>OU343216.1:15965373-16043333 GCA_910596185.1 Chrysanthemum makinoi | reverse complement strand
AATGGTTCTATCCATGTTTTTTACTATTGATAGGCTTACTCCAAAAAAATAAATGGTAAAAAGGTTGTTAAGGCTTAATTTTTGATTTATTATTAGACTATTGTTAAGGCTTAAATTTTTCCTTACATTTTTATCCCTATTATTTGGTTGCTTCTGATTGTTATTTTATTTTAATGAATGATATTTAGAGAAGTTTATATGTTTCGTAATGTATTTTTTTATGAAATGGTATTGTCGAATAACATCACATTGCTAGAAAATTTAGTTACAGGGTACCCGCCCCCGCATCGTGCGAGTACCCTACTAGTCTATATCTATATCTATAATCTATATCTATAATACTTATAATTGAGGGATGACCCTCTCTCCTATTTAGGTTTTTAATGTTTTTAAGATTTCCAAAATAAAATTTTAAGCAAATACTACTATTTAAAGCACAATGTCCAACTATGTAAAGCACAATGTATAAATACAAACAATAGTTTTCCTTCTATACAATTAATACACCCCATCACCAATTAATACAAAATGTAAAGCATAATGTACAAATCTATACTACATTATAATAGAAGAAGACAATTAATAGATAATTTAAAACATCCCTTCACCAATATAAACAATCATCTAAGCACAATGTACAAATACAATTAATATTAATACTTTTGCTTTCACACAAGCACGTAGCAACCTAAAAATCTCTGTGTGATCGAAAATTTTACCAAGTTTCAACTCAGGTTGACCAAGGTTTGACCAAACCAAGACTACGAATAGATACACGGTTAGCATAACCTCAGTTCATGATTAAACCTCAGATCTATGTCTTCATCGGTCCAAGAAAAGAAGTTCGAGAAGATGAAGTGGAATATAGTATTAACCAAAACAAACAACATCAAACCACAATTTTCCTCAACCCATCTCCTCAACTTACAACCAAACTCGAACAAGAATAAAAAATGAAAAGAACTCAATGATCTTAGATCCGTGTTGAGGTTATAAAACAACTATCTTTAAAGATTAACACGTTTTCATCATAGATCTGCGACAAGTTAATCTTGTCCTTCAATATCCAAATATCAAAGGGAAAGAAACAATAACAATAATGTTACCATTTCTTCCTTTAATTCTTCGAGATAAAACAAACAAAAAAAAAACACAAGAACCTACCCGAGACCTCTTTGTGATATCTTGAAGCCAAACTACTACATGAACCATGCACAAATTCGGAGCAGAAAAAAAGAAAGGGATTTTTGTTTGATTCGTTTTGATGGAAAGAAAGATCAAGGGTGTTTGGTTTATGGGACTGTAGAGAGAAGGATAAACATAGAGGCGTTATGTTTGTATGTGTGTGATTAGGGTTCCACTCGAATAGGATACAATGACAAAGAATACATGCGGCACATAAACAATTGAAAACCTAATACTATGTAAATAGTCAACAAACGTTTCTTTAATTGGTAGGCTATGGCCCATTCCAAAACGAACAAAAGCGTTTATAGGCCCAAGTAAAAAACTATATACATGTACATGATTTTTAAAGTTTGTCTTTATTTATTTATTTACTCATGTTGATTAATTAGTAACTTTGTATTTTAATTGCCAGATCATGACTACTTGATCAAATTGCGGCTATCTTAAGGTGTTCTCATCACCGGGTGATAACGAACGAAAGAATATAATTCTACTTTTCTATGTAAATGATATTTACGTATATAAAATATAGGAATTAATATTGACATCAAATAAATTGATGGGGACACCACAATTATGCACATGCTATGTTGTAACATATGCATTAGGGGTTGAATATTGTGGTGTTGACATCAATTTTTATGATGTCAATATCAATTTTAATAAAATATAAGCATGACTCAAAAATAAACTGGTCTGTATTGGTAATATCATTTCTTACATAAATACTTTTTAAAAATTCGATGTGATACAAATATTTTTAAAATAAAGTATCATATTTAGTGATTAGTAAATGTAAATTTATGTTAGTATAAATTGTAATGAAACTTAATGCACCGTCTTCCACTAATTTGTGACAACAAATGACTTTCATTTTCTACTTTTATAATTTTAGCAACTACTACCTTATCTTGCGGGATGTTCTCATTGGTACTCTACAACCTTATATTAAAAGAAATGTTATTGCTTAAAGTTATTGTAACATAAAATTCTCATAATTCGTAATGTTATTGTAAAAAAAATGTTTTATCCAAAAAAATTACTCGCAAAAGGTTTTAATTGCAGGGTGCCCGCCGCCACGCTGCGCAAATACCCTGCTAGTATATATAAATAGTCGGATGTAGCTGCCAGGTAAGCAACTATTGGATTTTGTAGTCAAATTTGACTTGATTTGATAAGTCACTAACTATAAATACAAACATTTTATTATATATCTATACATTATATATAAGAGGAGGCATGCCACATAAAATGCCACTTGGCATCCCATAATGCCATGTCATATTTCCATGTCATCATTGTATTTAGGTGGCATTTTTTACATGTGGCATTTTTTAATATAGGTTTTGAATTTTATGTATTTTTTATTTTTAAATTATAAAATTCGGATATCTTATATAATAAGATTATAAAATTCGCATTTTTTAATTTGTGTAAAAAGACATATTACTGGATTCGAACTTGGAACATTGCTTAATTTAACAAGTATGCCAACCACTTGATCAACCTTGTTTTTTGTTTATGGTTTACAAACAAAAGCCTATAAACCTTTCAAAAACCTGTAAACCAATAAACCTTTCAAAAAGGGAATTGTAAAACTTATCAAATACAAGCCCGCCTTTCTACATGTTAAACCCTAATGCGATATTTATTCTACCTCCCATGCTAAACCCTAATGTGTTATTCATCTTCAATCCTGTATAGTACAATCATAAAATCTGTTCATAACACAATTATTGATTTTTGCAGGTTTCAATGTTTACTTTTCCTATTTTTATATGTTTACAGGTTTGTGCAAATTTTTCTATGTTTTTTTTTCCTTCTTTTGGTGTGTGTACCTAATTTTCAGTTTGAGGGATGGAGCAGAAAATTGCATTCAACAAGTTTTACCTAAATCAATTCAATTATGTAAGTTAATTCTTGACTTTGAGTTTTTTAGGGCTTCAATTTATCCTTTTTTTTTTTTTTGCTTTTGATTAAGGGTATAGGGCTGTTTGTGATTGCTTATCTATATATAGCTTTATTGATGAGCTATCAGCACACGATCCGAGTCTACAAGAATGTATGTATGTTAAGGTATCGTTTTATCAAAAGTATAAATATTAAAAAGAAATCATAATATATTATTTATTTATTTATTTATTCTTTCTGATAATAGGTTAGTTAATAGATAAATTGGATAAGCGCAGGTAGTCTTAGATAGTAAAGTTGACTGATGTCGATTTGATGATTTTATTGTTAGTATGCTTGACTTCATGTAAATATGTTTTTGATTGAATTTCATTTGCGGTAACTACTTTTGAGGGAATTCGGTTTCGATTGATTCTAGGAATGACCATTTGCAGGATGCGAGTTGGAGAACTAAAGGTATGTTCTTTCGTTAAATTAAGTTTATATTGCTAAAACTGTTTGAAGCCCACCGATATATGGTGGTCGTTTTTTCTTCTATATGACAGATCAACATTCTGAATTTCTGATGATGGTGTGGGCAAAGCTAATGAAGTTATTGAAAGTTTAGACTCAAAAGGTGTAACAAATCGACCTTTTGATGAACACATGAGCACAACTAATGTTTCTATTGGAAGTTTAGAATCACAGGCTGTGGCAAATCAAGATACTAATGTAGGTATGACTATAGTTGATGTTGCACAATGAAAATCAGTTCAGCAACCCGCAAGAAGCTGACGATGAACCTGCGGAATTCTCAGTCAGTTGGTGTGCCACCACCACAATATGAACGAGAAATTTAAAAAATATCTAAGGTCACATTCATGATTATTAATTATCGTTCTGTGTTCTTTCCCATGTCACACCTTTGTTTTTCCATTGTCACATAATATTCGATAATAAATAGAAATAGATTTTGGCTATATCTTTCTAATGACACACAAACTGAAGCCCTTGCTTTTTACAATGGTTATGTCTCTGTCCTGGAAAGCTGTGGGAAGATTGTCCAGAAGCACAAATAATAGGCCTGCAGGAGTAGGCTCCAATTATATTTTCTCTTATACTATCTGAGCCCCAACCGGAGGTTCATTTCTTTTTCATATCGAAAATAATATTTTATTCAGTATTATTTCTTTTCATTAACTTGGGAACACTTCTTTTCGGTTAGAGCTTCTGCGTTTGCGTTTAGTACTTTAGAGAATGTTGGATTTGATTCATCCAGAGATGTTGAGACGAATATGTGATGATGAAACATTTGGGGCTGAGATAAGTATTGTTAAAAGTCTTTTGAATGTTGTATCAGATGACAGTCTGTTGGTTAGGGTTGAGCTTGCAGTAGGTATGCTTCCCAAAGCCATAAATGATGCTATCTTCGAAAGTCATATAACGCCATAATCCTAATGCCGAGCTTGCAGAGGTATGTCTCCATAAAGCTATGGTAATCCGTTGGTAATGAGATCTTGCAGTAGGTATGTTTCCAAGAGCTATTGGTATGATAGTGTAACTGGTCTTTGGGGAAGGTATTAATTCAAATCGATTTTTTATATTTTCTCTATTGTGTTGCATTAAGTTAATGATAATATTTTATTTTTGTAAACAGGAGTGTGAGAAGCCTTCAAATATTATTAGTCCTCATCTAAACGTTGGGGGCGCGATTTTACCGATGCTAGCAATGGAAACACAAGTGCTTTTATAAATGGATGTGAAATAACAAAAGTTGAGCTAAGAATGCTACAGGTTTGTATATCTGAACATGCCATCATTATTTTAGTATGATAGACGGTTTAAAGCATATGTTATATGTTAACACGGGCATGATAAATGTTGCAGCTGTCTGGAGTCCAGTGTGCTGGTAACCCACACTTTTGGGTCAATGATGTAAGTTTTTGTGTTTTCGTGTTATAAATTTTATTCAACTGCTCTTTCAAACATTTTGTTGGTTTTCAGGCTGGTTTGTGTTGTACTCTCGCTTCCGGTTCATAGTCAATGTTGTTTCTATGAACAACATTCCCCACCATTAAATTCAAGTGATTATTTTACCTATCATACTCACTTCCACCAAAACTCTCCCCCGTCACTCACATCTCGGTCTTTTCACAGCCCACGACCCTTTCGTCTTCAAGAATCCCTTTATACACAACCCCCAAGCCTCCCCGCTCGATTCCTACCTTAAAATTTTGTGTGGCCTTTACCAGTTTTTGATAAGAAAATCCTCTAAACTGACTTGATATAATTTGGTATGCCTCCTCTAGGTTGGTTAGGAACACATTTCTTCCATAGAAAAGCCACCATCCCAATAAGAAAATAAAACCTTCACCCACACCAATAGCTATCGTGAAACAGTAGAGATAAACCCATTTCACCTTCTTCCAAGATGATTCATACTTAGATGGAGAACCCACATAATGGTCGTATATCTACATGTAGCCAAAGAAGTGGTAGTGCTTGAGTTTGGTGTTTTTAGTACTATAGGTACTTTCAAATAGGTTGTTCTGGGAATTAGGATATCGTACCCATTAAAAGGGCACTTTTAGTGAACACAAAGACCTTCACCTGTTAGTCTAGAAATAAATGCCTCACATCTGCAATCTCCTAAGCAAATGTCCCAACAAGCTTTGAAAGGAACTGGTGACGTGAAGTTTAGATCAAAACCATAGTAATATGTATTTAGCATTTCCACAAATTCAAATTTTGTTGAGTCTACACATGTTTGGTTGAAATAAGGTTTACAACCCTGACTTAAATCAGTAAGATCATTCCGCTCATAACCAGGTGGGCATACACATTCAAGGTTTTCTCCATTAACACATATTTCGTGCCTTACACAATGTCCATGAATATTACATGGTTGTGCAATAGCTTGCCATGAAACCGACCATAATCCACTTGAATCGTTCAAG
Source organism: Chrysanthemum makinoi (assembly GCA_910596185.1). Classification (NCBI taxonomy): domain Eukaryota; kingdom Viridiplantae; phylum Streptophyta; class Magnoliopsida; order Asterales; family Asteraceae; genus Chrysanthemum; species Chrysanthemum makinoi. Next base: position 16,037,298 of record OU343216.1, on the reverse strand, counting down.
CTATAAAATCTGAGATTACCATCATAGTCTAAGGTTAGTCTTCTTTTTATTCCATAACCCATATCCATAGCACAAAAATACCCGATCACACCGAATTAAACACACCTAAATCAGTAAAAGATGCGATTCGCTACTATTATAAAGAGGTTCGTCCAAAAGCCCAAACGTTATAACAGGACTAGGCCATACACACTAGATATTTCTGGGCCATCATATACTTTAAAACATTAATACTACTATACATCAAACCATAATATCCAGATTCAAAACTAGATTTCCTAGAAGCAGAAATCAAGCTTTTGCTTTTTTGTTTGTTCTGAGAAGGCAAAAGAGTATCATAGGATAATCAGCTTTGCCAAACAAAATCATCATTTTGGTTCTTTAATAAGAGATAACCTGTATTAAGCAACATTGCTCTACTTATATATGTAGACGTTGTGTTGGTCTCCCACACAATTGTGCCATCAACATCCCTAAAAACCGGGCTCCTGTTCTTGAAGCGTCAACTTTGAGCCTCGACCATTGAAAGGTTTGTTGCGATTAGCTGTCCAAACAACAATTCGGTCTTTAGAGTTTGTACAGATTGCAATCCAATAAGCATTGTTTTGGAAGCCATAGAATCCATACGTCAAAGTGTTGTCTAAGGAAGTTATGTGATGTGAATCATCTTCAACAGATAGCGAAGAGCCTCTTTCGAGATGATCTTGAACTATGTGAAGATTTAATCAAGGAAAAGATGAGGAGGTAGATGAATGTTTTCATGATAATCTGTTATTTTATATTTTAGTGAACAACTTGATGAATGACTATAAACCAAGTTCCTCATTGATGCATTGCTTTATGCCATATACTTGCATTATTTGTCTTCCTAAGACTTTGCCTTTGTTTAGAATTCCTTATAAATTATAATATCTCTGGAACATCTAGAAATGAGATATTTTATTAATCCATTATTGTGTCCAACCTATTGTTCAAAGCGCAGCCACACACATATCTATGCATGTCAACGCTTTCAAATTATATAGTTAACTCATACAGTATAAAGTTAAATGAATGTAACACGTTTTAGTTCTTATTGTCCATGAGGCTTGTGTGGTGGCGGAGACACTAAATCAAGGGTTAATTGTACATTATCATAAGTTCTTATTGTCCATGAGGCCTAGGATATACGATAATATACTATATTTAGTATAAATGAATTACAAAGTTGTATCTTAACCACAAATGTTTACATGCTTTTACAATAAAGAATACTGTACAAAATCACTAACAGATTGTGTGTAAAGTGTTTACGTGAATCTGCCATTAGATGTAAAAGATTTCTAGCAAACGGCATTAACGATTTGAGTCCTTATGTTTCATGCTCTCATGGTTAACAAGTTGCAATTTGAAATTTCACTATGAATCTGAAGACTTGGATATGGGTTTTCGTGTCTGTCCATTATGACTAACACATTATGAAATTAAGGTTGTTAGTTGGGCGGATTATGTAATACAGGTTGCCAATATATGACAATCCTTAACCCATTATCTCTTAACACCTCTTGAAAACTCCGTGGATGGCGTTGTCCAGAACAAAAGTTCCCAAATCAGCAAAGTTGTTGCAGTGACTTATGGCTTTTGCAGTTAAAGTTGCATCTTTTTGACTGGATGTCAGCTCTAGGAAGGGCTAAGTGAGACTTATTCATCTTTGATAATGATATTACTTAATCCAGATAACAACTTCCGGGGAAGTGCTTCCATGGCTGCTTATACCATCTCATCATCGGTCATTCTACAGGTAGATTAACGGTACTTTAAGAATTTAATCGATTTATTTCAATGGTCTCAAACACCGTATAAAAGAATGTTCAACATCTGATCATTAGTTGCAAAAAATCTTATTGCAAAAAGCCAAAGTTTGGTAATTTTAGCTAATTATGAGTGCAGAAATACATTCCAGCTAACATGTTGCCGGGGGGTGAAGGTCCGGGGATATCAACAGTAGAAGATTTTAACTGATCGAGAAGAAGAACCAACCAACTGGTTTGCATCAACATACATATTTGTTTTGGAGGCATGCAACTCTTTAGAGACATGTGTACGTAGCCTTTCCTGAATTATTTATCATAGGTATTAGTAGCAACACTGGGGCAAGTAGCATGAGGTCACAAACAAACAATGATCGTGTTCGGTAGGTCCCTCGAGGTACGCACCATCACCGTTGTCTATGTACTTGGGCTTGCGCGTTCTCACCTTTGTTTTTTTGTTTTCTTGGATTGCTGAAAATAGTGGTATACTAACATTTGTTCATTTATTTGTTGCAGATGCTGCCACAGATGCTGGAACAAGTCGCATGCGCTCACAGGGAAACAATTATAAGCTGTTAACATTGGGTAATTACAAGTATTAGCAATAAGCAATATTATAAATTAGTTAACAAAATATTCAAAAGCAATTGGAAAAGGTAATATATACACCATTGGTAAAAATCTGTATCGTAAGTTTTATAACTTTGTGATTGATCGTCTTGCAATTATTGTATTAGGAAACTAGAGCTTCTCTCCATTGCAATAATATAGGTGGAATGATGGGTCACTTGGAGCTTCTCTCGACTGCTATAAGGGACAGTTACATCACTTTGCGGTATTCTGCTTTGCAATAGTGGTTCTGTAACATTGTCGGGCTAACCGTACAATAACAGATTTAAAGACCAGTACACTTAATATTTCATAATTTGACATATATAATTTAGGTACTAACACGTTACAACTTTGCAGCCATAGATATTCAATAGTCTTATGGGAACTGCAATCTTTTTGTTGTTTGATGGGTTTGATGATTGATGATAGGCCTAGGGACCAGCGGTTGGTGCGTGGTTTGGAGGCAAAGGGGACGCCTATAGTCCAAGTCTATCTATGCATAAGAATGGTGGGCAGTAATACGTGTCTTTAACATAATTTCATATACAAATTTAATGTAACATTTGCTAAAGTATAAAATTAGCATTGTCATAGTCTAAAGCTCATGATTATTTGGCCATTGGATCACGAGCACATTTTCTTAAGAGTTTCCTTTCAAACTTTGATAATGTTCTTTCAGTATAATTTCATGATTCATTAATATAATGTGTCAACATGATATAGGGGGTGTCCGGATGTGCTTTTACAAAGTAACTCTCGATAATCCAATACATATAATTAGATAGTTTTCCTTTAGAGGTTTTCTTTTTTCAGAGGTGGCATCTCACTCAGAGGCGGTTGAAATAATATATAAAGTAGTTGAAATTAGTAGGGAAAGATAACATGATGGGCTTCAAGACGTAGCATTTAGATCCATTTCTCGCCTTTGAGATTAGTGTTATCACAATTGACTCGAGTGTTGGTCAAACTGATCATTATATGAAAATTTTAAAAGATTACTTACACTTTTGTAGTAGTGTTAAACCGATTTATAATCCTTTGATTTTCATTTTAGTCACATCCTGGATGGCAGGATTGAAATGCACCAAAAACGCGTAAAAATAAGCTCACCCAAACACCCCATTAATGTATGTAAACTTTGGAAATATATAAGTTCTTCTTTTAAACTTGGGTCAAGTAAGAACTGACTAAAGACAACTCAGGATGAACGCTTTCATCTTAAATCTGAAATCATAGTGGCCACTATAAGTTTATAAGTCATGCCCGCCCATCGGGTCACATACAATAATATATTGTGTTTCGATATTGTTGTAAGGCAAAACTGCTAAAAGACCGTGCACAAGAAAATAGATACTCATAATAACATGCATTTACCTATATCATTTATGTGATTTTAGGTTATGGAGTATCTCTTTAGTCTTCGTAGAAGGTTTAAGGCATGATAAGCACATATATATTCTTTTGCTTCTTTAAGCACATTAGTTGTATCAAAAGGCAATAAGTTGATAAGTTGTTTAGTGATATTTAGCTTATTGCATTTTAAAAATAAAATAAGCTAATAAGCTGGTTAAGTAAGCTCATCCACAAGGTGCCTGATGCAAAACATATTTTGAAATAGCTTGAATATAATCATTAGATTAGTGTATTTGGCTCTATCCAAATTCTAAATACTAAAAGATGCTTATCGGTACGTATAAAAGCATGAGTTCTTTTGAAACAACTTAAGTGTGCTGATTAAAATAATATGTTTGGCTCTATTTAAAATCCAAACACTAAAAAGTACTTATGCTGTTTGTTTGATCAAGTTACATTAGGAGTGTATGGACGACATCCTGACTATGCACACTATTTGATTGATCAAGTGACTTCAGAAGTGTATGGAAGAATTGCTCAACATGATGTCCTATATGATGTTCTGAAACCAGAATTAGAAAGACAATTGTATTACCATAATAAGCTAATTATCTACATTCATACAATTTCATAGGTTGTATCCATTATATAGAGATTGTTAATCGTTGTTTTTTGCCACTTTAGTTTTAAGTAGACACCAATTATAGATATTAACCGTTTCATTTAACTTTTAATTACTTTTTAGTATATATATTTGTTCTACTAAATCCTAAAAATAAAAACCACAAGTCATACCCGTCCATGGACAATTTTGACACTAGTATATGTATATATATATATATATATATATATATATATTTATATAGAGAGATTGGATCATTTAAAAAGTTGATCTCAAGAGAAAAGTGAGAGAAGTGATCTCAACCGTTAGATCACCCCTCCCCTCCTTTTTCACACCAAACTCTGAGGACCTTATTGTATTTTCATTCATTCTTTAAGGTAGTGTTGTGTAAATCCACACCTTTCATATATAATGCGTAATTTTTTTTTTTCATTTTTTCTTTTTGTTCTTTCTCTAATTCCACGACTAACCTCTTTTCTCTGAGTTCCAGATACATGAAGATTCACGAAATCACGACCAGGAAAATCCATGAAATCATCTCATTACGAAATCATATCATGTTATCAGATTCAATAAGGTATGCAACTGATTTCGTGTTATCAGATTCAATATCATATTGTTATTAGATTCAATATAATTTCATCATAATTTGTACCGATTATTGTTTGTTATGAGTTATGGTTTTGTTTTACAAGTTATGGTTTTGTTTTACGATTTTTGATTCGGTAATCATAATGTTTGTTGATAGATGTATCGATTTAATAGTTTGTGGCATGATGCACTTCTGATGAGTTATTTGAAGCAAATTTGAGAAAAAAGACTTGAAACGTGTTTGCAAAACCTGCACACAAGGTGTTTGATAAATTGCCTAAATGAAATTTCATAACTGTGATGCATTTTGATTTTGCGTGTTTTGTGCCGATTTGCAGTGATTACTCGATAGGGGTCTACTTGTTCTTTGGCACAAAGTATCGTGGAGATTTCAAGGAGAGACTAAAGAAGCTGATGAAGAAATCAAGCAAAGTGATGAAATAATCCTCTTTATCGATGTTGTTAACATCTTGAAGCCTGATCTTGCTAGAGGCAAATTACAAGCATGTGAAACTTTAATACAAATTTTGTATTAAAGAACTTGAGCCAACGGTTAATGAGACCATACCTATCTTGAAGGGGCTCACGAATGATATGAGATTCACCACAAACTCTGTTACATCGATGAATCACTTAGTTGTCGCCCAATTGTCATATCAATACATTAGGTATTAATATCAAAGATGATCTTTTGTGATTATGTTTACCAGTATGCATCTGATCTTATGACTCTTTCTCTACATGCAATTGACCATTTTATACCGATAAAGCTATTGATTTAATCAATAAAGCTTGTTCTCGTGTTAGACTTCGTCATGCTCAAGTATGTGTGTTCAATGTATCTTTAATTTGGTTGTTGTACTTTAATGAGCCATTAATCAATGATCGATGCCCTTCAGCTCCCAAAAGAAGCCAGAAAACCCGAGAAGAACTTAGGAAAATAACTAAAGAGAAGAATGAAGTTGTTCATGGCTAGGACATTGAAAAGGTACTTTGCTTGTAGATATAAAAATGTATGGGTCAATTGGGTTGGATAACAGGTCGAAAATGATTTGTGTCAAATGGCTCTTTTTTTGGATACACTTTGGGTTAGTTTTATCTGAAACACATTCCGTACAAAATTTTTAAATGTGTAATGAAGTCATCATTGGAGGTTTTATGCGATAACGTACCACTTTGGGTATATTTTACCTGCTCCCCCTTTTTTTTCCCTAAATTAACATTGATGCACAATTTTTATTAACATTGATGCAATTTTTTCTTAAACAATAATTTTGTTTCTAAATCTTGATCTTGGATATTTCATTCTAATCATTTTTAACAATCATTCAATTGTTTTTACTTGAAAAATAATGTATTTTTAGTTCAATAATTCAACTAAATTTGAATGTTTTTTTTACTATATGAATTATACCTTATCCAAGCAGATATACTTCTGGCATTGTCTTGATACCTTTATTTTTAAGCTGATGCACCTATTTTCTCTAATGGATCTCAATACACAGCTATAAACTCTTGTAGATAAGAGCAAAGAGACAAGCAAGGCCAAAACGAGCGAGAAGGAAGGCCCCACTGTAACCGAGGTGACATTCAGCACACCGCTCTTGTCTTGGGCCAACATATCGATTGAGAAAGTCTCAATAGATCGGAAAGATCTCAATCAAACCAAAGCCTCTTATCCTGGATGCGTGTTTTTGCATTGCATACTAAACAAGGAACTCCACAATTTCATAAAATAAGATTGTGAAGGAGTTGGAGTATTCAATGGATAAATGTTTGGAAATACATAATCACTAATCCAATGCTTTCTCATTCTTTAAGAGAATGTTGACCCGTTTAATACTTAACATTGTTGCACCTTTTATTATCAACACTGGTGCACTTTTTTTTTGTTGTAAAAAATGATTTGGTTCTAAGTATTGATGTGGATATTTCACTCTAATCATTTATTAATAATCATTCAATTGTTTTTAGTTTAAAAATAATATATTTTTTAGTTCAATAATTCATGTTAATTTGAAATATGTTTTTTACTATATGAATTATTCCTTACCCAAACAAATGCATTTTCTTTTATATGTTGATGCATTTTTATTTTCAACACTGATTCACATGTGTTCTTAAATTTTGATTATGGTTTGGTAGGTTGATTGGCTCTGAACGGTCAAGTTTAATCACACAAGTTAACCACTTGTGAATGGTGTAATAAACTTAAAAGCATTTCGTAAACAAATGCAATTAAGATCCGAGGAATATAGTGGATTCCTGGGTCGTTAAGTCCCACGGAGGATGAATGGTGTTAAACAACTTCGGATGTCGAATAATCACTAAGGATAGTGATCAGTAAGGATTGTAAATGATAATTACACCTAAAGAGAAAGTTTGTAAATTACAGGGGGCTTAAATGCAATTAAAATTAAAAAAATTAAATTATATTAAATAAACGCTATCACTATTTTTAAAATGATGTTTTTGATTTATAAAACAAAATAACTTAAATAAACTATTTTAATTAAAACGTAAACTTAAATTATCTAAAAACGTGACCTAAAATGAAAAGCGTCGTTATGTATAAAATTACGCGAGTCATAAGTAAAAACGTAAAATTTTTGAAATAAAAGTCCTACAAGTGCAAAAACAATTTTCTTACGTACTATATGACAAAAGAAAATTTTAGAAAAAAGATTTATATTTTTTGACTTTTATATTTTTATTATGAATTAAATACTATTTTAAACTAATTAAATGATTAAAAATACTAAAACTATTGAGAAAAATCTGAAACTTTTTTGTAAAATACTTTATACTAATACAAATCTAAGAAAAATACAAAAGATGCAACAACTTATAAGCTAGAAATAAGCTAAATAATACATATAAGCTTATATTGACAAGAAGGGTTATATATTAAACTTTGCAAACCATAACCAGTCAAAGACCCAGGGATTGGTATGGTGTGTGTGTGGTAGTTGGGTGGCGAGGTTGAATCCCAGCAATGGCTTTTGATTTTTATTTTTGGACTTTTCTTTTTAAAACTAATTAAGCACCTGAAATAAGCAAAATTTTATAACTAACACTTTTTATGAAAATCACTAATAAGCTCAGTTATGAGCTTATTATTTCAATAGTGGCAAAAAATGGAAATAAGCACAAGTATTTAAGCTAAATGACTAATAAGCTAGAAAATAAGCAAAGCTAATTGCAAATAAGCTAAGTAATGTTAATAAGCTAGTATAACAACTGAATAAGCAAGATTACTAAGAAATAAGCACTAAAAGCTTCAAATAAGCACTTAGCTAAACTGGTTTACAGATGAACTATTTGGTTTTCTAAACACTTTTAAGCTAAATTTTAAGCACTTAAATAAGCTAAGAAATGAAAGTAAGCACTTGGACTAACAAGTATACTAGTTAAACTCTCTAAGAAGCTAATTTCCACAGATTGGATTATACTAATAAGCTTTTGAGGCTGTTGAAAAAATTTGGTAACACTGAGTTATTGGTGTACTAAGTAAAATGGACAAAACTAAAAGCAAATAGCGGTTATCAAATAAGCTTTAAAATGAAAAATAAGCACTCATACATTAAGGCGGATGGGCTTAGAATCAACAATTTGCACATTAAGCTTTTTAATAAGCAAGATAAAAGCTTGTGAAGTAGCTTTTCAGATTACACGGGGCACTTTTGAAAGGTATTAAAAGAAATTAAGAAATAAGCACTTAATAAGCTAATTAGAAGTAAACTTATATTTTTCTAATTAAGATTAGCAGCTAAATTTTAATATCCTAAAAGCTTAAATTCTAAATCTTAATAGAAAGATCATAAGAAAATCACCAAGTTTATTCAAAAAGCGCAATTTGGAAAATTTGACTTTTTTAATTAAACTGAAAGTTGACTTAAGTGAATTTTGATCACCTCTTATTGTTGAATATGTTGTATTAGACTATAATAAGATGATATTAGGCTATGTTAACAAGTTTTAAGCTAATATTATGAATTTCATGATCTAATTCCTAACAGAAAACATTTAAGTGAATTTAAAGGAGATTTTGACTTTTTATCAAACAATGACTATATTTTATGGCTTGACTTAGCTATTAGGAACTAAAGTGACTTAAAACAACAATAAACAACATCACAAATGGTCTCTAGCACAATTAACTCAGCAAATCCAAACACCATTTATGTGGATTTGTTGAAGCTTTTCAAAGTATTTCAAAGATTAAGACTATGACGATTAAAACCTTATACTATTATTTAATTAGACTAAAGAAACATTAAACAATAATAATAATAACCTATAACTCAAGAATGGGAATTATGCTATTAAAACTGTCAAATTAAAATTTTTATAAACTACAAATTAAAAGAACAAGCCTCTGTGTTATTGTTTAATTTTACTTAAATACAACTTAAAAACATAAACATACAAAGATTTAAACTAGTAATTGACTTCAATAGTGAAATGCTAAAATGGAGTAACAAACTTACAAGATGGATTTCAAATGGTGAGAATCAAAGCACAAGACCAATCCTAATGCTTCCCAAGAAGCTCTATACCAAAAAGCAATCCAAAATCAGCTCTGCTTCAGTTTCTTGATCATTTCTCTATAGATTTTTAATTTTTTACTAATTTTTCTTGATTTTTATGAATTTTTGCTTTTTGCTTCTAAACTGAATTTTAAGGGTTTCTAATAGCTTAAATAAGCTATCTATGAGCTTATGTGATCTTATAAGTCCTTATTAACAGATACAAACAACATTAGGACACATTGAAAATTTGAACTTGAAAATTTCACAAACATGAAATAAGACTGAACTTTGAAATTAAGGATTGGAAAATATTCAAATATACTTTAATAACTTAAACAAAGTCTTGGAAAGACTTAAAATACACTGGAAATTTGAAATTAACTAAAACGACATGAACTAAATTAAAATACTCTAGATAGATTTCCACATTGCCTCTTATCTTCTTTATAGAGATCTTTATGACTTGGTGTCGACCTCTGAGACTTTCCCACTTGACTTGGAATTGAATTCATCAAAATCTTCCATGTGGAATTTTGAGCAAATATCTCTTTAGCGAGGTTTTTGCATTTAATGATTTTTGGTGGATGTGGAGGTGGAGGAGTGGGTGTTAGGCAGGTGGGGGGATAAGGTGAGGTGGAGAGGTGGGGAAAAACAGTGCAGTTTTGGTTTGCGGTGTTAGGAGGAGAGGAAGATGAGCGGTAATGGTGGTTTTGAAGCGTTGTGGATTTTATTTGAAGATATTAATATGAAGGGGTCCAAAATGGGGGTCAAGGGTTAATGTGAGGGTCTGGGTTTGTTTGGGCTCAATATACAAAAGGTCCGTTTGGTTTGTTTAATATCATAAAGACTAATCTTGTAAATTCAAACTTGAGGACCAAACCTATAATTTCTCAAAAGTTATCACAAGGACCAAACTTGACAAACTTTAATAGTACAAGGACCATATTTGATTATTTTTCATTTTTAAAATATCCAAGGACTATTTTTGACAATTTTGAATATTTCAGGGACCTTGAATGATAAAACTCCAAATTTTTGGATTCCAGGGGACTAGATTTGACAACTTTTGAAACTTGGGGGACTAAAACTGCCAATTATGCAAACTTGATATGTTTTTAATCTGATTTTGATATTTTTGCATTTAAAACACATAAAACACTTATTTGTGATATTTGTATTATTTTGATGCATTTCAAGTGTTTTCGGATATTTTTGCAGTTTAAATGGTACAAAAATGATGAGTATTTGCACACTCATCAATCCCCCATACTAAGATATTGCTAGCCCTAGCAATAATTTGAAAAATTAATGGATTTCATCTCTTTACAAAAGCCATTACTTGGAGTAGCCAATTGTTTCAGTTCAAGTAAGAACCTTGGTACAATGATAACCAAATGATTTTGAGCAAATCACCAGCTTTCAACGGTTTTGATTTGTCTTTACCAGAAGCCGTTTGCTTCCGGACTAGCCAACTCTTAGATAAATTATCAATATTATCTTTGGTGAGCCGATTACCAATTATGGGTTTTCAACTGCCTTTACCACAAGCCATAAACTTGCGGGCTAGCCAACTCTTCACTAGTTTAAAGATATGGTGAGCTGAACACCATACAATTTTGGGCAAATTGCAAGCCATCAACGGATTTGATAAATCTTTACCAAGAGCCGTTTGCTTCTGGATTAGCCAATCCTTATGTGTGTTAGACATGGCGGACTGATTACCATTTGCTGAGTAAGTGAAAAACACTTACTCCAAAAAAAAATTTTTGCCAAAAACGGGGGAATTGGGTGGAATAATTACATGATAAAATTCGTGAGAATTCCCCACACTTAGAAATGAATATTGCCCTCAATATTCAAAGTACCGGCGGTTATGCCGAAACATAGAACATAAAGGGAAATACTACGGCCATTATTTTATTTTTGATATATACACATTTTTTTATACAACGTGGGGGCAACTCCCTAGGGTGGTAGAAAATAGAAAGAAGTCAGAAATATGGGTGAAAACCCATATGTTGTGTGCTATTGTTTTTGATTCCCGAGTCACTAGCTTGACTCGATCCCCACATTCATTGGTTCATGGGGAATGTTTGTAGATCTGGGACAACCACGGGTGGAATGTCCTCTCCAAAGTAATGTTTCAATCGATGACCATTCACTTTAAAATTTGGACCATCGGGTTGAGATAACTCAATGGTACCATAAGGATAAACCTTAGCAATAGTAAATGGACCAGACCAACGGGACTTGAGCTTTCCTGAGAAAATCTTCAATCTTGAATTGAAAAGAAGGACTCGATCACCAAGCGTTGAAAGCGGTTCTTGATTTTAGAGTCATGAATCTTCTTTGTCTTTTGTTTGTAGATCAAAGAGTTCTCGTATGCTTGATCACGGAGTTCATTTAATTCTTTCATTTGAACTTTTCGTGATCACCGTATCTGAATATCGAAGTTTGCATGTTTTAAGGCCCAGTATGCCTTGTGCTCAAGCTCAATCGGAAGATGACATGCCTTTCCGTATACTAGCTTGTATGGAGTACACCCGATGGGTGTTTTATAAGCTGTACGGAAGGCCCGAGTCGTCATCGGTTTATCCGACCAGGGATGCGATTTTCAAGCCTCTTTCTTTCAAATTCTTTTTATACCTCGGTTAGAAACTTCCACTTGCCCACTTGTTTGGGGTGGTATCGATAGAGACGGTGAGTTACACCATACTTTTGCATGACACGATCAAATTGGTCATTGCAGAAATGTGTACCACGATCACTAATTATAGCTCGTGGAGTTCCAAACCTAGCAAAAAGAGATTTTAAAAATTTTACAACTACTCGGGCATCATTGGTAGGTAAAGCTTTCGCTTCAACCCATTTTGACAAATAGTCAACAGCCACAAGTATGTATTTATTTCCTCGAGATGAAGGAAATGGCCCCATAAAGTCAATGCCCCCGATGTCAAAAATCTCACACACTTGAATGGCGTTTTGCGGCATTTCATTTCTTTGTGAGATATTTCCGTGACGTTGACAAGCGTCACAGGCTTTGACAAAATCGTGGGCATCCTTGTAAATAGTGGGCCAATAAAACCCGAAATCAAACACCTTTTTGGCGGTGTAGTTTGGACTATGATGGCCCCCGGTGGGTCCAGCATGGCAAGCTTTGAGAATGTCCATAGCTTCTTGTCCATAAACACACCGTCGGATGACTTGATCCGCACAGATTTTGAATAAGTAGGGGCGTCCCAGAAGTAATGTTTAACATCCTTGAAGAATTTGTTCTTACTTTGGGTCGACATCCCTTTCACTATGAAGTTACCCGCATGGTAATTTGCGAAGTCAGCAAACCATGGGGTAGTAGATTTCCACGAAAAGAAACCGCATTGAGTGTCTCGAGAGGAAATGTTTCATTTATTTCCTTTTTCTTGAAAACATCCTGGTGAGGGTTTTCTAGGCGGGAGATGATCAGCAACCAGGTTCTCGGCTCCTTTTTTATCACGTATAATGATATCAAATTCTTGCAGGAGGAGAACTCAACGGAGCAATCTCGGCTTTGCATCTTGTTTTGCAAAGAGATATTTGAGAGCCGAATGATCCGTATACACCACGCATTTGGTCAAGATTAGATATGGCCGAAACTTCTCAAATGCATACACCACGGCTAATAGCTCTTTTTATGTGGTGGTGTAATGGGTTTGAGCTTCATCATGTTTTACTTGCGTAGTGGATAGGCTGAAAATGCTTGGATCTACGTTGCCCTAGGGCTGCACCGATAGCAAAATCACTTGCATCGCACATGAGCTCAAGGGTAAATCCATTCGGGAGCGAGAATGGGTGCTGATAAGCTTTTTCTTTAATGTTTCAAAAGCTTTGATGCACTCGGGTGAGAAGATAAAAGAAGCATCTTTTTCAAGAAGATGGGTCATAGGGGGCGATTTTAGAAAAATCTTGTATGAATCTGCGATAAAAACCGGCATGACCTAAAAACTCCTAATACCTTTGACGGTAGTAGGATGAGGCAATTTAGCAATAACATCGACTTTTGCTCTATCGACCTCAATCCCATTTTTGGAAATCTTATGGCCAAGGACTATGCCTTCTTTGACCATAAAGTGGCTCTTCTCCCAATTTAGACAAAGATTGGTGTCTTCACACCGTTTGAGCATTTTTCTAAATGGGAGAGACATGTTTGAAACAATCCCCAATGACAGAAGTCATCCATAAACACCTCCATTGTTTCCCCGATCATGTCGTGGAAAATGGCCATCATACATCGTTGGAGCGTGCGGGGCATTACATAAGCCAAAAGGCATACGTCTATAGGCAAAAGTTCCGTATGGGCAAGTGAATGTGGTCTTCTCTTGATCCTGTGGATCAATGGGAATCTGAAAATACCCTGAGAAACCATCTAGGAAACAATAGTACTCGTTTCCTGCTAATCTCTCAAGCATTTGGTCCATGAAGGGTAGAGGAAAATGGTCTTTTCGGATAGCGTCATTCAACTTACGATAGTCAATGCAAACACGCCATCCGTTACCACCGAGTTGGAATTAACTCGTTTTCTTCATTTGTGACAACAGTTATGCCACCCCTTTTAGGAACACAATGAATTGGGCTAACCCAAGGACTATCTGAGATCGGGTAAATTAATCCTGCATCAAGAAGTTTGAGAACCTCTTGTTTGATAACATCATGGATTTTTGGATTTACCCTTCTCTGATGTTGAACTGCTGGTTTGAAGTCATCCTCCATCAAGATTTTGTGAGTACAAAACTCGGGGTTGATACCAATGTCGGAGGAGAGTTTCCAAGCAATTGCTTGCTTGTGTGACTTCAAGACCTTTATGAGAGCAGCTTTTCATCTTTACTCAAATCTCGAGCAATAATGACGGGTAATTTATCATCACCCTCAAGAAATGCATACTCGAGATGAGGTGGTAAGTCCTTAAGTTTGACTTCAGGAAATTCTTGATTTTCTCAAGCTGACTTGACTTCCTTGTTATGAAGCTCGACGGGAAGGAGTGGAGATGGATCATCATTAAGCAACTTCTCAATGAGAAGTATGTCCCCCTCGATGTCGATGGGGGCGTGATCAATTTCCCATGGAACTGAATCACTGGACAAGTATGCTTCAATCTCTTCCAAGATGAAGTCACTTTCCTCAAAAGGAGTGAGAGAAGGAGTAGAATTGGCGATGATGGGTTGAGATGAATGAGTGAGATTATCACTCGAAGAATTATGATCATAACCAAGAACTTCTTGAGAGTACTCTTCAGAAGCAACATCAATGATATCTATTCGGTTAACCGACTCGGAATCATAGTTTGCGGAGTACCTCGAAGTTTGATCAAGGTTAAAGGTGACAGCTTCATTACCCACACGTAATGTGATTTCTTGCTCAAATACATCAATGAGAGCACGGCCCGTTCTTAGGAATCCTCGTCCAACAATGAGAGGAACCCGTGGATCAGCATCGAAATCAACAACTACAAAGTCAGGTGGAAAATGGAACTTTCCTACTTTCACAAATACGTCCTCGGCAATGCCAAGTGGCCGGGATATTGTACGATCTGCAAGCTCGAGAGTCATGCATGTAGGAATAAGATCCGGAAGAGAAAGTTTCTTCCATCTTGAATGAGGCATCAGGTTGATGCTTGCACCAAGATCTGCTAAGGCAAAGCATTCAACCATTCTGGGAAATACACAAGGTAAGAGAAATTTTCCAGGATCTCCAAGCTTTTAGGCTTCTTCAAGATAGCTGCTGAGCAGTTCTCGTTGAAGGAGTTTTAGCCATTTCAAACAGCTTTTCCTTGTTGCTTAACATGTGTTTGAGAGTTGATGCAAACTTGGGCATCAGCATGATAGCATCCGCACAGCTTATGTCAAAATGTAGTTCTTGGAAAATTTGAAAAAATTTGTCCATTTGATGATGGCTTTTTCGCGAGCTTTGCTCATTCAAACGTGATGGGTAAGGAATAGAAGATTTGGATTTGGGGTTTTCAACGGGAGCTACCGGAGGTTCAAAAACAACTCCTGGATTGGATTTGGGTTTCGGGACAACTTGAGGATGGACATCTTTGGTACCTCCGTTATTAGTAGGAAGTTCCTTGTCCTTTGTAGCCTCGGTTCACTTTCCACTACCTTCGGGAGAGAAGAAGAAGAAGAGGTAGTAGGAATAGCGAGTCCATTGTATGAAACACCACTTCCGGTTGTGATCGCCTTTGCATCGCCCCTCGGGTTAGCGATCGTGTTGCTCGGAAGTTTTCTGAGGCAGGGTTGATCATTTAAAGACTTCTTGAGATCGGCAATCGACTAACCAACAACCTGTTCATTTCATCTTGGGATTTCATGAATTGTTTCAATAACTCATCGATGATGGTCGGTTGGAACAATGGCTTGAGTTTGATTAGGAAAATTCTGGCCTCTAATGTTTGGATTAGGGCCTTGATTTTGAAAATTTCCTTGATTAGGATTCATATTCCCATGAAATTGATTCCCTCGATTGAAATTGTTTTGATTAAGATTTCCTTGATGTTGGAAACCTTGATTTGGTCCGGGATAGAAATTACCTTGGTTTTGATAACCTTGGTGCATTCTAGGTTGGTTAATTCCGTGCATGTTGAAGATAAATGGGGTTGGTTGGTTGGTTCATTCCAGCTTTCTTCACTTCACCATGATGAGTATGCGTGTAAGTGACTTTCTTTTTGGTTAGCAAGAACCAGCTTTGAACAATATCCAGTGAGTTTGTCAATCTTAGCCGGTGCTAGATGTACTCACTGGAGATAAAATAGAAGGTCAGCATTAGAAGCTGAGGCGATATGTCTTTGTTCGAGAAGAGGCGGACACTGGACTTGTTTTCAATGATTTGCAAGGCTTCTTTGTGGTCTTGCTCAGGAAATTACCTCAGCGGGCATTTAAGAGTCTTGGTTAGCTGTTTCAAACCATTGTAGAAAGTATCCATTTGCATTAACTCGGTAAAACCATGATCGGACACTTGCGAGCAACTCTTTGTAACGATCCCATGCCTTCCCGAATGATTCATCAAATCTTTGAGAAAATTTCATTATCTCATTCTTAAGACTTGTAGTTCGGGATGGAGGATAGAATTCGTTAACAAACTTGGTGACTAAATCTTCCCATGTCTCAATGGAACGAGGGGTTGTTTCTCAAGCCAATTTCGGGCTTGTCCCTCTAGAGAAAATGGGAGCGAAAAACTGCTTCATGTGGGACATTCTTGTATTTGATGGTAGATGCAATCTTGTTAAACCATCGAATGTGCATGAGGATCATCCCGCTCAAAACCATAAAATTGGCTTTGGGTTACAAGATTAAGCAACCCGTTTTTGAGCTCAAAGGTATCAGCCATGCATTTTGGGACAACAATAACATCTCCGTAACCCTCGATGGGTGCTTGGAGAAGCTCATTCATCGGTTTGTCTTCGCCATTTCGACGGGTGGTGGTACTAGACGTTCCTCATCCGCGGAAGGAAGGAACGTCCTCTCGCCTCTACGAGGAATATTTGCAAGCTCGGAAAGTGGACTTGTAGAGCTGGAAGAACGAGTGCGCATGCACTAAGTTTAAAAATCAATTTTCAAAACAAATGCGAGGCAAAACGACAAGTGAACTTAACCAATAATCACAAATGAAATGGCTTCTTTGAAAAAGGTACACCAAATCACAAGGACACAAAGGCAAGTTTTAAATCTTTGTTCGGGAACTTATTAATGGTCACACCCCCAGTTGGTAGGTGTACTGCCTTGATTTTCGGTGGTTGATTTTTATGTTTTTATTAAGTACCACTTTAAAGGCGTAGGTATGGATTTGTGCTAAGGGTTTAAAACTTTTGACAATATTTTTGGTATCGTCTCGTTTAACCAAATCGTATCTCTTTAAGAATCACCTTAAAGGAAACACAAGCTAGAAAGCGTTACGATTGTTTTGTTGTTTTATATTTTTTTGGTGTTGTTAACACTTTAGGAAAAGTGTTAATGAACTTTTTGATAACTTTACAAAAAACTTTTTACAAAAGGTGGTATATGTGCAAATGCGGTTGATTGCTTAAAACAAAGCCTCTCCGGCAGCGGCCCAAAATTTGATTGGTCTGAACAGTCAAGTTTAATCACACAAGCTAACCACTTGTGAATGGTCAACCGTAATAAACTTAAAACAGCTCAGAAACAAATGCAATTAAGATTAGAGGAATATAGTGGATTCCGGGTCGTTAAGTCCCCGGAGGATGAATGGTGTTAAACAACTTCGGATGTCGAATAATCACTAAGGATAGTGATCAGTAAGGATTTTGGATGATAATTACACCTAAAGAGAAAGTTTGTAAATTACAGGGGCTTAAATGCAAATTAAAGAAAATTAAAAAATTAAATTATATTAAATAAACGCTATCACTATTTTTAAAATGATGTTTTTCTGATTTATAAAACAAAATAACTTAAATAAACTATTTTAATTAAAACGTAAACTTAAATTATCTAAAAATGTGACCTAAAATGAAAACGTGCGTTATGTATAAAAATTACGCGAGTGCGCAAGTAAAACGTAAAATTTTTGAAATAAAAGTCCTACAAGTGTGAAAACAATTTTCTTATTACTATATGACAAAAGAAAATTTTAGAAAAAAGATTTATATTTTTTTGACTTTTATATTTTTATTATGAATTAAATACTATTTTAAACTAATTAAATGATTAAAAATACTAAAACTATTAGGAAAAATCTGAAACTTTTTTGTAAAATACTTTATACTAATAAAAAGCTAAGAAAAATATAAAAGGTATGACAACTTATTTTAATAAGCTAGAAATAAGCTAAATAATACGTATAAGCTTATATTGACAAGAAGGGTTATATATTAAACTTTGCAAACCATAACCAGTCAAAGACCCAAGGCAGTTGGTATGGTGTGTGTGTGTGGTGGTACAGGTGGCCAGGGTTGAATCCCACAATGGCTTTTTTGATTTTATTTTTGGACTTTTCTTTTTAAAACTAATTAAGCACACTGAAATAAGCAAATTTTATAACTAACACTTTTTATGAAAATCACTAATAAGCTCGATTATGAGCTTATTATTTCAATAGTGGCAAAAAATGGAAATAAGCACAAGTATTTAAGCTAAATGACTAATAAGCTAGAAAATAAGCAAAGCTAATTGCAAATAAGCTAAGTAATGTTAATAAGCTAGTATAACAACTGAATAAGCAAGATTACTAAGAAATAAGCACTAAAAAGCTTCTAAATAAGCACTTTAGCTAAACTGGTTTGCCAGATGAACTATTTGGTTTTCTAAACACTTTTAAGCTAAATTTTAAGCACTTAAATAAGCTAAGAAATGAAAGTAAGCACTTGGACTAACAAGTATACTAGCTAAACTCTCTAAAAGCTAATTTCCCAGATTGGATTATACTAATAAGCTTTTGAGAAGCTTTGGAAAAAGCGGTAACACGAGTTATTGGTGTACTAAGTAAAATGGACAAAACTAAAAGCAAATAGCTTGACATCAAATAAGCTACAAAATGAAAAATAAGCACTCATACATTAGTGGCCGATGGGCTTCTAGAATCAACAATTTGCACAAGTTAAGCTTTTTAATAAGCAGATAAAAGCTTGTGAAGTAAGCTTTGAGACGTACACATGGCTTTTTAGAAAAGGTATTAAAAAGAAATTAAGAAATAAGCACTTAATAAGCTAATTAGAAGTAAACTTATATTTTTCTAATTAAGATTAGCAGCTAAATTTTAATATCCTAAAAGCTTAAATTCTAAATCTTAATAGAAAGATCATAAGAAAATCACCAAGTTTATTCAAAAACTGCAATTTGGAAAATTTGACTTTTTGAATTAAACTGAAAGTTGACTTAAGTGAATTTTGATCACCTCTTATTGACTGAATATGTTGTATTAGACTATAATAAGATGATATTAGGCTATGTTAACAAGTTTTAAGCTAATATTATGAATTTCATAATCTAATTCCTAACATAACTATTTAAGTGAATTTAAAAGGAATTTTGACTTTTTATCAAACAATGACTATATTTTATGGCTTGACTTAGCTATTAGGAACTAAAGTGACTTAAAACAACAATAAACAACAGCACAAATGGTCTCTAGCACAATTAACTCAGCAAATCCAAACACACCATTATGTGGAATTGAATTGAAGCTTTTCAAAGTATTTCAAAGATTAAGACTATGACACGATTAAAACCTTATACTATTATTTAATTAGACTAAATAAACATTAAACAATAATAATAATAACCTATAACTCAAGAATGGGAATTATGCTATTAAAAGCATCAAATTAAAATTTTATAAACTACAAATTAAAAAAGAACAAGCCTCTGTGTTATTGTTTAATTTTACTTAAATACAACTTAAAACATAAACATACAAAAGATTTAAACTAGTAATTGACTTCAATAGTGAAATGCTAAAATGGAGTAACAAACTTGCAAGATGGATTTCAAATGGCGAGAATCAAAGCACAAGACCAATCTAATGCTTCCCAGAAGCTCTATACCCAAAAGCAATCCAAAATCACTCGCTGCCGGTTTCTTGATCATTTCTCTATAGATTTTTAATTTTTACTAATTTTCTTGATTTTTTATGAATTTTTGCTTTTTGCTTCTAAACTGAATTTTAAGGGTTTCTTAAATAAGCTATCTAGGAGCTTATGTGATCTTATAAGTCCTATATTAATCAAACAACATTAGGACACATTGAAAATTTGAACTTGAAAATTTCACAAACATGAAATAAAGACTGAACTTTGAAATTAAGGATTGGAAAAGATTCAAATATACTTTAATAACTTAAACAAAATACTTGGAAAGACTTAAAATACACTGGAAATTTGAAATTAACTAAAACGACATGAACTAAATTAAAATACTCTAGATAGATTTCCACATTGCCTCTTATCTTCTTTATAGAGATCTTTATGACTTGGTGTCGACCTCGAGACTTTCCCATGACTTGACCCTTGAATTCATCAAAATCTTCCATGTGGAATTTTGGCGCCAAATATCTCTTTAGCAGGTTTTGCATTTAATGATTTTTGGTGGATGTGGAGGTGGAGAGTGGGTAGACAGTTGGGGGATAAGGTGAGGTGGAGAGGTGGGGAAAACAGTGCGGTTTTGGTTTTGCGGTGTTGGGAGAGGAAGATGAACGAGTGTGGTGGTTTGGAGCGTGTTTGACGTTGGTGAAGATATTAATATGAAGGGGGTCCAAAATGGGAGGTCAAGGGTTAATTGGCAGGGGTCTATTGGGTTTTGGCTGGGCTCAATATACAAAAAGGTCCGTTTGGTTTGTTTAATATCATAAGGACTAATCTTGTAAATTCCAAACTTGAGGGACCAAACCTATAATTTCTCAAAAGTTATCACAAGGACCAAACTTGACAAACTTTAATAGTACAAGGACCATATTTGATTATTTTTCATTTTTAAATATCCAAGGACTATTTTTGACAATTTTGAATTTGGGGACCTTGAATGATAAAACTCCATATTTTTTGGATTCCAGGGACTAGATTTGACAACTTTTGAAACTTGGGGACTAAACGCCAATTATGCAAACTTGATATGTTTTTAATCTGATTTTGATATTTTTGCATTTAAAACACATAAAACACTTATTTGTGATATTTTTATCATTTTGATGCATTTCTGAGTGTTTTCAGATATTTTTGCAGTTTAAATGGTACAAAAATGATGAGTATTTAGACACTCATCAGGTGAAGCAGATATTTCATTTCAATCATCTTTAACAATCTTAAAAGTTGTCTTTAAACAAAAATAAGCATATATACATAAAGCAACGAAGCATTTCATTTCCATATGCCCAAGACAAAATGAAAATTGTAATCTTATTACATATAATGCATAATGTATATATAATCAATGTTTTGTTGCTTATGCTTCTTATTAGCATCCTCGCTATCCTTCTCTTTGGCTTCGACGGTTTCTTTATCTTTTAGAGCAGTGAGAGCATTACGGACAGCTAACTTTTGTGCCACAAATATACGCCAGCACAATCACCATTTGGGCTTTAGGTGACTTTCAAACCCGTCATCCTAATCTACATTCTACAGTTGATTCGTTGGAGCTAACATCTTGAAGTGATCCATAATCAATGAAAATTGTAAGTTCGTGACATCAGGTACCTTTGAAACTGACAAATTATACCCTAAAAAACTTCTTGAATGGCTTCTTCATTAGCCCTAGCTGACTTCCATATCTGAAAGTACAATGATGGAATGATTAAATCCATACCACAACAAATGCGCAGTCCAGTACATGGCCAACATAATGAGAAATTTGGATCGAGTCGGTATGCACCACTTTTGGTTTGACAAAAATGGTTGTGGTGCAGATTTTTGTGAGAACTGAATGTTTCAATTAGGTTAGGTAAATCCACAACTTCGTGGAAGTTGACCATCGTGACATGAAGCTTATCAAGAATTTTATCATTTAACATATACATTAACCTGAAAGTGAAAATAGATGCTCTAACCATGCAAAATGGATGCACTAGTCATGCAAATAGATGCACTAAACATGCAAACAGATGCACTAAATATAACTTGCACTAATCATAATCATTGAATTTCTACTAACCTACAAGTGGAAACTAAAGAATTAATGATTTAAACTGAGCTTTATACCAATGCAAACATCAATACTTGAGAAAGAGCAAACTAACGTGAAACAATGACATTATACATATTCATTTTGGCATCTTCACTATTAGAGAATCGTTGAGAGAATGTACATTTCTCAAAAAAGGATTTTGGTCAAGAGTGTCTTTGTTATATGGGTCAAAATGGATTTGGTAAAATTGGGTATATTTCAATTAATCACACAAGTTTTCAAGGTTAGCCTGGCTCATACAAAAATTGTCATTTTGACCCTTATCAAAATTCATCATTTTCACCTCTAATACAACAAATGAATAATGTACCATCTTAAGTGTTGAGCTGAGTCAAGAACACATGACCATGTAAACAAGAAATAGAAGAAAAAGCAACTGAAACTTTACTTATAGGACGAGAAAACATAAATAAGTTTGCTTTACAGAGTGCAACTACAGATGTACTCACCTATCAAAGGAAACAACTTATGATCATTGTGTGTAATACATAAATAAAAGAATAAGAGGCAAATTACAGTTTTCATATATATAGCATGAATACATAAGGCATAAAATTAGTACAAATACCATAATGTGGCATTTTTTGCATGAAATACTATGTACAAATATCAGTAGGAGATGTTTACCATTTGAGTCACTTTATAACCAAAAATGAGAATTTTATATATCACTAAGTTATATTTATGTAAAAAAATGAAAATACCTCAAGAACTTGATTAAAGCGGGTTATATCTTCAGGGCCCATCACAGGATGACAACTAATAAAGAAGTATGGTTCAAACCACATGCAGAAGCCATTTGATCCATCACACCACATGGTGCTCCAACAACTGAGTTTTTTTTTCCTATAGATGCCAAAATGGTATGATTACTAATTGAAGAACTGTAAGGGCAAATTAATGCACTAATTTCCACATTTCGATGCACTAATCATACTCATAGATGCCTATCTACCTTTTGGTGCCCTAATCATACTCATAGATGCTCTAATATTTCATCGATGCACTAAATATACAAACATATGCACAAGTAGTTCCAACGATGCTCTAAACATACCAACAGATGCCCAAGTAGTTCCAATGATTCACTAAACATACACATTGATGCATTAATATGTTTGACGATGCACTACACTAGTTATACCCACTGATTCCCTAATGTGTTCATTGATGAACATAACATACAAACAGATGCCCAAATATTTCCAACGATGCACTAAATATACAAAACTACAAATGAAAGCCCTGTTATGACCAACGATGCACAAAGCTTACAAGTACACTAAACACACGAGAATGATGTCTTAATATGTCTAACAATGCACCAACCATAATCATTGATGCCCTAACCATACTCAATGATGCTCTAATATGTTCAACGATGCACTAAACATATAAACATTCAACTTGATGCAACAACCACAATTACAGATGCATTAACACAATCTAATGCCCTAACTTGTAATCTCAAGTTTCAAATATTATAGATGCCCTTATATGTTATATCAATCGGTCATAAACACATATGCTTTAAATTAGTACATCACATTTCATAAAAGCTTATTTAGACAGTTAATCAAACACTTGGTGAGCAATTTTAATAAATGCATATTTTTATGCATTTTTTTGTTAAAACTTCGAAAATCATTACATCATTATGAATCTACACAAATTCCCTAATTTTACACATATTTACAAAAATATTAACTTAGGGCATGTAAATGCACTAATCATACAACCATTTAACACGATGCGACAACCACAACCACAAACAAATATGCACTATTACAATCGATGCCATAAATTGTAATTGATCCGCAAATATACATCTGAATCACTAATACATAAAAAAAATACAAATGCACTAATACGAGATGCAACAACCACAAACACAGTGCACTAATACAAATATGAAGCCTCAACTTTTAATTCGATCTTTAAATATACACAAATATGCCCTAAGATGTCATATCATTCAATATTAAACATATTTGCTGCAAACTAGGGCATCTTAGTTATATAATCTTACTCAGACATTTTATCAGACACATGGTGTGAAGCTTTAATAAACACATTTTTCATGCATTTTTTCATCAAATTTGTTCCATATTCTGTAGAAAACATGACAATATTTAGAAATAATTGATGCCTTAACTGCGTGATTCCACTTATTCCTTGATCCAACCTTGTGTGTTTGATCGATTGTGTGTTTGATAGGATTGTGTGTTTGCTTGTCGAGATGTATGTGTGTTTGATCGGAGTGTGTGTGTGTGTGTGTAGTTAGGGTTTTGGATAGTGGAGATGATGACAGCAATGATGACAGTGGAGATGATGATTGTTGATGGTGTTGTGGTGCGGTGGTGATTGGTGGCGGTGCGGTGGTGGTGTGGTGGAGGCGATGTAGATGGTGAGTGGGAGGATTCTCTGGTATTTGATGTAGATGGTCGTGTTTCTATGTGTGTTTAATATCCGATTAAATGACTCTTCCCTTTAACTTTTGTTATTTTTCATTTTCTACCTTAAAGTTTATTTATGTTCGCAATCCACAGAACTTTTTTTCTCACTTTTCTATCAAATTATACTTTCTCTAACCGGACTCTCTCTCTCTCTCTCTCTCTATATATATATATATATATATATATATATATATATATATATATATATAAATATATATATATATACTGTACACATACATGGTGTTGGGTGTATCGATTATTGATTTTATTTCTGAAGCGGTTGAGCGGCTGACATTGAGGTGGTTGGAGAAGACTTGATAGAGCTTTAGTCGGAACCAAATGAGGCTGATGTCTTTGAGTCCAGTTATGCGAGACTAGATATGTAAGTATAATTTATTTTCAAAGTCACCCATTTTGATGAAATATAATGCATCACGACTTAGATATTACTTTTCTTGTTTTTTTGTAACTAAACAGAACGGATGATCTGAATGCGGGGAAGAGAGAGAGCACCTCGATGGGACCCGTGACTAACCTTGAGTTCTGCGTACAGTGATTGGTGGTAAGCGGCGGTCATATTCCCCGGTGTAGGTCAAGTCTTACCGTGGTTGGAGTGAAAGACCTTTAGCCTCCCGACCTCGTTGATAGGCGGGCGTGTCCTCAACTGCGGGGAAATAGTGCGAGAAACAGGCAGAGGCCTTTCGCTACCTGAAGGACCGGATGGAGCAGGTCATGGGTTGTGAGGTCATTCCCGAGTTGGCAGGAGCGACTTCACGATGCAAGGGTCGAGGTGCTACTCCATCAGGTGCACGGAATCTAGTGCTTCTCCAGAGGGTGGGTCGGGATCTGGTGCTACTCCATCCGGTGAGTCTAGAGATACCGGGGACGAGAGTGGGGGTAGTGGGGTTTGAGATGCCGATTTATGTTAGTTTAACACGTTTTGGATATGTTTGTAGAGAATAACATGGATTATTATGTTGTTTATGTGCATTATGTGCTAGGATTCCCGCTAAATGGATTATATGTATAGTTTTGGACCATTTGCGAATAGGTAGCTTATGTATAGTTTTGTAGATGATCATGCGTTAACGGTTTTTGAACTATTTTGGCGATTTTGTAAACAGATAACTATGTTAGCGATTGATGGGTATATATGATATTATGTTTAGCGAATTTGTGTTGTTGTAGCATAAAACGGGTTCTGAAAAAACAGGTTGTGACATTGTAGATTTTTTCCCGAAAAAATCTGGAAATTACCCATTTTGCAGCAATTTTTACGCAAAGCGGGTTGGATCTTTCAGGGACATGTCCCCGGCGAAAATGTAAAAGCTAATTTCATATTTCTACTTTCCCTGGGGAAAGTCCCGACAAACGGAGCAACATGGCGTCGCATGGCGAAAGTTTGCTTTCCAGCGGTGGCATTCAACTTCCCTGGGCATGTCCCCGTGGCAAAGATGCCCGCGTCGGACTAATCACGTAATTAGGTAATTAAATAAATGTTCAAAAAAAATTTTCCCCGGGGACGTGTCCCCGGCAAAAATAGGTGTCACGTCGGACTCGTTTGATCGGCGACAAATGGTTCAAGGGACCCACCGTCCCGGCAAAGGTGGCACAAGTCCCGGGGAAAGTATTCAGGAGGGTATTGGGACTTTAAGTCGAGGACATGTCCAGGGAAAGGTCGTTGGGGACTTGTCCCTGGCGAAAGCCCTGATATTTCTCTTCATGAAAGCCCGCATTGTGGTAGTGTGAAAACCTATGCTCTAAGAATTCAAAAATATATGATTAACTTTCTTTAGCTAAAAGGAATATGTTTGAATAATGCAGGTTGTATCTTCTGAACCCTGATGTGGCGTTCCATATGACATGCACTAAAAATTGTACAAAGTGGTTGGTTTGTTGTAAACTCGGTTGCTCGGCGTATTATTATGGTTATGATAACGCTACGTCGTTAGGGGTCAAAGGAACTTCCTTTCTTGAGCAAGTTTTATAACACCCTAGGCAGTGAACCTAATCGTTGTAGTGTAGTATTAGGGTAAGCCACGGGTATTGATATCGTTCTCTAGGGGAATATGAATGCTAGTGAGAAGTTACTATGCTAAGGTTGGGGTTGAGGAAGATTATTTTTTATCTTTTTATGTTTTTTAGAAAATGGAAAGGTACGAATCTCGGGTTTTGGATTTGGGGGTTGGTATTTCTACCGATTACTCTACTTGTCTAATTATCTAATCTAATGTGTATGTAGTCTATGTCTAATTATTGTGTGCTCGTATGATAGTTTAAAGATGTGTTTACTTAGGTTTTATTACTCCTTAATTATCTCCTATTGATGGTTGAATTGTCACGTCCTTATTCTTAATTGCGTTGTGTGTCTAAAGTCGTAGGGTATGCGTTTATCCCTAATTCTTTGAACTTACCAAAGGGTCTCGTCTACAATAACCTCTAGAAATTATAAACTCTAACTCTAAGGCACTCTTTGGGTGGTTTATCCTACACCGCTCTAGGTGTTATAGTCTAAGGTTCACAAAGATTAATCAAGCATTAATTACACAACGAATGACCTATCGCATTACTAGATCATTAAACAATTAAGATAAGAGACAACCAATCTATATTCAATAATTAAGTTTCATATTCCCTAAGCAAACACACAAGTAAATATTAGGGACATGGAGAACATGCAAGCATACACACAAATAATTGAAGACATAATTGAATTAATGAAGTAAAACACTTATCTTGATGTAAGTTAGAGTTTGGAACCCTAAAATCTTGTACAAGACAGCCTTGGTTCGGTTTAGGTTTTTACTCCAAAAGACTACACACCAAAAACTGAAAAATTCGGATTCTATATATAATATTACAATCGCGGCGCCACCTTATGATTTGGCGCCGTCGGTTGCGTCATTAGGGTTTCGTCTTGGCCACGTTAGTCTTGCGACGGGGTCACCTTATGCTTGTGACGCCGTCCCCTTCAGTCTCACGGCGCGTCTTGATCAAATCTAGGCGTCCGAGTTGCGACGACCTACTCTTTTAAAGCGACCCGTCACTTGAAGTAAGAAATTTGGCTTCTGTGCGTCACAAAATGCTCGACGATTATGTGATTAGCGATGGCGCGGTCACCTTGTATTTCAGCTGACAGTGTCTCGATTCTTGACTTTGGCCATTTTCTTCATATATCAGTGCCTTTTAGTCCAAATAAGTGCCATTCCAACAATTTGCCTTCAAGAGACCTAAAAAGTGAAAAGGAGCGATATTAAGTAATAACGGATACAAAAGTGATCAAATAAGGGCTTAAACGACCCCTAAAAAGGTACATTTTAAAACCTTATCAAATATCCCTACACTTGGAATTTGCTTGTCCTCAAGCAAATGTGTTTTTAACCAATTAATTTATAAGTTAGGGGTCATGAAGCATTGGTTTAAAACAGCCCACAACACATATAAGCCCCGCAAAAGTCATAATAAGCACGAAAATTACATACTAGCACCTCACATGAGGTGTTTGGATACTCACATCTCTCGGGTGTATATGAAATATATCAAGTTGGAAATGGAAGATAAACACTCATTAACCGGTCCTAGTACATAGATTACCATAGGCTTGAGAATAGATCAAACCTCCATCGCTTTGGCGTAAGCACCTAGGAAAGACTATCAAAGAGGTCTTTTAAAGGGTTGTAACGTTAGGCTTACGGTAGAGAAACAAAGGGTTTGGTGGGATAGGCTATTTAGTGGTGGCAAGTCAAAATTCTCTATGTTACAAGCATCGAAAGATGGCGTTGCTAAGCCAAGACTCGACACTCTAAACTCTAGATAACTGAAACAAACAAACATAAATTTAAAGGATAGATGTAGAATGGTAGCCCGTATGTTTTGTTTTGTTTTGTTTTTTTTTGTTTTTTTTTGTTTTTTTTTTCATACACTTTTACTCTACCATCCTCTACGTAACATCAAAATGATAGGGATTTATAGGCACATTCCTACACTTGAGTTTTATTACTCTAACACTAATTTGACCCGAATTGAAAAGATCAAAACACTTGGGGTATATTATTACACAAATAAGGGAATTTAACGTTCCCTTCCGTCATTTCATAAACTTTAACTTTTCCCATGAGTCCCAATCGTCCCAAAGCTGTGTACAAAGGATATGACTCGACTTAGCAACTCATGCAAGCAACTAGATAATTGAACTAAGGGTTTAGGGTGATAACAATAATGCACTAAAAGTGAGTGCATACAGGGTAGGCTAAGGCGATTTGAGTGTACATTTGGGGGTGGGGTGTAAACAATGCTCTTCATTGATATTCCGGAAAAACCAAAACATCACGAGAACCACGAAAAGGATAGGCTCTGTGGGGTTAACTAGGGGTATCGTGTACTAAAAATGAGTACAACGCAAAGGTGGGGGAATTACTCAACCGATGTGGAAGAAGTAATTATATTATGGGTATCAAACAAGGGTTATCCTAATGCCTCTTATCATTTAGTTATTCCTAACTACACAAGTGTAGTCTTACTAGCGATCTCGGAATGCATCACAAAACAAGTTCTAGAATCTATTATACTACCGGTTCACACTCTAAGCATTAAAGATGAATGCTTTAATTCCTACTAATCTAAGGGCGATCCTCACATTTTGAGTGGAATTTAGGTGGTAAAGGGTTTTTTGTGCTAGTCATGCAACTTCCTATCCGTGAGACGCTTTTGTTAAGACTAATGGCTCACTCCTATATGTCATAAAAAAATTTAAATTTGGTGCCAAAATTACCCTAACCGACATTTTCCCATGGTTTATTACACAAATATAATTAGACAAGGCAAATAATCAAGGATAAGCATAATTTCAAAGTTCTCGTTTATTTTCCTCCACATTACTGACATTGTCCCCAATGTTCCCCGAAAGTATCAAAGTTATGATAATAGAAGGTAATTAAAAGCGAAAGAAACTAATACTCCCCTGATTAGCTCGGTAGGATCCGTGTGAAGTGGTGGTTAAATCCTTTCCAAGAAGAATGTATGCGTGAAAAGCTCCTTCCAAACTTATGTATCTTCTTCTTGATTAATAAAACCTGCACACTTGAAGAAAACAAACGAAACCTTAAAATCGGCGGTAATAATATATATAAGACTCGACTAAACTAGGATATAATGCGTGTGGAATGGATGTTTCTGAATTCTACGAAAAATTAAGACACAGGAAAATTCCAAAATTTTATAAGTAGCTCGAGAAACGAGAAAAAAGTAATCATTGTTTTACTCCTTCTGATGCCGTGAGTTGCGATCTGGCCGTCGAGGTTATCGACAAAATTGGTGTCGCGATTTTCGAAAAAATTATGGAAAATTTACATCTTTAGAATCGGAAAAATTTACGCAAAACATCCATTATGACTCGATACAAGCATTTGACTCGAACAAACACACATATATATCTTTAATTAATTGTTATTCTCATGTTTACGTTTCTTTTGAAAGCGTGTGTAATCCTCCCTACACTTATCCTTTATGTAAAATACCTTTATATGTGATTAAGACGAGGTTAAAACAAAATAAAGCATTTTTACAAATTTAAACATGAGAATAAACAATCAATAAAAGATATATGACACAAACAAGCAAACAATTAAGCATGGGTTGCCTCCCACGGGCTTTTCTTTATTTATGAGTCTTGTAGCTAGACTCGTAGTCGTGCTCACATTAACTTCATTACGTCTCTCTTTCTTCGCTTTCCCTTCGTCGAAAAGAGCGTGAAGCGTTGTATGCTTACCGTAGACTCCTTGCCAACGTTGTCTAATATGGTAGCGGTTTTATCCTTTAGATTGGTTTACTTTCTTGTAAAAGGCCCAAACCATCTTGGTTTGTTTCTACCTTGTAATGCCCTTATCCGTGATTTGTACAAAAGTACTTTTCTCCCTTTATAAATTCCTTAGGGTTCCTTTGTGCCTTTGGTATCGAAGTGGGATTATTTCCTAACTTCTTATCGGGTTTCCAATGTTGCATCACGTCCTTGAACCATAAAATCCCTAAGCCCTTTTTCCCAACCATT
This sequence comes from Chrysanthemum makinoi, assembly GCA_910596185.1. Taxonomy (NCBI): domain Eukaryota; kingdom Viridiplantae; phylum Streptophyta; class Magnoliopsida; order Asterales; family Asteraceae; genus Chrysanthemum; species Chrysanthemum makinoi. Next base: position 16,006,634 of record OU343216.1, on the reverse strand, counting down.
CATTTTCTTCTCAATTACATTGCCAGGGGCATGTGGATTTCCACCCGTAATCATCTCCATGATCTTAAGAGGATATCTTGGAACGATGGGTATCCTAGCGATACCCTTTTCGCTTTTAAGTACGATGATGCCCTCCCGCATTTGATGGTCACTTGGCGGTGGCGGAAATGGTGTTCCAAGAATGAGTGGCATGTTTCTATCTTCCTCAACATCTATGATCACGAAATCCAGGATAGCGATATTAGCCACTTATATTAAAACATCCAGTGATTCCTATGGGTAGACATTATGTGTGATTAGCTAAGGATAGTCTAAGATCGGTCTTGGTCGGCTTCTCCTAGTCAACTTGTTATAAATTGATAATGGCATTATGTTCACATCGATCCCCTGACGGCTAAGGCATTTATATTATCAATATCACCTATGCTACATGGTATCACGAAGTTCCCTGTGGTGTCTCGTTTTTTTGTTAATGGTTTTTTTAGAACCAATTCATACAGAGGTCCCATAGGCGGTAAATACTCTTCTTCTGTTATTTTTCCTTCAAGGGCTTCCCTAAGAACCTCATTGTACCTAAAGTTGTTTACTTGGTTTGTAATGGTTTTTTTGTTAATTTCGTGCTTAAGGTAGTACTCAATGGTCTCGGGCTCATCATTAGGTTTAGAATCTCCTCTTGCTTTCCTCCGTTTTCTTCAACTCAACCGATTTCCATCCTCGGCATAATGGAAATGGTGTTAACAAACCGAAGTAGGAGGACAATCGTTATTCTTACTAGTACCTTTTCGGGAAATTTTGTTTTGGTATATTCTTTTACCAGGTTCATCATTTCCATCATTTTTGCTTGCATTTCCTCTCTCTGCCTATAAACCTCCTCTTTAAATTTGGCTAATCTCTCAAGTATGGTTGCGCCATGTACTCGCATTTGTTCCTTAAAGCTTGGTGAGAGTGGTATTGGGGAAGTAGAACGGGCGCCTCTCGAATTGGGGTTTTTCTCACGACTTGGGGATTCCGAAAAAGGTGTTGGATGGTTGGAGGAGTTGGTGGAATTGATTTGCCTCTCGAGGATTTGTCGGAATCTCTTTTATGCCTTTCCATAAGATAATCAATCCTCCTCTCAATAGCACTCATTTGCTCCTCGGTGATGTCGGAAGATTCAAGAGGAGTTGATGTGGCATTAACCCGTTGTGGTTTCGGAGATTCATTCAATCTTCGTAGTTTTGATCAGCAAGCTCTTCTATAATATCCCAAGATTTTTACTCGAATCAAAGTGCATTTGAGCCTTCCACCGGCGGCTTGATCGATGGATCGTCGAGTGATGAAATCGATATGGTCATAGAAGATTTGGATTTGAAGCCAAAGATCAATGCCATGATGAGGGAGTTTATGGAGTAGGCCCTTGAATCGAGTCCATGCTTTGTAGAGAGACTCACCTTGAAGTTGTTGAAATGTTAAGATGTCTCCTCTAAGTTTAGTGGTTCTTCCCGGTGGGAAAAATTGAGCAAGGAAGAGAGAAGTGAGATCATCCCAACTTGAGATGGAGCCGGCGGGAAGTCGCTCAAGCCAATTACTAGCTTGGTCCGTAGAAAATTGGAAGAGACACGCTGACGCATGGTCTCCCAGTAGTAGCATCAAGGTCGATGGAATCGACAATTTTAAGGAAATCCCTTAGATGCTGATTTGGATCTTCTGAACGAAGTCCATGGAATGCACATCCGTTTTGCACCAACCGGATGGTGTCGGATCGCGAGGCGTAGTTTGGGCTTGGTGGGGAAGCTCAATGGTGTTTCTATAGCCTAGGTGGCTTGGTCTTGAGTATTCACCAAGAGTACGGTCTCTTGGCGGGTCATTCATTGGTGGTGTGGTTGATGAATGGTGGGTGGTTATCACCTTCCATGATGAAAAGTGATGGGATTACGAACAAAGGTCACGAAGAAGGGGATAGACTACGAGGAAGCTAAAATTGAGAAAAATTTACTTGATAGGAATCAAGCAAAGAAACCTAAGCGAGGTGGACTACTAACTAGCTATTCTATTCCGGCGTGGCGCCAAAAACTTGATAACGCTACACGCGTCGTTCGGGGTCAAAGGAACTTCCTTTTCTTCGAGCAAGTTTTATAACACCCTAGGTAGTGAACCTAATCATTGTAGTGTAGTATTAGGGTAAGCCACGGGTATTGATATCGTTCTCTAGGGGAATAGGAATGCTAGTGAGAAGTTACTACGCTAAGGTTGGGGTTGAGGAAGATTATTTTTTATCTTTTTATGTTTTTTAGGAAATGGAAAGGTACGAATCTCGGGGTTTGGATTTGGGGGTTGGTATTTCTACCGATTACTCTACTTGTCTAATTATCTAATCTAAGGTGTATGTAGTCTATGTCTAATTTATTTGTGCTCGTATGATAGTTAAAAGATGTGTTTACTTAGGTTTTATTACTCCTTAATTATCTCCTATTGATGGTTGAATTGTCTCGTCCTTATTCTTAACGGCTACAAATCTAAAGCGCGCTTATCCCTAATTCTTTGAACTTACCAAAGGGTCTCTGCCTACAATAACCTCTAGAAATTATAAACTCTAACTCTAGGCACCTTTTGGGTGGTTTATCCTACAACGCCATTTAGGTGTTATAGTCTAAGGTTCACAAAGATTAATCAAGCATTAATTACACAACGAATGACCTATCGCATTACTAGATCATTAAACAATTAAGATAAGAGACAACCAATCAATATTCAATAATTAAGTTTATATTCCTAAGCAAACACACAAGTAAATTAGCTTGACATGGAGAACATGCAAGCATACACCCAAATAATTGAAGACATAATTGAATTAATGAAGTAAAACACTTATCTTGATGTAAGTTGGTTTGGAACCTAAAATATCATGACAAGACAAAACTTTGGTTCGTTTAGGTTTTTACTCCAAAAGACTACACACCAAACCTAAAATTCGGATTCTATATATAATATTACAAGCGCGACGGGCCGTCACCTATGAATTGTGACGTCAGCTGGTCGGGCCATTGGGTTTCGTCTTGGCCACGTTAGTCTTGGTGACGGCCACCTTATGCTTGCGATCGCTGCCCTTCAGCCTCGATGCCTGCCCGGATCAAATCTAGGCCATTTGAGTCAGCGACGGCCTACTCTTTAAAGCCTCGCACATCGTCACTCTTGAAAATAAGAAATTTGGCTTCAGCCACAAAATGCTCCGACGGCGCAGCAGCTTAAGCCGTGACACCGCCACCTTGTATTTCAAAGAAACTTGAGTGTCTCGATTCTTGAATTTGGCCATTTTCTTCAGATATCCGCTTTTCGGTCCAAATAAGTGCCATTACAGCAATTTGCCTTCAAGAGACCTAAAAAGTGAAAAAGAACGATATTAAGTAATAACGGATACAAAAGTGATCAAATAAGGGCTTAAACGACCCCTCAAAAAGGTACATTTTAAAACCTTACCAGGTTACGTCTTTGTAAGTTTTATTGGTAGATCCACGTCATTAGATTTTTCTAAAGTCTACCATAGAATAGTATATATCTTATGATTTATGTGTTATTATTTCATAAGAATGACATCCTACACGAAAGAATTGCTTTTATAGTCAGACATTATGGTTTTGGTATTAAGATTGCTGCTAAAAAGGTTTGATATGATCAACATGCAGATACAAAGTGTCCTGAAGCTAGATTGATGTTAACATGGTTGTTAATGGTATTATCATGATGTATAGAAAGGTTTCTGATTAGAAGTTTTTGGTTCTGACAACAAGATTGTTGTTTTCTTCAGCTTGCTAATTGTTAGTATTGTCAAGGTTTCCTGATATGTTATCATCATGCTAATTAAGGTTGATGCTATTGATAGTTTGATCAAGGTTGATGAATAAAGTTTTTGCTGTAATCAACATGCTATTAAAAGTAGTTGTTGATAATAAGCTTTTGGTTTCTAAATTATTCAGTTTTCTTATAATAAGGTTTTGATGAAAAGGTCTCTGATATGATTAGCATTCTGATACATATTGTCATCAAGATTGCTGATAAATTGGTTGTTGGTGGTATTAGAATGATGTCTAAAGTGGTCTGTTTACAAGTGTTTGATTACTGATAAGAAGACTGATTGATATTACTGTCAAGCTTACTGGTGTTATCAGCATGCTATTTAAGTGTTTTGGAGGATTGGTTGTTGAATTTTGTATATTTCAATTTTTTATTAGTGACTAGATAATGGGCGTGTTCGTACTGATAAGTGTTTAAATAATGATAAGTGTCTAAAACCATCATATATTTGAAGTAGTTAAAATTTCATATATTTGAACCAGAAAAAATACAATAGTTAAGCTGTACAACGTACGTTAAACTTATTCAAATATTGAAACCACATGCAAATACAAATAACAATGCTATTTGTTTACAGACATTTATCAACACATACACGTAATAATGATATCATGTTCTTTTATTAATTAGATATTTGACACAAAACCCAAGACTATATATGTAAAAATGACAAAGAGCATACAACAATCCACAATTACACCCAGTCAACCACCCTTTGGTGTATCTTTTATTAAAACAATGATAAGAAGATAAGTCCCCAACTGGGTGCTTACCAAGATAAATACAAAATCCAAACCATCTCTTCTAGGAAGACACTACCAACTCACTACAAAGATCACTCAACACTCAGACTAACATGATCAAATAAAGAGATTGATCCTGATACAAAATACTAGCATATATCAAGATTGATATCAAATACTAACAATAAAATTGTATGAAGTAGAGAGATAAAACCAAGACGACTGAAAGAGAGAATGAATGATATCAAAACCTAGATCAGGATAGGGAGATTATATACACTTGATATTTTCTCTTTAGCCCTCCAAGATAGCATACTTGACTTATCAGCAACTAACTTCCCAAAAGCTTTAAGCAAGAATAGAAAATGACACAAACAACCCATCAACTTAGATAAATCAGCTTGACAACATTCTTCAACACCCCTCCTCAAGCTGATTTTAAACTCTGCCTTTGTCACCACTCAACCTTAACCATAATTATTCACACCTGCAAACATATCAAACAAACCAAGATTCTTGCAAAGGGTCTTATGTTGAGATCGACCAAGACATTTTGTGTTCGTTCACTGCTTCATCAAGATGAACCTTTTAGTCACAATAATACCAGAATGACCACTTTCTAACAAAGTGCACATCAATTTCAAATGCTTTGTTTTCTCATGGAAACATGGTTAGCATCAATTTGAATTGCAGCACGCTATCACAATACACATTCACGTGATACAATTCACTGCACCCAAACTATGCAACAAATTTCCCAACCATATGACCTCACAAGCCACATATGCAAGGCTTCTATATTCAGCCTCTGCAAGACTTTTAGATAATGTAGCATGCTTTTTACTTCTTCATGAAATTAAAGAATCACCCAAGAAAACACAAAAACCAGTAACAAATTTTCTAGTTTTAGATTTAGCCTTAGTCAGACTGAGTATGCACTCAACTTAAGACTGACTCTTTATTAAACTGCAAAACTGCACTCGTGTGACCCTTTCAAATATTTCAAAACTCTTAAAGCAGCCTTAAGATGAGACTGCAAAGCATAATGCATATGTTGGCCCAAACAATGAACAACATAGCTTATATCAGGTCTAGTGTTAGTAAGATATATTAACTTTCCAACTAATTTCTGATAAGCAGTAACATTATTAAGACCCTTGTCTTTACTAGATTCAATATGATTCAACACAGTATTCTCAGGAAGAGGAGTGTCAACTGGCTTAGCAGCCAACAAACCATATTCATATAACAACTCTAAACAATACTTTCTTTGAGACATACAAACACCCTTATCATTTCTTAACACTTCAATTCCAAGAAAGTATTTGAGCACACCAAGATCTTTAATTAAAAACTTTGAGTTTAAAAACCTTTTAAAACTACTAATCTCAGCCTCATTATTACCAATGATCACAATATCATCAACATAAACAAGAAGAGCCACAAAAGTAGAATCCTTTTGTTTAATGTATAAAGAATAATTAAACTTGCTTTGAACAAATCCATGTTCAACCAAGGCAGCAGTTAGTTTAGCATTCCACTTCCTTGGAGCCTGTTTAAGACCATACAAAGACTTGTTAAGTTTGCATACTCTGGTTTTATCATTACTATTATACCCTTCAGGCAATGTCATATAAACATCTTCAACCAGATCACCATACAAGAAAGCATTATTCACATCTAGCTGATATAAAGGCCAAAACATTTTAACATCAATACTAATCAGACTTCTCACAGTAACCATTTTCACAACAGGACTAAAGGTTTCATCATAATCAAAACCCTCTATTTGATTATAACCCTTAGCAACAAGTCTAGCTTTATATCTATCCACTTCTCCTGTAGATTTATATTTAATTTTCCAAATCCATTTGAACCAATAGTTTTCTACCAAAAGGTAAATCACATTCAGTCAAAGTATTATTTCTATTTAAAGCTTCAACTTCATTATTCATAGCATCAACCCAGTTAGGATCTTTAACAGCATCATTAAAACATGTGGGTTCAACAGACTTATTCAAGGTAGAGGCAAAACATCTATTATACACATTTAGTCTTTTATAATCCACATACTTTTCAATACCATACCTTAGTTTAGAACTAAGCACATAATCATTAAACCTGATAGGTTGCTTAGTTTCTCTACTAGACCTTCTTAACATAAGAGACTGAGTATCAGACTACACATCAACATTTTCATAACTAGTTTGAGATGACTCATTTAGATTTTGACTTACATTGCCCTCAGACCAGTTTTGGTCACCATAGTTGGTTGCAGATTGCCACCCTTCCTGTTGCATTTGTGTTGTATCTGTATTATAACCTTGTGTATTATCTGCTGAAATAGGTGAGGGTGTCTCACTGCCATACTCAACTGGTGTATCTCTCCCATCATCATAGGGACTTTGAGACCCCATATTATCAAAAAAATCAAATGATCTGCTTCCTTTACACATTCTGTATCTGCAGAATCATAGGTTTTCATTTTAAGAGGAAAAACATTTTCATAAGGTTGTCAAGATCGGGATCCTACCCAGGATCGTTTTCGTCTTTGCAAGATCGTGATCGTAAGATCGGATTGGGATCTTAAGATCCTACTTTAATGTTATTTCTTAATACTTTATGTAATTTTATAGAAATCTACAAATTCTAATACATTATAACCATAAAATACTATGAATGTTTCTTATAAATGTTGTCCTAAATTATGATTATAAAATGTTAAAAAATATTAACATGTTGTTTTTTGAATTCTACAAACAAACAACCCATAAATTTGTAGTTTTTAGTTTGTAATCCGAGAAAAGTAAGATCGGATCGGATTAGATCATAAGATCGTATGGTCAAGATCGGGATCCTATAAGATCTTAAGCTTGCAAAGATCCTATGTAGGATCCAGATCGTTTTTGCTTTGCAGTATCGTAAAATCGTAAGATCCTAAGATCAGGATCGGGATCCTGACAACCATGATTTTCATAAAACCTTACATCTTTGTGAAAAAACACATTTCTAGTATCCAAACTCAAAAGTTTATAAGATTTTTTAACAGTGGAAAAGCCTATGAGAATACATTTTTCAGATCTAAAACTCATTTTATCATGATTATTCAAAACAGTTGCAAAACAAAGACAACCAAAAGATCTCAAGTGGGAAGGATTAGGTTTTCTTTTGTGAATCATCTTAAAGGGACATTTACCTTTTAAAATAGAAGATGGCAGCCTGTTAATCAAATAGACAACAGTTAAAATGCAATCAGACCAGAACTTCAAAGGAATTCCCCCTGAAACATAAGACTCCTTGCCACATTAAGCAAGTGTCTATGTTTCCTCTCAGCAATCCCATTTTCTTGTGTATGAGCATAAGAAGTTTGATGTATTATGCCAAGTTCAGAAAAAACTTGATACATTTTCTTATTCACAAATTCTGTTCCATTTTCGGACAAACAATTTAATTTAGAATTAAACGATTAGAAAACATGTTTATAAATGTCACAAAAACAACAAAAACTTCATCTTTAGTTTTAACTAAATATACCCATACAGCCCTAGAGAAATCATCAACAACAGTCAAAACGTATCTATACCCTTCTCTGCTAGTGACTCTGTATGGACCCCATAAGTCTAGATGAACAAGTTCACCCAAAGTCTCTGACTTATGATCAAATAAAGGAAAAGGCTCCCTTGTTTGTTTGGCCCTATGACAGACCTCACATATAAGCACATAAGTATTATTGGAGAAACCAAGATCAGTTTGAAGAACATTCAAGACTGGATCAGCAGGGTGACCCAGTCTATTATGCCACACAAACTTAGACACATTATAAGACATAATCAAACTACAATTACTCAAAGAATCAACAGGTTGCATGAACAGTCAGAGACCATCAGACTGGCTACCAGTCCCCAAGACATTCTCCCTTTTCAAGTCTTGAATATAACACTTATCCTCATCAAAACCAACAAACATTTTGCTATCTCTAATAAGTTTATTAACAGACAATAGACTAACACAATAACCAGGCACAACAAGAACATCATATAAAATCACATTATCAGTGAGCTTCAGATTACCAACATGACCAATAGTAGCAAGAGTGCCATTAGGATGACCAACAGTAATTTGTAAACTAGATATATCAGCAATATTAAACATTCCTTTAGTAGAAATAGTAAGATGCTGATTAGCACCAGAATCAATGATCCATCCCAAAGTCAAACTCTTAACAGTAATACTAGAATTGACAAAATAATATTTAGAGAAATTCATATTAAACCAAACATTATGATTATAGAATGAAGCCCTACATGCCATGTTGGCATGTATGCTTCTAGAAGGAGAATCATTAATCAAAGACAGAAGTTTCTTCATCTGTTCAGAAGTAAAACCAGAAGAAGTGCTAGTAGAAGAAGATTTGTCAATTGGTTTAGCCTCAATATTAGCATTAAAAGTTTGTTTAAAACCATTTTGCTTAAAAGTACCATTTGGTTTAGAAAAACCAGGAGGGAAACCAATTATTTCAAAACACCTTTCAATAGTATGCCCAATTTTACCACAGTTTTTACAATTCAGATTAGGATTAGGACCTCTATTAACAATGTTATTATTATTAGTATTACTTCTAGTGTTACTATTATTATTATTATTATTATTATTATTATTATTATTATTATTATTATTATTATTATTATTATTAAATCCCCTTCTATTGTTATTAAAAGACTTAACAGCAAAAGAAGAAGCATTCAGTTTAGACTCAGTAACACCAGAAGACTCAAGAACACCTCTATGAGACTCCTCTCTAGAAATAGTGATATAAGCATCTTTAACCTCAGGGAGGCCTAGTCAACAGGGGTTCTAACAGGTTGATAACAATCATCCAAACCCATAAGAAACTGCATTAATCTCAAAAGTTGCTTATGCAACACCAACTCTTCACTAGCAGCACAAGAACACTTAACTTTACAAACACATATAGCCTTAGTTAAAGTATCAAACTCTCTCCACAAGGAGTTAAGCCTATGATAATAATCAGCAACTGAAGTACCACCTTGTTTAACACAATTAATTTTCTGTAAAAGACTATAAACCACAGAACCCAAAACTTTATCATATGTTTCTTGTAATTCTTTCCACACACATGCAACATTATCAGAATAAACAAGACCCATATAAACATCTTGAGATACAGAATTCATTAACCATGTTAAAACAATAGCATTGCATCTATCCCATTGTGCAACAAGAAAATTACTAGTAGAATAAGGTTCTTTAACACAAGAACCATCAACAAAACTGAACTTATTCCTAGCTTGTAAAGCTAATTTCATAGCACCATACCATATTCTATAATTTTCAGTTCCAACAAGTTTAGATGGAATAAGAGCAGTACCATTATTATCATTAGTTTGAATATGAAGAGGATTACCAGCATCAAGATTACTAATTAAGACTTAAGTATTACTACCACTAGGATCACCAATAGCCATAATAACAAAGAGATAAACAAACAAGAACAACAGATAACAGAACAAATAACAACCATGAAAATAAACCACAACAAACAACCAACAGAAGTACCAATCACAACAGCCTCAACACAACTTCTCAATCCCAAATCTATCCTCCTTGACCTAGACACATTAAACTAAACTCACACTCAAGAATAACGGATACCAGCCAAGAGACTAAAAGTGGCCAGCAGGTTTTCCGTTACTACTCACGGTGGCAGGTCAAGGTGTTAACCACTCTGTTTGCACCTTCTTGACTAAGTATAAGTTATCTTAAAGAAAAGAAACACACTAGGTGAGATACGGAATGAAGTACAAACTCACTAGATTCACTTAGTCTAGTGAGATTGTAACCAAGAACAGGCCCAAAAACACCAGAAACCACCAGGATATAAACCCCCAAATTTCCAAATTAGGGTTTTAAAACCCCAACCAAGAAAACCACAAATCACCGAATCTAATCCCAAACAGATCAAATCAACCATGGCCGTTAAGAAAACAGCCTCAATTAACCAATTAAACCTTCAATTTCAAGAAACCCCAAATCAACCTTCGCAACCTTAGAAACCCTAGAATCTCAAAACCACCAGATCAGAACCGTGCACTCTGATACCATGTAAAAATGACCAAGAGCACACAACAATCCACAATTACACCCAGCCAACCACCCCTTGGTGTATCTTTTATTAAAACAAGGTTAAGAAGATAAGTCCCCAAATGGGTGCTTACCAGTACAAATACAAAGAAACTGAAACTGATCTCTTCTAGGAAGACACCAGTCAACTTACTACAAAGATCACTCAACACTCAGACTAACAAGATCAAATAAAGAGATTGATCCTGATACAAAATACTAACAAATATCAAGATTGATATCAAATACTAACAATACAACTGTGTGAAGTAGAGAGAAAAATCCAAGACGACTGAAAAAGAGAATGAATGATATCAAACCCTAGATCAGGATAGGGAGATTATATACACTTGATATTTTCTCTTTAGCCCTCCAAGATAGCATACTTGACTTATCAGCAACTAACTTCCCAAAAGCTTTAAGCAAGAATAGAAAATGACATAAACAACCCCTCAACTTAGATAAATCAGCTTGACCACATTTTTCAACAATATATACTAATCTCCATGCGAAGTTTTAAATGATACACGATTTTATCAGTAGTAGCCCACACATAAACGAAAGGAGTGTGACATGAACTTCAAGTAAAGTACAATATAATTTAGAAAAAAGAAAGCATCACAAACCAATTTTTACTAACAGTATATTCTATTCCATTGTTGTAATATGTTGGAGGTTTGAAAGACACATTAATGCTAAAGCATTATTTAATTGTACTAATTTCAAGAATATCCGGTATCATACAAGTTGACCAAAGTGATATTAGTAAATTACTGTGGCTGTTAAGCAAAATCTATCTAAACCCCATGTATGCATGGGGATTTTAAAAATTTCAAGTTAAAATATACAATTTTGCAAACATAATTGAAGCAATGTATGCTAACCCAAAAATATTAACAAAAATTAAATCCGAGCACCATGGGTGTGCGGGGTCTAAAACTATGATGCTATCATTCTTCTTCATAGAGACAAACTATCTCACCCTAAACGTCTTCTCTCTTCCCATCGAACTCCGGTCAAGGTATAATAAATATTTTCAGCTCCTCATTTGTAAAGGTTTTATTAAGAACTTAAACCTCGTGAAATATGCAAAACAAAGACTCTTATCGACACATTTTCTACAGTGAAGCTTGTGGTTACAGGAAATGCAAGCAAGAGTTTTTCAGCCATTTTTGTTGTGCGGTGTGAATGGTAGCACTAAATCTATGTGATCAGATATATCACGAACTTTGATCCATGACATGCTATGTCAAAGATTTGGAGGCAAGTTAACTGATTTCTGGCTCAATCATTAGCATGATTTATTGTTGTTGCGTCATACTTTTAACCATGTAGTGGCAAATGGGCGGATACTTTTAACCATCGCTGTTAATTCATACATTTAACTATGAAGTGGCAAATGGGTGGATGCAGGTGGTTAAGTAATGGGTCAAATGGGTAATCAATTTGGTACAGGTTGAAACAGGATCGGGTTAAGCTGAATCACTTTTTGTCCATATATTTTTTACTTATTTCAGTAATATGTGTATGTCGCATATGAATACAAATTATCACAATAGTAGTCTTATTATAATAACAAAGTTATTTGGTTAGCTGTCCGTACTAAAAACAACTCTACGTGATTTTGAACAGCGTAACCTCAATTGATCCATTTAAATGGGTCTATAACTAAGCATCTATATATTGCTTTTGCAGAATGCTCTTCCCAACACTTTGAAATATGATGTAGTTGGCTATGCTCAATGCTTCCTCTGATGAGTTTCTGAGAATCAGCGTCAAGAAACAGCCTTTTGGATATCAATAGTATTAAAGTTGCTAAGAAAGAAGGCAAATATGGAAAAGGTCTATTGAACACAGTACCTTGACGACATGAATCTAATGCATGTTTAGTCCCTGTAACCAATTTCTTGGATGCTCAATACAATGGAGAGATCCGTATGCATATTTTTTGTAAGTCACGTCTTATTTACATATGCGAAACTTCACAATGGTTTCTTATGCTTATTTTGCTTATGTGCAGATTTTTTGTTACTTCCATATCTGAGGGTAAAACTTAAAATATATTGGTTGAAATGATATACCTAGACCAGCTTTGATAAAGAATGTTTCGGCTACCAAATGAACCAGTCAAACGCACTAATGTCACCCAAAGTGTATTCAAATAAATAAAAACATGATAAACTATAATGGATATGTATCCATTTTCTTTACGATTATGACTCACAGAAACGTATTTTGATTGTGAACATTGTATTAAGTTTAACGTGTTGGAAATGTATATATTTACAAACATGTGAATGTCCGGATTCGAACTCGTGACCACGGGATTGCACACATTAGCGAATGAGAATTAAAGTTAATAATTAATGTTTATGTTTACGATTAATTATTGCACATTAAGTCGGTTAACGATCGTTAAGTATTTAACGGAAAAATGACTAACGACCGTTAAATGAAAAGAAAAGGACTAGAAATGGAAAACTTGGAAAAGTTATGGGTTTGGCTTTGGGCTTTCATTAGTGGCCGGCCATAGGGCTCAAGTAATTCCCTAACTTGTTCCTAAGTTTACCTACTAGTATATAAGGAGGGTTAGGTTCTAGGGTTTCATACACTTGTGCATTGAATTAACCCTAGATCTCTCCTCTCCTCTCTCTAGTCATATTTGGCCGAACACCCCATTAGTAAGGGAGTTTGGTTTCGTTTTTTATAAACGAGGACTTGTGTTAGATCTAGCAATCGCTTGATTCGTTTGGTTAATTCGTGTGTACAAGAACGTGGTTGTAAGACATTATTCTTACAACAATAAGTACTTCTTTGTTTTGCTTTGCTCGAGGGTTGTTTTGCTTTGCTCGAAGGATTTGACATTCGCAAGAGGTACGTTACGCATACTTTCAGTTAATTAATTTATTTGTTATGATCTTAAGTCTTCTGCTGTGTACTCTTGATGTCTTTATGTTTTATTGTATTTTATATATCATAAACTCAACAGTGGCATCACGAGCCTTGTATAATAAGTAATTAATTACTGAAACACATAATTAAAATAAACATGAATGTGTTATTATTTGTTTGCTTAGATCTAGGGTTTGCAAAATCTAAACCCTAATTTTGAGCGTTTTTTTATGGTGCCCTAATTAGGGTTTTGTAAACTATTGTTTTAATTGGATTAGAAACCCTAAGATGCATGCAACTTTATGTGTATATGCGTAACTTTGATTTAATTGCATTAATTGTTAAGTGTAATTTTATGTCCATGATAATTATCTGCATGTTTTATCATGGATCTGCTTTTATTGTATGTCTTTCTTGTTTAAGTGATATACACTAAATTTTGATAGATCTAAAATTGGGGAAGACCTCAATAATTATTAATTTAATCAATTATGTGCTATGTGGTATGTATTTAATTTTGACTTGCGCAATCGATGAATCGATGCATGTGGTTCACCTTGTACATAGATGAAAACGGGTGAAAGTCTTAATTAAATATATGCATATTGACAGATCTAGAATTGGTTATTAATAGGATTTATCAAAACGTTTGCATGTGGCTATTTGATATGCATGACTTTTATTTGTTATGCATTCATTGTTTATTTGTTTATTTTTATAAATACTTGCTTGTTTGTTATGTGTAACAAGGGTATTTTACAAGAAAAATAAACTGACCTAAACAATGGTGAAACATGTATTTTTAAGAATAGTAATCATAATCGTTTAATTGATTGATGACTTTGGTACAAATGGTCTGAAAGGCTCACCCATGAGAATGAACTAATAAAAGGGGTTTAAAGAAGTGCGCACAGTCACACTGAAAGGATGTCTAAGGTTGTGCTTTAGCGCGTACCTGGTCCTCTGCCCTCTGTAAGTTCGAGTGGAGCTACTTAGTAAGCCATTAAATGTGCAAGCTCATCTTAAGAGCGAATTAGTTTTAATTCCATGCGCCACTTCGGTGGTAATTATCCGAAACACTAAGTGTTTACACTTATGCAAAAGTACGGTATAATGGATGATAATTAACACTAATTCCTTGATTGGTGAACCCAATACCTCAATTAAAGTTTGATGATGAAAAGCTTATACATTAAAACAAGATATAAATGTTTTAATAAAAACTATGCTACAAAGATGAATGCATGACATCTTTGTACATATTTGATTTAACATCAAAACTATTACCCTTTAATTTAAGTTATATGCCATCCAACGAAACGGAAACACCTAAGATTACTTTTTATTTGCGTGAGATCGTGACTTAGATCGTAATCAAAGGGTAAAATGTCCACGTGTCGTGAGAGCGGGCATGGACGATTTTGCAGTTTCTTAAGTTGGACAACTTAATTGAGTTTTGTAGTAAGAGCTGGCAACTCAAGGCATAAGATGGAATAAAACATGTTTACATGGCGATTGATATTGGCTATATGTAAATCCCATAAATCTAGGAATTGCAATTGAAATTGGCAATTGAGCAATAGCTCTACCATTTTGTATAAGGTTCATTACTAGCAGATCAACTGACGTGATGAAATTATGACAATTTGGATCCTAGTTTTCAATAATAATTAATTGGTTATATGAATATGAACCTTGGGTATTTAATTGTTTATTGAAAAGGTTAATTATCGAAAATACTAAAATTGAATTTTGTAATTCTTTTGAATGTATAAATGCAACATTTAACCGTAAACGTGGTTTAGTCTTTGATTAGTAAATTGATCCATTCTAGCTTTCAAACAAATGTTTGATCGAGAATAATTTACTGATAAGACAAACGAAGTCTCTTTTCCATGGGAGAAGCATGAGACTCAATTCTATTCCTTTTCATGAATGAGAAAGTTATAATAGGAACATTTGAATTGTCTAAATTCTAATGTAACTCTTAGCAATGAATTGCACATCTTATTTTCCATAAAGATTTCATTACCCTCATTTGGTGAATGAATCCTTTGTAACAACATGAATGTTGGTTAACTGGAAAACATGTATATGAGTTACTAGATTAGAAGCTAGACTAATTACCGCAAAAATTGGTAAAAGGCAAACTAGCATATTTTTATCTAGTTGTTTTGCTTTAGCCTTTAAAGGTACTACATACCAGTATGGGGATGGTAGGCCTGTTGAGGAAAAATTGCATACCCAATTTTTCGAGTTAATAACATTGATGGATAACCTATCATTCATATAGTAGAATACACCTTTTAGTACCTTAGTAATGATTACGTATGGTTCTTCAAAGGTGTAGGAAAGTAAAAAGCAAGCAAGTTTTTTTCACTGGTTATGCAACACTTACAATGTTGTCAGATTCAGTGGGAGCATTTGTGTTGCATTACTGAATAAGAAGTTGTTTTAATGATTTCTAATTCAGTGGGAGCTACAAGCCTTATTTCCTGTGTAGTAACCAGATTATCTTCAAAGATAATTACTTTCCAATTGTAGACACTTATGTTTTTAAGGATAGTCGTGTGCGTTTCCTTACTAAACAATATAGTTCTACATCTACTTGTTATATCTATGACACAAATCATATTAATCAAATAAACGAACGTGTATCGTGTTGTTTATATGCTACATGATGTTGTTCCATGCACAAGTGGGAGAAATCTTATTGTGTGCAAGGTACAACACATATTAATATGATTTAAAAGGATTCTCTTGACTGTAAAGTAAGAGAATAACGTTCTAATAGGAAGTATACATTTATATATGTATGATTGCCCTATTAAGAACATGTGTCAAGATGATAACAAAGACTACTTTATTTTAAATATTTATGTCATTCAATATTTAAGAAACACTTGTAGTTACAATTTATGTTACGTGAGAACGTGAACTAGATTGTAGCCCAAGGTAAAATATCCACGTGCCGTGAGAACGAGCATGGATGATTTTGCAGTTTCTTACATTGAACATTTCATGGAATGACATAATTAAATGAAGTAATCTAATACTACTTTGAATTTAAGTATTCGTTGAATGACTTAAATATATGTAGTAAATATTAACTTGAAATATTAATTGAAACCTGAGGTGGTGTTCATAATTACTTTAATTATAAATGTTTATGATTTTGTAAAGTCACAAACATGAAGTCTTTTAATACAAGACTTACAATATAAAGTAAGACGTTAACTTGCTATGTTTTAAGACATATGCATGAAGTCAATGAGTTGATCAATGACTTATAACGTATAGTGGGATTATAACTGTTATGTTTTTTGACTTGGTCAAGAATATTTATGTTATAATACATGCAATTGACTTGGTAATTCTATTGTACCATTAAGTTTTACTTTGTTGGTAAATAGGTAAGCCAAAGAGTAGATGGTTATCTTAAAATATTGTTAGATTTTCTTACAATATTAATTCTAAGGAAATACCATAGTTTTATGGTATGTTCAGTTAGAAGAATCAAAATCTATTGGCATTGTTTGATTCAAGATAACTATAGTTTCTTCCAAAAGTTATCAAGGTTAGTAGATTGAGTATAGATTGAATATACTCAATAAGACTCCAACCTAGAAGATTAATAAGACACCATTTGTTTATGGAATGTGATGAATCACATTAAGTCTTATAAATGAAGTTCTGAATTTGTTAAACTACTTATAGAGTGAGTTGTAACAAACTAATGTTAGGAACTGTCAATGTTTTACAATGTATTGTTGCTCTACTTGCTAAACTATTTAAAGGTAATCTTTAAATTTTTAAAGGCAAGTGGGAGTTTTGTTTAGATCTTGAAAGATTGAATTACAAAATACATAATCTTCTAAAATGCACTAGCAAATATCATGATGAGGCTAAACATGAAAATGATAGACCTTAATATGATGGAATTGTCATTCATAGATCCGTAAGGATATCTCAGATATTTAATATGCTGAGGAATATGAGTTACAGGATCATGGTAAGCCTGTTAATCATAATGATAAATTTACCAAATGTTGAATTATGGAAAATCAATCATACTATGAATGTAGAGATGCTGTCCATAAAGATAATCAACTTTAGATACTTGGTTTATCTTAATAATGAAAATGAGTTTCTTCAAAGGATGGAAACCCTAGTGGTTTAAATCTTTGTGTAGAAATCATATGGACAATATTGTACATGTATTTAATGTATGTCTAGTGATAATAATATCAATCATACTTAAGCAATTAACTATGATTGAATATTCTTTCCTATATACATTAAATAGAAGTATAAAGATTATAATTGTCATACTTAGTTTCATTGATATGAAATTTTGACAATGAATGTCATAACTCTTTGTTGTGAAATTACTTTTGCGAGGACGATGAGTAATACAAAGAAGTTTTATGAATTCAAATAATCCTTGGATATGTACAAACTGCAAGAATCCATGAATGGATATATGCAAGCATCTAGGAGATGTTTCTTATGTTTAATATTAAATCCATGTTTGATTTAATAATTAAGATAAGATTGCTCATAAGTATTCCTGAAAGCTAGTGGGAGTATTATTATTTTTTTCTTAAATCTTATATGTTGTATGGGCAACTACATTCCACTTAAATTAAGTTTTAGTTGGGAATGAAACTTCGTTTGTAAGATTTGGAAATAATATATACAACCTTGGAATATATGTTTATTATTATAAACATATGCGGTAAATAAATGAGTCAAATAGAACATGATGAATACATATCTTTGACAAGATAGATGAGATCTTAAAGTTTAACTTGAAGATTCATCATGAACATCATGTTGTGTATAAAGTTGTTGTGTCATGCTTGATTACAAGATGATTTGACAACATTGAAAGTTGTTAGTGTAATAAATATTTTAAAAGGAATATGTTTGGATTTAGAATCACATTCCACAGTCTAGAAATGCTCCTAGATTCTATTTATGAAAATATGGCAATTGTTTCATAATTGTCATTGCCAACAAACTTGAGTTTTGGTAGGCACCAACATTACACTATAACTGTTCGAAGTTTACGGATGTTTAAAGAGCATATTGTTGTACACAATGATGCTGGAATAATTGAGATGACACTCAATTCTAGTCATGGTATCCTTGATGATGACCATGTTGACTAGTTATGCTCAACTAAGAGCATAGTTGCATTATACATTAAAGAATAAAGAATACTTTAAAACTTTAAAGTTTTGAAAGATAATTGTCATAAAAGGGTGGTTCAGGTTATCACGCACCTTATGGAATGATATGACAATATCAAGATATGTGTAAACATATACAAGAAATTCACTTATTGAATTCTTGAAATAAGTATTCTCAAAATTCCTATAGATCAAAGTTAGTTGAAATTATGCCTTGTCAACAAGTATGAGTTGCATGACTTGTGGCAAAATTCATTAACTAAGAATTATCATGCATTGATCTATTTAGTATTTGGATAAAAGGATATTCTAAACATTATTATTGAAATGAAATAAAATATTTTGTTATGTTTATTGTTCATTTATTATGATGTTATCCTATATTTGCATGTTTAAATCCTTGAATAACTTAAGTTATTCTAAATAGTCCGTTGTCGATCAATAACATGGGAATGATATTGAATTAAGACAAATCTGAGTATTAGTTAGAATATACTTGAAAGTATATTGATGCGTAGCATGACTAATTTCAGATGATATTCAATGAATTGAGTATAGGACTTATCCCACCCACATGATGATACTTTATGGATCTTAGTCATTAAGTATATCATGAATATTTATCCTCTGACTTGAGATACAAGAGATATGCCATGGATGTAGTGCATCTTTGTGAAGCAATCTAACGCTATACGTAACTGGTAGTTATAAGGGTTGTTTTCTGAAGTGTTGCGAAATTTATGAATCCTGCTTGTAGTCAAAATGGGATTTGTTTCCTTCAAATTTATTTTGAAGTATAATACTGTTGGGCCCCTCGTAGGGTTGTTAAGATGTTTGCATGGCCATGCCCAAGGTCTTCTGAATATGTTCAGAAGAATTGGTAATCTTAATCAATCACATAAAGCGAGAAACAGAATAGTTAATTAAGAAATGTGTGAGATCCATATTCTTATTAACATGGTATTAGAAACAAAAGGATGAATATGATGATGAATCATCAAATTTGGTTTTTCTCTAGAAAACCATACACGAGTTGTACCGGGGGCATTGGCGTGTTGCTAGACGCTAACCAATGTCATTTCACGTTTTGTAAACATATCCAAGTGGGAGCTGTTGGAAATGTATATATTTACAAACATGTGAATGTCCGGATTCGAACTCGTGACCCCGGGATTGCACACATTAGCGAATGAGAATTAAAGTTAATAATTAATGTTTATGTTTACGATTAATTATTGCACATTAAGTCCGGTTAACGATCGTTAAGTATTTAACGGAAAAATGACTAACGACCGTTAAATGAAAAGAGAAAGGACTAGAAATGGAAAACTTGGAAAAGTTATGGGTTTGGCTTTGGGCTTTCATAGTGGCCGGCCATAGGGCCTCTCCAAGGCCTAATTCCCTAACTTGTTCCCTAAGTTTACCTACTAGTATATAAGGAGGGTTAGGTTCTAGGGTTTCATACACTTGTGCATTGAATTAACCCTGGATCTCTCCTCTCCTCTCTCTAGTCATATTTGGCCGAACACCCCATTAGTAAGGGAGTTTGGTTTCGTTTTTTATAAACGAGGACTTGTGTTAGATCTAGCAATCGCTTGATTCGTTTGGTTAATTCGTGTGTACAAGAACGTGGTTGTAAGACATTATTCTTACACCAATAAGTACTTCTTTGTTTTGCTTTGCTCGAGGGTTGTTTTGCTTTGCTCGAGGGATTTGACATTCGCAAGAGGTACGTTACGCATACTTTCAGTTAATTAATTTATTTGTTATGATCTTAAGTCTTCCGCTGTGTACTCTTGATGTCTTTATGTTTTATTGTATTTTATATATCATAAACTCAACATAACGATATTATAAAAGCTATCTTACTAATTTTATATTTAATAATTCTTGAAGCTAGCCGCCCGACGGGCAGGCCTGTAGCTAGATTAATTAAATCAAAATTAATTCTATATATTTACTTGGTGGTAAGCTATGTACACGAGTTGCTAACGAAGTGCGGTCCTGTAAATGAGTCATAATATATGTGCATTCTGTTGCTAATGTCGATTTGGAGCTTACTAATTGGAAAATGCAGGCCCTTGATAGTGTACGTAGGAGCTGGATCATTACAAGATGCATTGCATTATCAGTACTGCGTGAGGCACAACAATTGTTGGGAAGTTCATGCTGAATTTATAGAGAACTTGGATCCTAATTATGAGTCATCGGCAACAATAAAGGAAAAGTTGCAGAATTTGCGTTGACCACAAAGTGTCCCCACGAATCAAACAGATTAACTCCTAAAGAGGTTTGTGTCTTTTAAATATCTTTTAGATTTTAAAATTTTCTGAATAATTTTTCAAGATATAATATATTTGCACCAAGTCTATTCTTTCCTCCTATTTTTTTAGCTAGAAGGGCTTCTGAAGTTCAAGGAGTTATGGATGCCATGCGACTATGCGAGTTAAACCAAACAGCAGCTTTGAGTTGTCTTGGATGACTGGCAATGCAAGCTGCAGCCATGAACGATTTGAAAGCTGCGTCTCTTGAGCTTGGTGGCAAATCACCTTTGATGTCGTCATGAACTTCAATGTTTTATGACAGTAATGCTAAATCATTTTGACCAGGTTGTCATGAGCTCGGTGGCTCTGAAACATATTGTCGTTCATGTATTCTTATCAAGGATGTTTGCAGACACATCAGTAATTCTAAATCATTTGAATATATTTTTGAAGAATATCGAAGAGACGCATGAGGTTTGACCAGGTTGGCAGAGGTTGATTGAGATGTATGTCTTATATTGTAAAAATATCCTCTATCAATAGGTATTAACTTGATCTATAAAAATAATTGTAATCAGTCACTTTGTAGATAATAACATGTCTTAAAAAAAACCATGATAAAATCAATGCACTTTAGTGAGCTAATCAACCTCTTTACTTCATATTGTGTTTAATGTATATTATGTTTTCCATAAGGTGTACACTTTGGACTTTAAGTTCTCTTTGGAAGTCGAGGTTGTGCTATTAGTCTAATAAGTTTTCCAACGCCATTGACCATTTGGATGACTTTAGTGATGACTAAGCTGTAGTTATGAATAATATACTTATATGTTTTGGTTACGATCAAATAACTTCTTTAGTTTAAATTACAAATATCTATAAATGATATAAACAATATATCAAAACTAGCCCGCCCGTCGGGCGGGTCGTGAATCTAGTATATAATAAACAAAGGTTTTTTTTAAATTTTGCCACTTCATTTAAGCAATTTTGGCACTCTTTCCACGTCACTAATGCTACCTCACTATTGCCACATCATATATAACAATTGATTTTTCTCAGCCATTTAATGGAGATTGTTTGACTTTTGAGCTTCCATCAATATGAACTAACAATTATGCAAAGTTACCATTATGAATTTAATCAACATTAAATCGTTATTTTTTCATTCATCTCAAATTCCAAGGTTTCCTATTCTCAAATTTGTACAAGGTATCTTTAGTTTATAAGTTGTTTGACGTCAATTTGATAGTTTGGGTTTTTTCTGGGTACTACACATTATCTGTTCAGCTTTCTATAATTCACAATCATTCAATTTAAATTTAGTTATATTGATTGTCAATTTAAATTTAGGGATACTTGGTTATTATTTTGTTCAAATTACAGATCCTATACTATCATACTAGTTATAATACACGTGCACGCACGAGGTTTTGACAAAAAAATTATTCTGTATTAATACTGAATATTGTGTCTTTAAAGGTAATTGCATATAATTATATAGTTATAAGTTTCGTGCATGCATGAAGTTTACACATAAATCAAATTTATTTTAACATTTTAGTTTAGTATATACACATATTTGCCCATGAAAATTGTGATATAAGTACAACTAATACTTATGCACGAGTTTTTTATTATGCATTAATATCCATTAGAATTTGGTAAAATATTTGTAAAAATTAACTCAAGATTTAATTTTATTTAGCTGACAAAGATGTTGATGTTGTTATTTAAATTTCACTACACATGATGCAAGTTTAATAGCACATAATGAGCGTTGATAAAGTTAAAGTATACTTTTTAAAGTTTTTTAAAAAATGTTTTTCTAGATATCCTTATATAAATAAATAAGAATTACATGAGTCATTGTTATAAGTACAATCGAGTATATTTATTTTTATATTAATGTAACCCGTGATTACAATTTGATAATTATATTCCCGTTTTCAGTAATTTAGCCGTATTTAAAATGTAAACTCGTGCACATAGGTTAAACTTTTAAAAATGAAATAAATGAGTCCTTATTGAACGTATATAGTAAAAAAAAAATTGATACTTATAATCTTATGAAAATTTATATGTTATTTTTTATAATAACATATACATTGTATTTTTTAAGATATAAAGGAGTATAAAGTATAAGGGGTATTTGTTTATAATCTAAAGTTATTAAAAAACATAAATGATTATAATATTACACTTAACTCTATATAATTTTTAAAAATCAACCACTAAAGTTTTACTAATTACCTCATCTTTTTTTAAGTTTTTGTTTTCACAAATTTGACACCTATATTTTTATATGTTTTTTTTATCAACCAAATTTCTTCACCAAATTTATTAAAATTTGACTAAAATCAATTTAATTTTGACTTTTATTAACCACTCACATCACACGATTTTGCTTATGTGGCAAAATCGAGCTCTCTTATTGGCCCAATTGTTTTTTCAATAAGAATGATTTGACAAAATTACTTTGAAATGATGTAACTGTTTTATTATATAAAAGATATGAAGCTTTTGTCATCTCAATTCGTATAAGGTATGTTAACACACTAAGTAAGATTTAAATTAATGACCTAGGGTTTTGATGACGCATTATAATCGAAGCAATTGGTGATGTCTTTTAACTGTCTTGCTTTGTACATAAGTGTTCACTTGTTGTTTTTCATCCTATTGAAATTGCACAAGACTAATTAAAATATTTTGAGAAGGAAACCAGACATATGGAAAAGAGGTAACTATATATCTTTTATTTGCGATTGATCAACATTAGTTATTATTCATGGTGTTTAGCTTAATTTGTTAATTATCGACTTTTTACAATGCTCCATTTGTTTAAGGTAAATTTATAAAAGTTATTTTTTTTGCGACTCTTAGTAACTGGTAAAAGTGGTAGGATCAAACGTCCATTGAACATTGGTTATGTGTACGCACCTAATGATGAAACGACAATGAACCCAAATATAATCACCGATGCTTCTGTATATATGATTTTTAACAATGATGCAGGAAACTCGACTTTGTTTTTGCATTTGAATATATTTTTTTTTCTCCGTAAGATTATTATTTCTTCCGGTTTAAGTGATCCTATAATCATACTTACTAGGCATGTTAAAATAGTATTCGATAATTCTGTTAATTTGGTCTACAATGAAACATCCATTTATGATCTCCTGCCACATAATTTTTTTACTTCATATGATGTATCCACATGTCTCTTTTTATATATTAAGTCCATTTTAAGTGATTTATCATATGATGATTGTTGTTTTATCACCGTAATTTAGTTTTGCTTTTTTTGTTTTGTTTTTGTTTTTGTTTTTGTTTTTTTTTTGCAAACTAAATAGTTACATAGTACATCCAACTTAACATGGGCCATTCAATACTATATAGGACTCTTTGTATCTGGCTTGATATGTTACTCAACATGTCTAACAAAAAAGATGACATACATGTGCATCTATCTCTATGATGAAGGTTTCACAACACCATATATGAGATTTGCATAAGTATATTGGATTTTGTACCGAGGGAAATGGAGACAAAATGCAGATAAAGTATTTTACGGAACTACTATGCTAAAATGATTCACTTTTCTGTATGCATGTATGTATCATTAACCAATATCTACATGCATGTCTCAGTTCACTTTTTTTTCACTTTTGATATTGAAAATAAGTCAGTTTCATGAGGAGAAGTTATATGCCAATTATATGGAATGCATGTATGTTGTGACTGTCAATGTAGCAAGTAGTAGAAATATATGTAGTAAGATGTGTTGTTTGAAAAAAGAATGTAGTAAGATTTATGAGGATTACTTTTTGTTTTCGATAGGATATAATGCATACAATTAAATGAAATGATTGTCTAACAACAAATTCTGAATTTTGGGCAATGCAACTTTATCTCCTTATAGCCTCACAGGTATATAACATTCTAATTTAAGTTTTTGATTTTTTATGAACAATATCTTGGCGATCTGGTGTCGTGATAAAACAAGTCATTTGAATCCTTTTATGTTTTGTGACAAGGTTTTTTCTGATATTTGATATTTTTGGATGTTTCGTTTTGCCATTGTCACCATGAGCTTGAAAATTCCAAGAATCTTTGGTTATACAAGGAACTACTGATGCAAATAAAGGTGACTCGGAAATAAGTATAATATGACTTAAAAGTTTAGTTATCATCTTCCAACCTTGACGTTTTGTTTGTGATTTTTATGATATGTTTAGAGATAGATACATTAATAGCAACCTGGAATGCTACAACTCAAACTATTTTTCTGCAGATAAGTTAGTATATAGCAACCCAAATGCTACAGCTCAAGCTATGCGTTTGCAAACCCAGATGATTCGAAGAAAGGGTTTTTGATAACGCTGTCAACACGCCTAAAATGTTCCTTGTATGTTGGGTATTTTTTTGTGTTTACTAAACAGTAAAACGATGTGTTTATATTAATTTTTAATATTCATCGATTGTTTAAGCTGCTCAATTTCACGGGTGTATCAGAATAAATTTTTATTTAGTTCTTTTGTAAAGTTTCAAAGAATACTTTGAAGGTTGTTTACCATGAAGTGCTACAAAAGATATGATCTGACGTTCAACTAAATAGCTATTTTTATTTCGGCTATATTATACAAACTTACGTTTTACATTATCCGTTTTTCATTTCTTGGTTTATTGTTCTTTGTTATTTTGCACAAATTCAATGTTTTCTTACTTTTTTTTTATGAAAAAGCACAAAATTGTTTGAGAATTAATATTTGTTAGTTTTTTACTTTTTTACTTTATATATTCTAACTTTTTATAAGCCACCCGTGATTTATTACGGGTCTATAGGCTAGTCTTATTATCTACAAAGAGAAATAAAAGTGACATTTTATATTTAAACTAATAAATCAAATGTTACTTAAAATAAAAATTAATTATCACATTAAAATCTATACTATATAAAATGGAAAAATGGTCAAAGTGGAAAAAGTGAAAAATGTTGAAAGTTGAATGTTGAAAACATGGTCAATGGAGAGAGAAATAAATAATATAATTAATACTCTAATTAAAACACCCCATTACTTAAAAGTACAATAATTTATTCACATTGTACACCCAATTAAAAGCACATCTACCAAATTAAAAACAACCAATTGAAACCGATACCAGGTTGACCCGTTGAAACCGATACCAGGTTGACCCGATGAAACCGATATCGGGTTGACCAGGGACGCTTCAAACCTGGCGGGCTGACCCAGTTTAATTGGACATTTTTTCGACCCAACCTATCGGTTTGACTCAGTTTAAATCAACCTGTTTTTTTATCGGAACGGTTCAACCAGTTGAACCACCCGGGTGAAATCGGGTTTCAAATTTGACAAAATTATATGAGAAATGATGAAGTGGTTGTGGAACCCGTGACAATTTTTTTGAAAGGAGAGACCAAGTAATTGTAGTTTTTGGTTTATTTTACTTTGACACATGTAATTTGTCATTTGTATAATGTTATTTTAAAAAATGTTGCTCTTGCACCATTTAAGGTACTAGCATATATGAATGAATCGTTTAAAAGTTAATATATATTGTATAGCCCTTTGTCCAGTGTATCAATAATGTTATGTAAGTTTATTAAAATCACAAAAATAAATAGTATTGTTATCTTTAGCGATAATTATTTGTACCTCAAACAAATAGCTTTGAACAATGCATAAATATCTATACAAATTGATAGTACAAAATAATCTTATATGGTGATATCCAATTTGCAAAGTTACAATTTTAAAAGCCACACACCAAATGATAAACGTTACACATGTAAAAAAATAGTTATCACTGCCTAAATTACTGACAAAACAAGAAAAAGCGGTCACACATGTTGGCTATACCTCTAAACTACAATATAATATTGCCAACTACATAATACCGTTGCTTTTGTAATGCTTGAATCTATTATTACTAAAAATCTTAATAACTTAAAACAATCCTATTAGAAAATATACTCACACACTTAGATCGACTCTACATAATTTTTTAAAAAACTATATATTTATGCTGCTATGCAACCACGCATCAGAATTGTAGTTATTCGAAAACGATTCTCTAATGCTACAAATACAGTTTGTTGAAAGAAACTTATGGGTCATCGGAACTTTGCAGAAAACTAGACATCGCTGCCGCTAGGCGCGGGTACTCGTCTAGTAGATTTAAATAATTGGAAAACAGAGATTAGAATGTACAAGTAGCCATATTGAATTAGTCAAAAACGTGTAACCTGAGATATTAGCCATATTTTGCTTCCTTATTTGTTCATCTATCCTAAGCTCATTCATTGAAGGAAGAAACTCACCATGTCATACATCCCGAGTTTGTCAAATTACTCGTGACGCAGGTTGTTATATACACCACACCAGGGACGGAACCAGGACCCATGAATTTTTATCTCGTAGTGTTAATTTTGTTATAAAACCTCTATATTTCTATAAATGCACCCGGTCTCAAAAAGTTGTGCATGTAGTCTTGTTTGATTGATCATAAATGCACCCGTTGACTTTGTCTTCTGGTTCCGTCCCTGCACCACACATGTCATACATTACTCTTACAGAAACACACAAAATCATTCAACAAAACAATATAACGAAACTTAGCGACTTGAGAGCTTAACAAGGCCGAGACATTTTTGTGAAGCATTATTCCATTTTGGAGTAGTTTATGTGTTGGAATCACTCCTAAACTAGAATTCAAGTGTTAGTAATTAATATGTAATAGTTAGCTTAATTATGGCTTTTATGTTAGTAATCAAGGCTAGGCTCATGTAGAAAGCCCATGAGCCTATGCGAAAGCCCATTATGGGAAAGGAAGGGAACTTGCATGTTGCCCTAGTTCCTTCCTATAAATACCTATGTAAACCTTCATTTGAAGGTTGGTTGTTCACATTTACATTTTACTTATGCTTAAACTTTCTCTCAAGTCCTACGCTTAGAGTGTGTGTGTGTTCATCCGATCCTTCCTTCATCTCCTTTCTTATATTGATGCTTGTGTTACTAATATGAGAACCTAACAGTGGTATCATTCGCAAAATAGTTTGGTGAAAAAGTTTTGTTTTTTGAAGTATTAGGTATACGCGTAAGGTTCTTGGTACTCAATCCTTTTTACGCTAAAATCTTTAATTTTTTCACTTTAAAACTCAAGATTCTTGTCCTTTCAAGGTTATTTTATGATAAAGTTTCTGTTTTTGGCAAAAAGTTTCAAACTTTACGTGTATTTCTTGGTTTTTAAGCTTGGTTTTAATCTTGTAGCTTGTTCTACGCGTAAGGTGATAACGTGTGTTGGATCATCAAGTTTCACACTTTTGTGTTATTTTGGTGATATTCAACCTATTACATCTCAAAAATCAGGTTTCTAAACATCTTTGTGCTTAAAATCAGTTTTTGGTAAACATTGGCATTTCCTACGCATAAGAAAACCCTAAAGTTACGCGTAAGCTTCATAAGGTTTGATCTTCAGTGTTCTTGGTTTACTCAGTGTTTTCTTTCTTGGATAAGCCTGAAAACACTTCAAATTTGGATATCTTTCACACTGGGATAAGTGTAAAGGATTTTTTGGGAAAACCCTAGTTTTACGCCTAAGCAAACTCTTACGCGTAGAATCTTTACGCCTAAGCATTGTTTTACGCATAAGCCTTGTCTTACGCATAAGAAATCCTTACGCATAAGCATTCTACTAATAAGCATTTGTTTTACGCACAAGCTAAGGTTTACTTAACCCTACGCGTAAACTAATCCTACGCGTAAGCTCTATTCTTACGCGTAAGTTGGTGTCTTTACACATAAGGTTTCTTTGCCTAAGCTGGTTTTTCCTACGCATAAGGTGTCTTTGCCTAAGCTTGGTTTCTACGCATAAGGACTCTTCATCAACAAACTTTCATTCGACTACAAAGATCCATTTTACAACACAAGTTTCAAGATGTCTCAACCACCATACTCTAACTACTTCCCTCATGTGTATCCTCAACAAGTACAACAACAAATCAATCAACAACAACAACTCTATTAACTACAACATCAATTCCCTCAAGGAGCAATTCAACCACAAATGATTCAACCACCACCTAGTCTTCAAGTACAACCTTACACAAACATTCATAATCAGCATCCGTCCAGGAATACTATAAAGGACCCGTCTTGGTTTGCAAAGATGTGTGAAGCTTTAAGTAGCCAAAAATCCATTCATGAGGCTGGATCCCTTGATATACCTCCATTGCTCACTCCCGGAAACTATGATCAATGGGTGATTAGGTTCTTTAGGTTTTTTGATCTAAAGAAGCCACATGGAAAGTTCTTAAAGAAGGTCATCCTGGAAGGTCCGTTTCAGATGCCTACTGTCGTTACACCCGGAGATCCAAATGCTAATCCACCAAGAGGTGATGTCACCAACATTGCAAGTCTTACTGACCTCACTGCTGATGAACTTCTACATTTTGAAGCCGATGAACTTGCAATGCAATACATCCTTTTGGGATTACCCAATCCGATCCTTCGAAGTGTTGATGCTCAAAAGACTGCTAAAGCAATGTGGGAACATATTCATCTTCTCATGGAAGGCACTGAACTCAATCAAGAAGACATGGAATCTAAAATCTACTTGGCTTATGAACACTTCATGATTGAACCAGGAGAGACATTAGAGTCATATCATCATCGATTCTCAGACATCATCAATGACTTGGAAAAACATAACATCATTATGCCAAGAATTGCAGTCAACACTAAGTTCCTAAGTAGTCTTGGTCCTGATTGGGAAAAGTATGTCATTTTCATCCGTCAAGCTAAGAATCTTCATCATGCTACATACGGACTGTTGTACGACTATTTGAAGCCCCGTAAAAAAGAAGTTGATAAGGAAAGGGTTATCCATGGACTCCCGGTTTCACCTTCACTTCCGGATAATCAACAACTGGCTTTGTGGGCTCAAGCTTGTTATCCTCAATTCCCGACCTTACAAACTGTATTCATAAATCCTCCACAACCTGCTACTCAACCAACTGCAACAATTACACCATATGATCCGTCACAGCACCAATCTCAAGAAACTCAATTGGTTCCATACAACAACAACAACACTGATCAAGCACTTTACAGTGAATCTAATGAGGATACATAAGCTTTTGATGCACTGCAGCAAGGGTGGGTTTGTCATGATTGCTAGAGCCTTCGGCCGATACTCAAACAAATCCAACAATCGCATTCGTACCTCATCAAACACAAGAAATCAGGCTGTTGTTAACAATGGACGTGTTGAAGTTCAGAATCGTGGTAATGTTTGTCAGATGGGCGGTGGTCAAGGGTTTAATCCTATGGGAAGGAATAACATAGCTGCTCCACAACAACAAAGGGCTTAAGTGGTTGAACAGGGTAATGCTCAGAATGGATTAATGGTCTTCGTTGTTATAACTGTAATGAGAAGGGTCATCTAGCTAATGCATGTCCAAAGCCGAGGACAAGAGGTAGCGCTTATCACAAGGAGGCTTTACTCTTGGCTCTTAGGGATGAAGCTGGTGGCAC
This sequence comes from Chrysanthemum makinoi, assembly GCA_910596185.1. NCBI lineage: Eukaryota > Viridiplantae > Streptophyta > Magnoliopsida > Asterales > Asteraceae > Chrysanthemum > Chrysanthemum makinoi. The sequence goes on along the minus strand of OU343216.1, from coordinate 15,976,011 downwards.
TCTTACCAACAAGGAACAGAGCTTCATGGCAAATGCAGATTCTGATGATGATATGGAGGACTTGCAGGCTAATGCAACAGTTATGTTGATGGCAAACATGCACGAACTCCACATGAGTGACACAGGACCAGTGTATGACACTGACGGCTTGTCTCAGGTACCTGATCAAACCATATTCATCACTGATCTAATATCTCAACCAACATCTGAATCCGACGAGGCTCATAATGTTCAACATGAGCCATCCACATCTCATTATGATGATACTCAACTAGATCTAGTAGTTACATTTGACGATCAAGATGACCTCCTGGTTACCATTGATAATTAAGCTGACTCCGTGGTTATACTTGAGGATCTGAATAATGATCATGTTAAAACTCACGTTGAACACGCTGAACCATTGCCTAATCCAGATATTGACCTCTTACTTAATGACCAACGATCCCGAATGGAACAATGCTGTGAACTCAATCAGCAATTAAAAAATAGAAATGCACTGTTAACCAGGGATATTGAATGTTTAAAAAGGCAACTCAACATTTTTAAAACTCAAGAAAAACGTGAACAAGGTTTTGAAGTCGCTTTTGCTAAATCTTACCAAAACAAAAAATCATTAGAACGACAGTATCGTGATCTAGTCGCATCCAAGAATGCTTTGTTGTCTCAAATAGAACAACTGAAATATGATCATAAACAACAACTTAACACTCTTACTTTGGAAACTCAAAAAGGCAAGTCTGAGTTGTTAACTTGTCAAAAACAGTTCTCTGAGTACAAAAAGCATTCAACGAAATGAATAGATGCCTATCTTGAAATTGTCGACTTACAAAACAAAATCAAAGAGTTTCGAAATGTTGTTTATAAACATGGTGAATCAATCACAACGATTCAAAAGTTTACTTTCAAACCAAATCCGAATGGATATGGACCGAATCTTGCTGATTACAAACCTAAGTTTTCAAATAGAGCATTCAAACAAAATCCTGAAGTTTACAGTGCAGAACATAGAATTGATGATTCCATTATAAGTGTTGTTGAATATAATCGTCAAGAAGATTTAGATGCAGAAGATGTGAGTCGATCAAAATTAGAAAATATTGTTTATAACAAACCATTTAACTATTCAAAAGCCATCACTTTCGTCGCACAACAGGACAATTCTAACACACCTTGGGTTATCACACATATGTCTGAGTCTTCTAATGTTGGTCCCCAACCCAATTCTGCACAAATTAATGGTCCTCTACCTTCACTCAGTGAAGTAAAATCAATATCCGAAAGTCATCAAGTTCTTAGATATTCTGACACTTTCCTATCTGACATCAAAATTTTAGAACGTGAGATTGAATTTCATTCTGAAATAAAAGTTGAACATTTTCAATCGCCTCAGGCGCGAGAACAAAGAGATATTTTTCAGAAAAGAATTTTACCCCATGTTCAAAACTTGAAAAATTGTGCATTATATTGGGAAAGGGAATTTCATAAGGAACTTGGATTGATGAAAATAGTTTTCAAGAAAACAGAAACATCTATTTCAAATACAAAACGTAAAAAAAAATGTTACGAAAAGATGTTGATCGACTCTTGGAAGATGTTATATGTGCTGATATCCATAATGTTGTGTTATTACATTCTGTTGCATATGCATTTGATTTTATCTCTGCTGATTCTTTTGATTCTGTTGAAATTGTTGAGAATACTGATACTGTGTCCCAAATCAAGTCTTTAAAAGTTGAAAATGAACGATTGATTAACGAGCTTTCAAATGCAAAACGTCGTCTTCAATGGTGTCAAAAAGATTGTCAAAATCGAGAGCTCGCTTTGCAAAACAAAATCAACCAGTTGCATACAAAAACTCTTAATCCAAAACTTGAGCAACTGGATGATCAAAACGCGTCTTTAAAGTGTCAAATTTCAAAATATGAATAAGAAATTTCAAAAGTTAAAAAGGAATGTGGTGTCATATTTGATTTACTCAAAAAGACTCGTGCTAAAGCGGACAAAGACCTTGATGATCATCTTGCATACACCAAAGATGTTTTACGACGAGATGGACTCACTCGTTCTAAAAATCTAGATTTGTTACACAAAATCCATGATCTAAAAGCAGAGTTGGTGAAACTTAAGCAATATAGGGATAGTAACACTGTAGCAACTGCACCTACACAGATTCAAAATAACTCTAGAACATCTAATGACAAACCACAAGAAACTAATGTGAGTCCCTCTACTGAAACAGGAATAGTTGCCTCTTTTCCCAACGTCCGCACTTCACAGCATAGGAGCAATACAAAGAAGAATAGAAAGTTGTGTCGTAAGAAAAGATCAATAAAGAATGCTGAAGTAGAAGAACACCCTAGGACTTTGAATAAAACTCAAGTTGCACCCACTTTAGATATTGCGTCTGACAAATGTAATGAACAAAGTGATGTAACGAATACTGAATATTTAAGTACTCTTAATGTTTTGTTTGAAGCCTCTTGTGTTGGTTGTCGTAAAAGCATGTTTTCTGGTTGTCATGATAAATGTGTTGCTAAGGCTATCTTGAATTGTAAGCGGAATAATAGAAAACGGAATACCTCTAGACCTACTAATGCTTCTAAGTTTGTGCTAGGTAAACCACCCTCTAGTGTTCCAACTACGATCATTGATGTACCCATAGAACCCCCTTCACCTCCTAGGAAGAACTTATCACCTAGTGCATTCACTAATACCAAAGCTAAGACTAGTTGGAGATGGCAGAAATGGTTACATAATACACTTGGATTTAAATGGATACCTAAAATCATTGATATGTGTGTTTCTACTATAACTGCTGAGGAACCCTCTAACTCTTCGGGTTCCACATCTACTTCTATTCCATCTGTGTCATCTGTGTAATGCAGGTGATACAGATCATCCTTTGGATTGTTAATAGCGGATGTTTCCGACACATGACAGACAATCTCAAACTGTTATCAAACTTTGTTGCAAAGTTCATAGGCACTGTCAGATTCGGGAATGATCACTTCGCAGCTATCATGGGCTACGGAGATTATTATGTGGAAGGACTCGGTCACAATCTCTTCTCAGTAGGTCAATTCTGTGATGGAGATTTGGAAGTTGCGTTTCGGGAGAAAACTTGGTTTCATTCGGATCTACAAGGAACGATCTTATGTTCTGGTACCCGTAATTCAAGTCTTTATACAATCTCTATGCAAGACATGATTGCTTCATCTCCCATCTGTCTACTTTCAAAGGCAACATCTACAAAATCTTGGCTATGGCACCGTCGTCTCTCACATTTAAACTTTCAAACCATAACCAATCTTGTTCGATACAAACTTGTTGAAGGTCTCGCAAGATTCCGATATTCTAAAGATCACCTCTGCTCAGCTTGTGAACAAGGGAAAAGCACTCGTGCTCACTTTCCTTCAAAGGTAGAACACAGCTCATAGCATGTGCTTCATCTTCTTCAGATGGATTTGTGTGGCCCGATGCGCTTGCAAACGATTAATGGCAAATGGTACATCTTGGTAATTGTAGATGACTACTCAAGATGGAATTGGGTTTATTTTCTTCGAAGTAAAGATCAAGCTCCACAGATGATCATCACCTTTTCTCACGAAAATTCAAGTTCAGCTACGGAACACAGTCAGACAAATCAGAACAGACAAAGGAACTGAATTTGTGAATCAAACTCTTCGTGCATTTTATGAAAAAGTGGGAATTGAGCATCAAACATCCATTGCACGTACACCAGAACAAAATGGAGTTGTTGAAAGACGAAACCGTACGTTAGGGGAAGCTCAAGAACTATGTTAATTAATGCTAAACTTCCAGATTACTTGTGGATTGAAGCGTGTCAAGTGCATGCTACACTCAGAATCGCTCAATGATTACCAAGCGCCACAACAAAACACCTTATGAGCTTATCCACAACCGTAAACCGAATCTCAAAAACTTTCATGTATTTGGATCCCTTTGTTATCCAAATAATGATCGTGATGACTTTAGTAAGCTCAAAGCCAAAGCTGACATTGGAGTCTTTGTAGGATATTGTGAAAATTCTAAGGGTTTCCGGATCTGGAATCGTCGAACAAGGGAGATTATGGAAACGATTCATGCCAATTTCGATGAGCTTACTGAAATGGCTTCTGAGCATAACAGCTTGGAACCCGGTCATAACCATTTAAACTTCCCTCAAACCCCATCATCAGCTGAACCAAGCCCCCAGCTTACTCGTCAACAAATGGAAAAGTTGTTTGCTCCTCTGTTTAATGATGATCTTGATGAACGTGCTTCAGATGTATCCAATGTTTTCGCTGCTCAATCTGATCAAAATCAAATACCTGATACACCTGCCACAACAACTACTGTTGAGGAAGCACCACCAACTGATTCTACAACAACAGCCGAACAAACCGCATCCAATGACGCTGTTCCAGCTGATGATGTTCTGAACAATGAAGTACCCCCACCTGCAGATTTTGATCCAAATGCGTTCTTCAACCCGTTTGCCAATGAAACTGCTACACCTGATGTTGCGGAATCATCTACAAGCCATTTGAATCCTCCCAATCTGCATAATGTATATCAACATCAACTTTCCACACATCGTTGGAATGATACCATCCTCTTGAGAACATTATTGGTACAACCCGAATCAACCACTTTCGTAACGAGACAACGTCTTCACACAGACGGTGAACATTGCATTTATACTCCTTTGTCACCGCCAATCCTGAACTAAAAACATTAAAGATGCAATGACCAAGACAACTGGATTGAATCCATGCCAGAAGAACTCAATCAGTTTAAACGTCTTGAAGTATGGGAATTGGTTGAAAGACCAACAGGGGCCTTCGTTACTGGTCTCAAATGGATTTGGAAAAACAAATTGGATCTTTGAAGGAATGCGTATCAGGAATAAGTCACGTCACGGTGGCTAGGGTTATAGACAAGAAGAGGGTATTGACTTTGAAGAATCATTACGCTCGGTTGCAAATAACGCTATACAGCGTCGTTCGGGGTCAAAGGAACTTCCTTTTCTTGAGCAAGTTTTCAACACCAGTGAACCTAATCGTTGTAGTGTAGTATTAGGGTAAGCCACGGGAATTGATATCGTTCTCTAGGGGAATAGGAATGCTAGTGAGAAGTTACTACACTAAGGTTGGGGTTGAGGAAGATTATTTTTATCTTTTTATGTTTTTTAGGAAATGGAAATGTCGAATCTTAGGGTTTGGATTTGGGGTTGGTATTTCTACCGATTACTCTACTTATCTAATTATCTAAACTAAGGTGTATGTAGTCTATGTCTAATTATTGTGTGCTCGTATGATGATTTAAAGATGTGTTTACTTAGGTTTTATTACTCCTAATTATCTCCTATTGATGGTTGAATTGTCACGTCCTTATTCTTAATCGCGTTGTGTGTGTCTAAGGTCGTAGGGTATGCGTTTATCCCTAACTCTTTGAAACTACCAAAGGTTATCGCCTACAAAATCTCTAGGATTTATAAACTTAACTCTAAGGTACTCTTCGGATGTTTTAGCCTACAACCGCTCTAGGTGTTATAGTCTAAGGTTCACAATGATTAATCAAGCATTAATTACACAACGGATGACCTATATTACTAGATCATTAACAATTAAGATAAGAGACAACCAATCAATATTCAATAATTAAGTTTCATATTCCTAAGCAAACACACAAGTAAATTAGCCGGACAGGGGAAACATGCAAGCATACACACAAGTAATTGAAGACATAATTGAATTAATGAAGTAAAACACTTATCTTGATGTAAGATAGGGTTTGGAACCCTAAAATACTGTACAAGACACCTTGGTTCGGTTTAGGCTTTTACTCCAAAAGACTACACACTGAAAACTAAAAATTCGGATTCTATATATAAGATTACATATGCGACGGCGTCACCTTATGATTTGTGACGCCGTAGGGTCGCCGTCATTAGGGTTTTGTCTTGGCCGCTAGTATTGCGACGGCGTCACCTATGCTTGTGACGATCCCCTTCAGTCTATGACATCGTCTGGATCAAATCTAGGCGTCTGAGTTCGACGACCTACTCTTTTAAAACACGAAGCGTCACTTGAAAATAAGCAATTTGGCTCTGAGCGTCACAAAAGTGGTTGACGGCGTCATGAATAACTTGGCGCGTCCCCTTCAGTTTAGCAGCGAGTGTCTCGATTCTTGACTTTGGCCATTTTCTTTGTATATTCGCCTTCGTCGAATAAGTGTCATTCCAGCATTTGCCTTCAAGATACCTAAAAAGTGAAAAGGAACGATATTAAGTAATAATAGATACAAAAGTGATCAAATAAGGGCTTAAACGACCCCTCAAAAAGGTACATTTAAAACCTTATCAAATATCCCTACACTTGGTATTTGCTTGTCCTCAAGCAAATGTGCTTTTACCAATTAATTTATAAGTTAGGGGTCATGAAGCATTGGTTTAGAACAATCCACAACACATATAAGCCCTGCAAAAGTCATAACAAGCACGAAATTACATACTAGCACCTCACATGGGGTGTTTGGATACTCACATCTCTCGGTGTATATGAAATATAACAAGTTGGAAATGGAAGATAAACACTCATTAACCGGTCCTAGTACATAGATTACCATAGTTTTGAGACTAGATCAAACTCCTTTGGCGTAAGCACCTAGGAAAGACTATCAAAGAGGTCTTTTAAAGGGTTGTAATGATAGGCTTACGGTAGGGAAACAAAGGGTTTGGTGGGATAGGCTATTTAGTGGTGGCAAGTCAAAAATATTTATGTTACAAGCATGCGAAGAATGGCGTTGCTAAGCCAAGACTCGACACTCTAGACTCTAGATAACTGAAACAAACAAACATAAATTTAAAGATAGATGTAGGATGGTAGCCCTTTTTTTCACACTCTATTTTTTCTTTCTTTTCTCTTTTTTTCTATTTTTTTGAACATACACTTTTACTCTACCATCCTCTATGATAACATCAAAATGATAGGGATTTATAGCACATCCCTACACTTGAGTTTTTATTACTCTAACACTAATTTGACCCGAATTGAAAAGATCAAAACACTTGGAGTACATTATTACGCAAATAAAGGGAATTTGAATTTAACGTTCCTTTCCTGTCATTTCATAAACTTTAACTTTTCCCATGAGTCCCAATCGTCCCAAAATTGTGTACAAAGGATATGACTCGACTTAGCAACTTATGCAAGCAACTAGATAATTGAACTAAGGGTTTAGGGTGATAACAATAATGCACTAAAAGTGAGTGCATACAAGGTAGGCTAAGGCGATTTGGGTGTACATTTGGGGGTGGGGTGTAAACAATGCTCTTCATTGATATTCGGGAAAACCAAAACATCACGAGAACCGCGAAAAGGATAGGCTCTGAGGGGGTTAACTAGGGGTATCGTGTAATAAAGATGAGTACAACGCAAAGGTGTGTGGGAATTACTCAACCGATGTGGAAGAAGTAATTATATTACAAGTATCAAACAAGAGTTATCCTAATGCCTCTTATCATTTAGTTATTCCTAACTACACAAGTGTAGTCTTACTAGCGATCTCGGGATGCATCACAAAACAAGTTCTAGAATCTATTATACTACCGGTTCACACACTAAGCATTAAAGATGAATGCTTTAATTCCTACTAATCTAAGGGCGATCCTCACATTTTGGGTGGAATTTAAGTGGTAAAGGGTTTTTTGTGCTAGTCATATAACTTCCTATCCATGAGACGCTTTTGTTAAGACTAATGGCCCACTCCTATATGTCATGAAAAATTTTAAATTTGGTGCCAAAATTACCTAACCGAAATTTTCTCATGGTTTATTACACAAATGCAATTGGACAAAGCAAATAATCAAGGATAAGCATAGTTTCAAAGTTCCGTTTTATTTTCCCTCCCTACACTTAAACTGAACATTGTCCCCAATGTTCCCCGAAAATATCAAAGTTATGATAATGGAAAGTAATAAAAGATGAAAAACTAGTACTCCTGATTAGCTCGGTAGGATCCGTGTAAAGTGGTGGTTACATTTTTCTTCAAGAAGAATGTTTGCGTGAAAAACTCCTTCTCATCTTATGTATCTTCTTCTTGATAAATTAAACCTGCACACTTGAAGAAAACAACAAAACCTTCGCATAAAATGGTAAAATATATAGGACTCTACTAAACTAGGATATAATGCTTGTGGAATGGATGTTTATAAATTTCGGAAAATTAAGACCTGGAAAATTCCAAAATTTATAAGTAGCTCAGAAAACGAGAAAAAGTAATCTGTTGTTTTTGCTCCTTCGGCATACGTCAGTTCGCGATCTTGACAAAGCGGTCGCGATTTTGGAAAAAATGCGGAAAATTTACATCTTTAGAATCTGAAAAAATTCCCTGCAAAACATCCATTATGACTCGATACAAGCATTTGACTCGATACAAGCATTTGACTCGAACAAACACACATGTATATCTTTTAATTAATTGAAATTCTCATGTTTACGTTTCTTTTGAAAACGTGTGTAATCCTCCCTACACTTATCCCTTATGTAAAATACCTTTATATGTAATTAAGGCGAGGTTAAAAACAAAATAAAGCATTTTTACAAATTTAAACATGAGAATAAACAATCAATAAAAGATATATGACACAAACAAGCAAACAATTAAGCATGGGTTGCCTCCCCCGAAGCGCTTTTCTTTATTTATGAGTCTTGTAGCTAGACTCGTAGTCGTTGCCCCTCACGTTGTCCCTAATCTTAGAGGCCCATTCGTCTCATAACCCTTCTTTCATCACAAATATTAGGGGCCTAACTCAAGACAAGCGGTCTTAGTAAACCTTGTTCTTCCAATCTACTTCAAATGCTGGAATGTTGTCCACATCTAAATTATCAATACCCTCAAACTTCTTATTTTTGTGGGGCATTATATATTTAACACTCTTGGCTCCATTTGAGAACTCGATTATTCCTTCCTCTCGATCATAAACTATCTTAGACTCCTCTATAAATGGTCTCCCAAGTATGAAATCCCCTAAAAATCCATCAATGATGCCCTTAACATTCTCCAAGATCATGAAATCAAACCTATATGTGAAGTTACCTACGAAGACATGCAATCCTTTAACCCTCCCAACATAGTTACCTTTTTCTTAGGTGAAAGGGGTCCCTCATAGGCTCTAGCTTTTTGCTCATGATCCAATTGTAATAGAGCCCAGAACATTATATTCATACGTTGCCTTATAATCCAATATGGAGATTATTGATCCTATATAAGTATCCAATCATATGGTATTTTGATGTTTTTAGGGTTACCCTTCTTATGGGAACCGAAGGGTGGTCTCGGGAAGTTAACTACGTTATAGTGATAGGCAGTTTCCTTCCCTTTAGGGTATGAGTCGAAATACTCCCTAAGTTCTTCCTCCTCCTTACTATCCTCCATAATTTCAAACACCTTATAATCTCCATCTTCTAGGTCATCATCCGAATCACTTGAGGTTGAATCTATCTGGGGTTAGTAGATTCCTTAAGACTTCCTCAAGCGTATTTTCAATTATCCTATTTAGTTTCCTAAGCTCTCCAATTTCACTAACAATCTGAGCTCAGTTGGTTGGCAAAATTTGGATCAGGCGGTGGGTATTTGTTTTGGTGGGTGAGTAAAGTGTTGGTTGGCGAATTATCACCTTCCATGATGAAAAGTGATGGGGTTATGAACAAAGGTCACGAAGAAGGGGGATAGACTACGAGAAAGCTAAAAATGGGAAAAATTTACTTGATAGGAATCAAGCAAAGAAACCTAAACGAGGTGGACTCTTAACTAGCTATTCTATTCCCCGGCAGTAAAAACTTGATAACGCTACATGCAGTCGTTCGGGTCAAAGGAACTTCCTTTTCGTCGAGCAAGTTTTTCAACACCCTAGGCAGTGAACCTAATCGTTGTAGTGTAGTATTAGGGTAAGCCACGGGAATTGATATCGTTCTCTAGGGGAATAGGAATGCTAGTGAGAAGTTACTATGCTAAGGTTGGGGTTGAGGAAGATTATTTTTTATCTTTTTATGTTTTTTTTAGGAAATGGAAAGGTACGAATCTCGGGGTTTGGATTTGGGGGTTGGTATTTCTACCGATTACTTCTACTTATCTAATTATCTAAACTAAGGTGTATGTAGTCTATGTCTAATTATTGTGTGCTCGTATGATGATTTAAAGATGTGTTTACTTAGGTTTTATTACTCCTTAGTTATCTCCTATTGATGGTTGAATTGTCACGTCCTTATTCTTAATGGCGTTGTGTGTCTAAAGTTAGTAGGGTATCGTTTATCCTAACTCTTTGAAACTACCAAAGGTTATCGCCTACAAAATCTCTAGGATTTATAAACTTAACTCTAAGGTACTCTTTGGATGTTTTAGCCTACTGAACTCTAGAATTATAAGCTAAGGTTCACAAAGATTAATCAAGCATTAATACACAGATGACCTATGCATCTAGATCATTAACAATTAAGATAAGAGACAACCAATCAATATTCAATAATTAAGTTTCATTCCCTAAGCAAACACACAAGTAAATTAGCCGGACATGGGAAACATGCAAGCATACACACAAGTAATTGAAGACATAATTGAATTAAGAGTAAA
>OU343216.1:15942346-15965273 GCA_910596185.1 Chrysanthemum makinoi | reverse complement strand
CACTCAAGTAACTTAGTACTTCATCACCAACTCTTCAAGATTGCAAGGGTGCCAAGGTGTAGAAAGCTAGCTCAATCCGAGGTCCTAGGTGTTCAATCAAAGTCCGATCCTTACTAGTTACTCATTTCTTAATTGAAAGCCAAAAGTTGTAAGCAACTAATCACCACCATCATCTCATCTTTATTATTCATAAACTTAACAATTTCATGCTATATATATAGTTACTATGTTGATTCATGATGTACATATACTCAATCACATGTTTTAATTCATATATTGTCGTAAAAGTAACAAACTAGTAAACTAGTCATATTCTACACGTTTGAAACTATTAAAACCAGTCACATATGGACTTTCTAACTTATATACTATGGTAGACAAGATAAAAAGGTAAACATAGCAACTTGAATCACCTGAAACGGACAAACGAGTCAAAAGTTATAGTCAAAAGAAGTTAGCAAAACCAAAACGCCGAAACTGCCAAATACCTTGTTGTTAAGGGTCTGTCCGTGTTAAAAGTGGTACTTCTGGTCCGAATCATCAAAAGGTTAAAACACGAAAGTTTTCCGGAACGCCGTTTTCCTTCAATAGCAAAGAAGCTCGGACCTTGAAAACGCTTAAACAGGCCATATTCTTTCAAAAACTGAAACCGCTTTATATGTAGTTTCAAGACTATACTTTTGTCACAACTAAAAGCAAAACCAAGTTATTTTCATAGCTAGTTACATATTAACTTAAAAAAACTTTATTTAATCTTTGAAATAGTGTTTTCACAAGTAACGGAAAAATGACCATTCTACCTTTTCAGACGATTTTTACCAAAACTTCATTTTTGAACATGTTAATAAGTTATAATCACTAGTAAACAATGAGAACTTGTAAAAACTAGATATTTACTAAAAACATGATAAACTTTATGATATAACAATCTTCACTCAAAACATATGTTGTATCTACTAAGTGCTACAATACTAGGGAGCTTCATGTGAGGGGTTTCATTTGAGTAGAACGTATCGACGAGTTGCTGGATTTACGATTTAAAGTGTCCTATCTCCTCGAACGTTTATTGCATGACCTCTGAATTATGATGGCCCGAACGGTAGTACGATATATATAAACTATACACGTTTTCACAACTAGACCATTTCTATAAACGACATACACAAATACCATGTACTACATCATGATCAACATAGAGACGTATATAGGCTTGTTATTTCTTTCGCATCATTATTTCAAACCTAAGTCGCAACATCCTATTCTAGGTTGGTCGTAGAAGTTCTCACGGCATATCCATCATTCTCATTATACATTTGATATCATTTACTCCGAGGTGAGTTCATAGCCCCACTTTCTATTACTTAATTGTTTTACAAACCCTTGGGGGAGATACATGCTCTATTTTAAACCGAACACATTGCTTTCAAACTGTATACTTATCTGATTGTTTTATTAGCACTAGGTTACCGCATTTGCCAAACTTAAGTCCCTAAATCATGAATCATAAATCACTAGTGAAGTGGGCGCGAATATTGTGAATAGATCTATTGGGATTGACGAATCCCGTTTGTTTGACCAGGTCCGGTAAACAAACGCACTATATTTGAGTACATTAGGTAAAAATGGCAATTTTACCTGTTAAGGGCACATATCAACAGTTTCTCCAATTAAATTTGGAACACGTTAACGCCTTGATTGCATGATGCTTAGTCTAATAATAACTGTTTTGTTTTCAAACAATTGGTGTGAGTCTATAGCTCACACTACCAACATAATGTGTTCAACCATCAAACAAACTTTATGAATTTCACTCAACCTTTGTGTTGATAGTTTTAAGCATGTATTTCATGTCCATAATGTCGAAAGTGGCACGAAGAGCAGGAGACTCAAGAATGCTATAAATATTTTATCATTCACAAAACATCAAAAGACTTTATATTGATGCATTTTGTAAACAATGGAACCAACTGGGGCCTATTTTGTAAACTCTGATATATTTAAATAATTTGAATGATAAATCCTTTTTAAAATGACTCCATTAGAGTTCGCTTATTATGATGTTTGCCATGAAGTAACACCCAGTTTGAATTCCGCTGCGTATTGAAATTGGGGTGTTACAGATTGGTACAGAGCCATAGTTATAGAGAGAAACGTCTAATTGAGACTTAAACTATAACTACTTTTCAAACAAAAACATTTTATAGCCTTCCTTCTCGTGCCTTCCATCCTCCAGACGATTATGTGACTTTTAGGCATTTTAAGCTATACAAACATACTAGTATATTGATATATACCCTTGACATAATTTCAATCATAAACAAAGTACTCAACATATTTATGTATGCCTATTCTAAGGGATTACGGCACAATCATATTTTTCCCAATCTCCCAATCTACTCGTGCTTTTAGGATTACGAAATTTATCCAAGACATTGTAACTGATTACAATGGTCTTTCCTACTTCATAGACACTGTGAGATACAGTAGTCTCTATTACATTCTCAGACACTGTGAGATACAGTAGTCTCTATTACATTCTTAGACACTGTAAATCCTACAGTGGTCTCTATTACATTCTCCAGACCGTAAATCCTACGTGGTCTCTATTACATTTACACGTAAATCTACGTGGTCTCATTTATTTCTTAAGACATTGTGGGTTACACAATGGTCTCTCTATCATTTCTCAAGACATTGTGGTTACACAATGGTCTCTCCATCTTTTCTCAAGACATTATGGGTTACACAATGGTCTCTTCATCTTTTCTCAAGACATTGTGAGTTACACAATGATATCTCCATCATTTCTCAAGACATTGTGAGTTACACAATGGTCTCTTCATCATTTCTCAAGACATTGTGGGTTACAATGATCTCTATCATTTCTCAAGACATGGGTTACACAATGATCTCCATCATTTCTTAGACATTGTGAGCCACAATGGTCTAATTTACTTCCCAGACATTGTAAGTTATACAATAGTCTCTAAAAATTATCTTATAAACATTATATGGTATTGTTTTACATGAAACCCGTCACAGTCTATCAATTTCCCTAATGGAAATACACGAAATGGGATTTCCGACAAACTAATTCATCATCTACCAAAAGTTCAAGCAACTTTCTCTACATTCATCAAAATTCTCTTTTGAAACCTTCATTGTTAAATGTCCGTGAATCTTAGAATTACTTAAGATTTCCTTTCTTTCCACACATATCTACCCATACTATCTTCTATGCAATGGAATGTGAAAACATAGGTTACAAGTCTTTTATGGCCAGACTTGCAACTGATGGTTTGATATCGCCTTTGCTTAGTGGACAATTTCTCAAAAGCTATGGACATATCACGAGTATACCTAATTTAGGTATTTGAAAATTTTATCGAACCTCGGCTAAATATAGTCTAGTCACCTATATTTAACCTAGGGATAGTGGAACATAGTCTGACTAACTATGTTCGACTTAAATTTTTCAAACACTGAGAGTAGTTATACAAGTGTTATATTCAGGTTGATTTCCTACTTAAACTCGATAAACCACTAGAATTCATTAAAAAGATCTAGAGACACGATAGTGTCTTACCACTCAGCGAGATCTTAATACTTAATTATACTACCTAATTTCATTCTTGAAAGTTTTCATTTATGAAATAATCCCAACTACTATCATGGAATAGTCATCAAATCTTCTCGTCATTTCTTAGAAGTACTAGCCTGATTAGGTTTCAAGGATATCATTCCGCCATATTCCTTTAAAATTCACTTTTGATTTTAAAAAAAACTTGACATCTCTACCTAAGAATAATGGTAAGCGTACGCTACACTCTTCTAATCATCAACTTATCACTATCTGAACCCCATTGAAAGTCAGTACGTAAAACTTCACAGCACCACGTTTCTTTACGATATAGCCTTCATCACGAAACCACCTAAGACATGATCAACTTTGGAAATGGTTTGGATAACCACTTGCCACTAGCAAGACTTTCCTACAACAATTATCACATCATTATAAACTATTTCACATCAACAATATCTTACACCTTTGATTAACAACAGTTACCCTAACAACAACAAAACTATTCCATTTGAGACACTATATAGACGAAAGTGTTAGTTAACCTTTTCTTGACTAAGGTGTTCAGAGATCACCCACGAAACAACTAAGGAAACCATACAAATATAAATTAGGCTCTATGCCGCACACTATCACCAAAAACTCCATGTTATAAATTAAGGTTTTATTGATAGCCTCAATACAATAAGATATGATTCGTTTTGAGAATCGGGAAAAGCCAAACTTTAGGTATATTGGACTCTATAAGATTTTAACAAAACCCTTTAGGTTATCAACTTAAGCCACATGATACATAATACATTCTATGACCAGAAACTTGAGAACGCAAAGATTAGGATTCGGCATATACACCCTCATGTCCCTAGACACTTCAACATCGGATAACACTCATTGAATTCCGGGACGGAATTCCCATTAAGGTGGTGAGACTGTAACAATTCGCATTTACAGGATTTCTATCCATTCTCAAATTTTTACTATTCACCTCGAGAAATTACTATTCACTTTCACTATTCATTTCATAAAAATTTTATTTCACATTCTCGTAAGATAAATTATTTTAGTAATATCCTGAGAGTTTGACAATCGTTAGATCATTTTCGCAAAAGTTATTATGAAAACATCGTTTTAAAGTTTCGTTTTGGTCGGAACACCATTTCAACATCCCGCGCATAACGAAAACCAACTCTGAAATTTTTTCCTACATTAGATTAATTTTTAGATCACTCATAATTAATTTGAGAATTTTTAAGATTTCTTTTAAAAAATGTTACCAAATAAACCTGAGTCAGAGACTAAACTTACGTTTAAACAAATCTACGTAGACCCAGACTTAACCATTCCTGCACTGTTTTCTAAGATTTTAGACACTTTTACATTTTTGGAAAAGTCAAACATATTTCCCTCCTCCATTGACCGTAAAGAAATTAACCTTGTACGTTCTACATTTGTGCTTAAATCGCGTAACTTTTAGACTTCACATATAACTGTTATGTTATCCCACGTATGACGAAAACCACATTTTGACATCTCATATCACTTTTAGACTAATTTTAGTCTACTTTAAATAAATTCACGGTCATTTCCCTGAAATTTCGTTCTTTTATAATAAATTGCGAATTACTGCTTTTGACCCGATTTCCACTTTTTAGCATCGTTTTGCACCCAATGAGACTTATCACCCATTTTATATTTTAGATGGAGTATAATGATGAGTTTCATCATTCCTACAAGTTTCGTATTTTTACGATACCCGGTTTTACGTTTATGGCTTAACAACTTACGGTTGGCATTTAACGGAACCAAATCATGCTCTAAACTCAAGATAATATCAAACTATCCACCTAAGTCATCTTATCTCTATTTTTTCACTTTTGGGGGGGATCATCATCTTGGTGTCTTAATCCTAACCATGGTTCATTTAGATCATTACATGTGTCCTAACTTAACCATGGTTAACATTTAACACAATATATGGTTAACCAAACTTACCCTCCTATAAATAGCAAGTGAAATACATCCTAAACACCCTCATAAACTGATTTGGGTCGTTCATAGCATAAAACATTCATATCTTCCATAATTTGTTCTTAAACTCCAAGTTTATGCAAAGAAGTTTCAAGTAGTAAGTTACTACATCAAATCTCTAGCAAGTTTAAGTGATCTTCTTGAGTTTAGATCCACTCAAGTCACTTAGTACTTCATCACCAACTCTTCAAGATTGCAAGGGTGCCAAGGTGTAGAAAGCTAGCTCAATCCGAGGTCCTAGGTGTTCAATCAAAGTCCGATCCTTACTAGTTACTCCTTTCTTAATTGAAAGCCAAAAGTTTAAGCAACTAATTTCATGCTTTATATATAGTTACTATGTTGATTCATGATGTACATATACTCAATCACATGTTTTAATTCATATATTGTCGTAAAAGTAACAAACTAGTAAACTAGTCATATTCTACATGTTTGAAACCATTAAAACCAGTCAAATATGGTCTTTCTAACTTACATACTATGGTAGACAAGATAAAAAGGTAAACATAGCAACTTGAATCACCCGAAACGGACAAACGAGTCAAAAGTTATACTCAAAAGAAGTTAGCAAAACCAAAACGCCGAAACTGCCAAATAGCTTGTTGTTAAGGGTCTGTCCGTGTTAAAAGTGGTACTTCTGGTCCGAATCATCAAAAGGTTAAAACACAAAAGTTGTCCGGAACGCCGTTTTCCTTTGGTTTTAAAGAAGCTCGGACCTTGAAAACGCTTAAACAGGCCATATTCTTTCAAAAACTGAAACCGCTTTATATGTAGTTTCAAGACTATACTTTTGTCACAACTAAAAGCAAAACCAAGTTATTTTCATATGTAGTTACATATTAACTTAAAAAAACTTCATTTAATCTTTGAAATAGTGTTTTCACAAGTAACGGAAAAATGACCATTTTACCTTTTTCGACGATTTTTACCAAAACTTCATTCTTGAACACTAAGTTATAATCACTAGAACAATGAGAACTTGTAAAAACTAGATATTTACTAAAAACATGATAAACTTTATGATATAACAATCTTCACTTAAAACATATGTTGTATCTACTAAGTGCTACAATACTAGGAGCTTCATAGGGGGTTTCATTTGAGTAAAACGTACGATGAGTTGCTGGATTTACGATTTAAAGTGTCTTAGTCTCGAACGATGCATGACCTCGATTATGATGGCCCGAACGTAGTAATGATATATATGTTGGAATCACTCTAAACCTTTATTCAAGTAGTTATCATATGTAATAGGTAGCTTATTATGGCCTTTATGTTTGTTTAAGGTCTAGCTAATGTAGAAGGCCCATGTTTAGCCCATGTCCATTAAGGAAAAGGGAAGGAGTGGGAGTGTTGCCCTAGCTCCTTGCCTATAAATACATTTGTATAACCCTCACTTGAGGGTTGGTTGTTCAATGCATTTCTTTCACATACCGCGCTTAACCATCTATAGCTTATAATGCATGTGTGTTTGTGTGTGTATTGTTCAATCGCCTCTCTATCTTTCTATTAAGCTTGTGTTGTAAATCTAGTAACCTAACAATATATAAACTATACACGTTTTCACAACTAGACCATTTCTATAAACGACATACACAAATACCATGTACTACATCATGATCAACATAGAGACGTATATAGGCTTGTTATTTCTTTCGCATCATTATTTCAAACCTAAGTCGCAACATCCTATTCTAGGTTGCTCGTAGAAGTTCTCACGGCATATCCATCATTCTCATTATACATTTGATATCATTTACTCTGAGGTGAGTTCATAGCCCCACTTTCTATTACTTAATTGTTTTACAAACCCTTGGGGAGATACATGATTTATTTTAAACCGAACACATTGCTTTCAAACTGTATACTTATCTGATTGTTTTATTAGCACTAGGTTACCGATCTCCAAACTTAAGTCCCTAAATCATGAATCATTAATCACTGAGTGAAGGAGGGCACGAATATTGTGAATAGATCTATTGGGATTGACGAACCCCGTTTGTTTGACCAGTCCGTAAACAAACGCACTATATTTGAGTACATTAGGTAAAATGGCAATTTTAATTGTTAAGGCACGTATCAACAATTTCTCCAATTAAATTTGGAACACGTTAACGCCTTGATTGCATGATGCTTAGTCTAATAATAACTGTTTTGTTTTCAAACAATTGGTGTGAGTCTATAGCTCACACTACCAACATAATGTGTTCAACCATCAAACAAACTCTATGAATTTCACTCAACCTTTGTGTTGGTAAGCATGTATTGTGTCCATAATGTCGAAAGCTGGCACGGAAGAGAAAGGACTAGATCAATAAGGCTATAAATATTTTATCATTCACAAAACATCAAAAGACTTTATATTGATGCATTTTGTAAACAATGGAACCAACTAGGACCTATTTTGTATACTGATATTTAAATAATTTGAATGATAAATTTTTAAAACGACTCCATTAGAGTTCGTTTTCTATTGTTATGACTGTTGTGCCATGAAGTAACACCCAGTTTGAATTCCGCTGCGTATGATGAAATTGGGGGTGTTACACCAACTCTTCACTATTTCAGTATATGTGAGTTGATTACATACAACTTATTCAAGTTGTCAACCATAAACGGATTTGAGATATCTTTACCGAGCGTTTGCTCATGGATTAGCCAGTCCTTTTGTTAGACATGGTGAACTGATAACCTTCTATCTCAAAAACCATTTGTTGCTATTAACTTTTGTTTCAAAATATTTCAACTTAACAAAAGTTTGCTTATTTTCATATTAAACGACTTTTATGGTTTTGTGCTGCAAGGTACTTTGGATAAAGTAATTTGTTTTCCAGATACTTTGAATAAAGTAATGATTTTTCAAAAAAATTATACAATTATGAATCATACCAAGATGCATCATCATTAGCCGAGTTGTCCATTTGATAAACAATTCGGGGACCATAGGGCGTTTCATTCTCTCTTCAACCTCCATACCATGATTCTAGCATTCTCCTCATAACATCTGATGTGCGGATATCTTCTTCTGCTAACATATGAATCATGGTCCCATCTTCTAACTCCAAAACATGCACTCCTGATTCTTCAAAGAATCTCCAGCTAGTAATCTCCCAAACATCTTGATTGTTCCAGATTTCTTGCCGTTGCTTGTTTTTTCTGTCTCCGATAGTTATCGATTCCAAAGCAAGACTAAGCCAACTCCTTTTGAAGGAATATGCTCAAAATACTCTTGCACTAGTTGATATAGGTGAAACAGATCTTCTCTATCTATCATGTGCGATATCCCATAGCAAATTAAATACTCTAAAGCTTTCATCTTCTCTATGGAACATCAGATAGTCTCCATCCTTTGATTCTACAACTTCAAAAGTAGATATCTTAGACTTCTTTGCTGCAACATCTTTGGACTTAGGATGCTCAAAATCTATAACTCTTAAGTAATTCCATCAATCAAGTCTGACATCTCAATTCTACCTTCTTTGATGGCTGTTCATCACTAGTTGTTCTTTTTCTCTTTAAGCTCCTTTTCCTTGCATCCTCATTATGTTTTTCATCATCCTTAAAAGAAATAATACTTTCAACTTGCTTTTGATATGCTCTCTAATGATCATATAAATCTTTCATCTCTAAATATTTCAGCCTTAATCCAGTATATCCTTGACCTTTCAGATATGCCATCATTGCATTTCTTTCCTTAGCAATACTAGGTGGTTTGTGGTATAACTCATTGGCTTTTCTGGTATAGCAACTTCAGATCCAATTCATCTTGTAGCTTCCTAGCGCTTCTTCATTCTTGCCACTTCAATAGCTCTTTAGTTCTGCCAAAGTCGCTTTTTCTTCTCTTTGTTTCAACCATTTACCTTACCTTTGTCTTTAGGATACAAAGTAGGTTGAGAAGCTTGAGGTTGTTCTTCAAAGAACTTCGAATACTAACACCTCTTGGTCTTGATATATTTTGCAATATTTGAGCAACAGTCTCATCATCACTTGCAGTGTGCTCTACTTTAGGTGTATCAGCTTCCTCTTCTTGTAGGACTATTGAAGGACCAGCTTCTTCTTCAAAATTTAGGATCCTTGGTGTAATTAGCTCTTGTCTATATGTTCCTTGAAGAGCAACAGTACCTTGATCACCAACACCTTGATCATCAGACTTTCTACACCAAGATTTTGTGGCTTAGTAGGCTCAGTACTTTGAACATTAACTTGAGCTTCAGTACCTTGAGGTTCAGTACTTTGAATATCAACTTCTGGTTCTTCATAATGTCCAACATCTTCATTCAAATTCTCTTGCTCCAATATCCTCCCCAATTGGAATGAAGACTACTTGTGAACCTTCTTGCCTTTAGAAACCTTCTTAAACTTCTTTCCTTTCTTCTTTTGTGACTTCACCCACAACCTGTGATGTTGAACTAAAGGCCATACAAATTTCTTCAATCTTCAAAATTTGGTGTTCAACTTCACTAGTTGTGCAACTTGAGCCTCAGTAGCTTTCTTCAATCTCACCAGTTCTCTTTGTTAATACAAATATGCCGTAAAAACGTTTATTTATATTTTACGATCTTCTAATGTTTTTTCGATAACAAATGTAAAATCATTTTAACGAAACAAATAGAGTACGTAAATAGTTTGAGTTAATAGTTTTCTAACACACTTACGCTTTCACACAAAACACTAAAACAAGTATAAGTGATTTTATGATTTAGATACATATGTACAACAACTAGTGTTTACATATTGGGTTAAACATATACTTAAACTAAGTATACTAAAATGGGTAAAAACTAAGTGTATGCTAAAATGGGTAAATACAAGTATATACTAAATGGGTAAATACTAGCAAATGGTTTTGACCCATAACCCATGGTTTTATATATACCACTTAACCAAGTTCATTGTATCCTTAAGATACATTGTATCTAGAAAGAAAACCATGGATCAACCCATAACCCATGACCCATGACCCATAACCAAAAATACCCATGGGCAAAGAGGAGCGTCCACGGATCCCTAGCTTTGTGCTAGCCGGATCCCTTGTAGGGATCCGCGGATCCGGAACGAAGAGAATTTCCTCTATAAATAGAGAGCCATTTCTTCCTCTCTACACATGACTTTACACACATACTTCCCCAAAGTATTCTAACCCTCTAACCTCAGATCTAAGTGATCTATGTAGTTTGTCTTTTGTTTTTTCATGATCTTCTAGGTTCCTCTTAAAGGAGAGATCACCACTTCTTGAAGACGTGCAAGCTCAAGTCCATGAGTTGCCATGCTTCGTCATCATCAAGACAACTAAGGTTCTCTTGTTGATATTTCTTCCTTTCTCCATAGATGTTGGGTTGAAGGCATTAGTAAAGAATGCCGAAAGTGTCAAGATGAAAGCATTAGTGAAAGGTGCTCACCATTCATGTCAAAGCATTAGTGAAGAATGCAAGAGGTGTCAAGACGAAGGCATTAGTGAAGGGTGCCAAGCGTTGTGTCAAAGGCATTAGTGGGATGTGAAGAATCAAATCAATTCAGCATTTGGGAAAGAATGCCTAGGTCGTATAATCGATGAGGTGCATCGTTATACATATAAGTATTTGTTTATTTCAAGGATGGTGATATCCTTGATGGTGTTGTAACAAGGAATGGATCTCCTTGATATTAGGTGTGTGTTGTAAGGGTAGTAGTTCCTCCATAGTAATGGAACTAGGTGCTTAGCCTAGTACCTAATAAAGGGTAGGCGACGTTGTGATAGGATTAGTTCTCCTTGGTGTGAAAGAACTCGGTGGTTAGCCTAGCATCATAAAAGGGTAGGCAACGCTTGTGTTAGGTGTGGTTCGCCTTGGTGTGAAGGAACTCGGTATTTAGCTTTGACCTAAAAGGTTAAGCGACGCGTGAAGGCTTCTCCGCCATAAGGAGTTGGTGTAGTGCTTACGAACTCTCGAAAGGTGACTCGGGAGTGGAGTAGGCAAGGAAGGTGTCCTTGTAGCCGAACCACTATAAATAACTTGTGTCGTGGTGATGTGCTTCTTACTCTTTATCTTTCATTACACGCTTATATATCTATCTATCAACGTCCAACATAAACAACCAAATAGATTGACATAAGTCGATCTAAATATTTAAAAGGAAGTTTTAAATTGGTAAAACTATTCAACCCCCCTTCTAGTTTTCCACAATTGGCATCAGAGCTTCGTTACCAAGTTTTTTTTGTTGTATATTGTACTTTGAAAACTTGATACGATCCGTGTATGTTTGAAAACTACAAAGAAGGGAATTTCTTAAAACAAAAAGTCATGTTTTAGAAATCATCATATGTTGGATAGTGATAGATCATTCTAACATTTTCCTTTGAGAAGTCTTCATACTAGGATTTGGGTATCTTAGAAGATCATGAAGTATTTCGCGTCTATGGTTTCTAAAACCATAAAAGGGAATATAGCAAAGGATTGGGGTATCTTAGAAGATCATGAAGTATTTCGCGCCTATGGTTTCTAAAACCATAAAAAGGGGATATAGCAAAGGTATGTTTTCTTAGTTACATTTTTTTCAAAAACGTGCTAAATTGCTTGTGGACAAAATGGTGATATATGCTTCTATCTTATAATAAGCATAATATGAAAGGAGTTTTAGTGATTTTTTCAATTTTTTGTTGTTAGATATCTTGTTAATCAAGCTTGAATAAAGGTAAAAATGGGTAATATAACTTCACTAAAAGTCTACAAAGACTAAACCTTTTCGTCGGGTCAAAACGTACATTTTGTAATTTCAGAATGATCCGCGGATCCCTCAGTTACACCGACGGATCCTCAAGCAAGGGATCCGGATCCGTGGTACGAAGACAGTTTTTGTCCGAATTTCAAAATTCATAACTTTTAACCGTAAGTCGTTAGAAGTCGTGCCACCTATCGTTTTAAAGGTATTTGAGTCTACTCTCATTTAAAAATGATTTCATAAACTGATTCAAAACAATAATTTACAGAATCATTGATTTATAATAGAAAGTCATTTTTCGGTCATAACTTTTGCACAAACTTTTGATCTAATTGGAGAAGGATGTTTTCGCTTTTGAATAACAATGTGTCCTCTATTGAAATTAAGGTTTTGATCATATTTATAAACATAAAAGAAACTAATCAAGCTTGGTATACATGTTTATATTTAACACAAACGATGAAAAGAACTTTCGTATGCTATGCTAAATGATAAATTGTCTTCGTTGCATTACTTGATTATTTGCTTATCTCAAATAGCTTTTGTGCTTGTTTAATTGAATAGCATATGTGGTTTCCTTACCTTGCTATTCATTCTCTTGTTTGTCGATTTTGTAATATTCTACTAATCAATGTGCTATTTGAAGGAGTGTTTGGGATAACATCTAGTTGTGTCGAAAATGTTAGTTTAGATATT
Organism: Chrysanthemum makinoi; assembly: GCA_910596185.1. Classification (NCBI taxonomy): domain Eukaryota; kingdom Viridiplantae; phylum Streptophyta; class Magnoliopsida; order Asterales; family Asteraceae; genus Chrysanthemum; species Chrysanthemum makinoi. The sequence continues at coordinate 15,952,273 of OU343216.1, read as the reverse complement.
TAGATAAGTCATATAGTTTGAAAAATGTTTAAAACATATAACACACTAAATGGATTTTTGATTGAGTTTGTCATATGTGCTTATATGATTTCCTTTGTTCTTGTATCATTTTTTAAAAACAACAAGAATGTACATCGGATCATAACCTACACTTGTATTGATGATGTACTCTCCCGTTTTCCTTTTCATGATCGCCTTCCAAGCTTCATAGTAGGATTGACAACTTGATTATTTCATCCGATATACTCAAGTAAATTATTTTGCAACGCAAATATAATTGTTCATATCTGAAAGTCCAAACTCAAAGCTTTCCAACAACATATGTTGAACTAGCTCATCTAACCATTCTTTGTTGTTTACCATATGGACAACTTTTAAACTTATTTTTAACATGACGCTTTCACACCCTATTTGTCTCAAGTATAATATTAAACGAAGCAAAGTATCATCATTGTTACTGATAGGGCCATTGTAGGAATATAAATTTTCCTAACTTGAGAATGAATACTCGAGAACTTATTGCACTAGAAACTCAATTTGACCTAACGGTTGAATTGCTTCCTTGATAGAAGTTGGGTATGTGGAATCGCCCGTAAAATGGTCGTTTAGCCGATTGAGCACCGCTAGTAACAGTCTCATATTCATTCTCTCACTTGGGAAATTTATACTCCTATGTTTTTCCTAAAGTAAGTTTACAATGGAAATACTTTGCATTGTCTTAGGATTACTAATCAAACAAGTTGAAAAATAAAATTTTCTTTAGTTAATCACAACCACTTGCCTCATCAAGCGATTATCTTGCTTTGATCGAGAAGAGCTACATGACTTCATGGAAGAAGTTCATTGTATGCTAATCACCATCCGTAATGACTATACATAGTTCATTGCTTCCGTTGGCCAAAACAACCCCATTGTCTTGAACACCATCATCTACTCTGCACGCCATTGTTAATACAAATGATTTACTAATCTAGATCGTAAATAGGTTTTGAGTTTCTTGAATAATGCTTGTTAAGTTTGATAAACCTCTTTGTTATTTGTGAGCTCGATCTCATTTGATATATTAGTGTTAGAACCTCTTAAACTTGAAATATGATGCATTGTCAAAGTCATTGCATACATTTTGTAAAGGTTCTCTAGCAGATGACGGATCCCAAAATTTGTGCTTGACGGATCCCTACTCTTAGGGAACCGTGGGATCCGGAAAACCGAAAATGCAATTGCAATCATTGTATTTCAATCATGTCCTTAGAACACCTCACACTAAGCCAAACATAGTGTCTTAAGGCAAATTAAGTCCTTATCAAGTTAAGTAGATCCTTTCCTACTTAACTTACCTAGATCACACTCTAAGACGCTTGTAGATCTATCATTTTCACTTTAATCCATTACTCTTCCGTTCTCTATGATCACTCATCATTCTCACATGATCCCTCACATCTAGCTTTAGAAATCTTTCGATTATAGAAAATTGATCATAAATCATCCTTACCTCAAAATTGATCAAAGTTGATCAAATTCTAGTTTTCCCATCTCAAAGCCTCTAGGATATTTTCCAAAACACTATCCTAAGACACAACCTGATCTCTAGGATCATTTAGCTTCAATTGACACTCTAAATCTTTACTGTCATCCTTGCTCATCCATTGGTACTCTTGAAAGTTCCAAATCCTTCCATAAATAACAATCATTAGCTACATCACTCATTACCTTCAAGTACTCAAGCACCCCTTCATTTAAAACACTTAGGAGGACTGAAACACTCAAGATGATATAGGTCCTAGATCCTAGAAACATCATTTCCACTTTCATAATCGCCAAAGCCGGATCCCTAGGATTAGCCTAGACGGATCCTCTCGGAAGGAACCGTGGGATCCGATGACAGCTTTATGTCTAACATTGCTAAAACAATCATTTCAACTCATCTTCCTAACTCAAACACTCCATCTCATCTATAATGAGTTCCTAGATCAAAACTCAATCTCAATCTTGTGCATGTTAATCATCAAATTTCCAAAAACATTAGTGGATTAAGTCTTAAATGCAATTGCAAAGTTCTTCCCTTTATAACTCACATTGCCAAGAACACTTTAGTCATCAAACATTTAGTTAGATCACCCAAGTCAAATTTTCTTGGCCAAAACCATCATTAAGCACCATTACTTGTTATGGTTAAGGATTTGAGATATCCAACAGCTAAAGACTTCAAAATTAAGTCAATCCATGAATAAACAAACCTAACAAAAGCATAATGATTTCACCTAGTCCTTGTCTGACAAACGGATCCCTGGTTTTAACAGGCGGATCCTCATGGAGGATCCGGATCCGTAAATGCAGAAAGCGTAAACCAATTCCATATTTGAATTCAAGTCACCTTTTGGGTCTCCAACCACCTTTAGCATTCATTAATTATCCTCCTAGAACTGATCAAAACCCCAAAAGCATGCTTAGCCCTTTAAGTAGCCAAGAATTTAATTTTCTAATTCAAATTACCCTTTATAAACCAAACAACCTTAGGATTAAGGTACCACTCACAAATCACATCTCAAATTCAAAGAACTAAAGGAGTTCTTACTAGCACCATCACTATGACTAAGGCCCTAGTGCTAATTCATCCACTCAGAACCACCAGAAACTTGCTAGAATCATACATGAAGTTTCCTCAACCGAATCATCTTCGGTTAAGACCACCAAAGCTAGGATCTCTCCCACACTAAGAAAACCAATCAAACTAACTCGCAAGAAGAGTGTTCCCACTAGGATCTCATCACACAATTCTACTATACCCACACCCCCAACCTACTTCATTAGTGCCTAGAGCCACCTCACAATCATTTGAAGATCCTCAACCCACTTCACTTGAACTACCACTTTAAGAAACTCAAAACCATGACAGAGCGATCATTGTAAACATGTTGAAAGATTGAAACATGAACTAGATAGATTGATACATGAACTACAAGCTCAAACTGAGAATGTTTAGGAAAACTCATCTCATCATTAAAGAGTTTAGTTGAACCTTGAATTGGGGTAACTCATTTAGCATTAATAGCACTTGTTTGGCTAGTTCATTCTCTTAGTTTTAGAGATTTGGTCGTGTATCTCTTGTTTTATTGAATGAATACTTATATGCTATGATTATTTTGTGGTGTGCTTGATATATTGTACATATATCTCCTTTCTCAAATAGCATTGCTTGACATTTCTTCACCAAGATATCACACGATAGCCGGATCCCTTCCAGAACTAGACGGATCCCTCCTGAAGGGAACCGGGATCCGTGGTATAGAGCACAAATTTCTACTAACTTGAGTCTTATTTGCAGGAAATTATGCACTATACTATTGTTTTCTAACCTTTGTTTTGTAGTTATTCAAAATACACATGAAGATATTGACACCATAAAGCTAGGGGGAGCTTTGTGTCAAACGACATTGCAAAATCATTTGCAACTTAATCCAATTTTGGATTACACTTCATGACACCCCATTGCAACATTGCAATATTCAAGGGGGAGCACGCTTTCGTCACTTAGACGAACCATTTGCAAACTCAATTGCAAACACAATTAGTTTATCTTACGTTATGTCCCTTTATGTCCTTGACGCCCTTTCAAGGGATGGACTCGTCAAGGGGGAGTTAAGACGAGTACCATTCCCGTCACTTGCTTTCTTTACATTTTTACATTTTTTTATAAAAATTGTGTTAGTTTCTTTTAACACTTTTTGTTTCGACAAAAAGGGGAGAAGAAAGTAAAAACTACAAATTCAAATTTTAATGATTTTAGTTTTTCCTTAAAATAATTTTATGTTTTGTCATCAACAAAAAGGGGAGGATTGTTAATACAAATAAGTTTTAAAACGCTTATTTATATTTTTCTTACTTCTAATATTTTGTCGATAACAAATGTAAAATCATTTTAACTAAACAAATAGAGTAATGTGAAATAGTTTGAGTTAATAGTTTTCTAACACACTTATATTTTCACATAAAACACTAAAACAAGTATAAGTGATTTTATGATTTAGATACATATGTACAACAACTAGTGTTTACATATTGGGTTAAACATATACTTAAACTAAGTATACTAAAATGGGTAAAACTAAGTGTATGCTAAAATGGGTAAATACAAGTATATACTTAATGGGTAAATACTAGCAAATGGTTTTGACCCATAACCCATGGTTTTATATATACCACTTAACCAAGTTCATTGTATCCTTAAGATACATTGTATCTAGAAAGAAAACCATGGATCAACCCATAACCCATGACCCATGACCCATAACCAAAAATACCCATGGGCAAAGAGGAGTGTTCCACGGATCCCTAGTTTGCTAGCCGGATCCTCTTGGGGTAGGGATCCGCGGGATCCGGAACAAAAGAGAATTTCTCTATAAATAGAGAGCCATTTCTTCCTCTCTACACATGACTTTACACACATACTTCCCCAAAGTATTCTAAACCTCTAACCTCAGATCTAAGTGATCTATGTAGTTTGTCTTTTGTTTTTGTGTGATCTTCTAGGTTCCTCTTAAAGGAGAGATCACCACTTCTTGAAGACGTGAAAACTCAAGTCCATGAGTCCATGTTGTCATCATCAAGACAATAAGGTTCTTTGTTGATAGTTCTTCCTTTCTCCATAGATGTTGGGTTGAAGGCATTAGTAAAGAATGCCGAAAGTGTCAAGATGAAAGCATTAGTGAAAGGTGCTCATCATTCAAAGTTATTAGTGAAGAATTCTAGGGTGTCAAGACGAAGGCATTAGTGAAGGGTGCCGCCGTGTCAAAGGCATTAGTGAAGGATGTCTAAAGAATCAAATCAAGTCGCATTTGGGAAGAATGCCTAGGTCGTATATCCGAGGTGCATCATACATATAAGTATTTATTTATTTCCAAGGATGGTGATATCCTTGATGGTGTTGTAACAAAGGATGATCTCCTTATAGGGTGTTGTGGTGAAGGGTAGTAGTTCCTCCATAGTAATGGAACTAGGTGCTTAGCCTAGTACCTAATAAAGGGTAGGCGACGTTGTGATTGGATTAGTTCTCCTTGGTGTGAAAGAACTCGGTGGTTAGCCTAGCATCGTATAAAGGGTAGGCGACGTTGTGTTGTGTGGTTGGCCTGTGTGAAGGAACCTTATTTAGCTTTGTATCGAAAAAAGTTGTTAAGCGCTAAGAAGGCCCTATAAGGAGTTGGTGTAGTGCTTACGAACTCTCGAGTAGGTGACTCGGGAGTGGAGTAGGGCAAGGAAGGTGTCCTTGTAGCCAACCACTATAAATAACTTGTGTCGTGGTGATGTGCTTCTTACTCTTTATCTTTCATTACACGTCTATATATCTATCTATCAACGTCCAACATAAACAAACAAATAGATTGACATAAGTCGATCTAAATATTTAAAAGGAAGTTTTAAATTGGTAAAACTATTCAGTCCCCCCTTCTAGTTTTCTTCCACACTCTTGTCAAGACATAGTTATCCGTAACCAATCCCTCAGAGGTATATCTCTCATCTCCAGATGTTTGATTTCCATCTGTGGAAGTGGCAATCATTGGGAGAGGATGGTGGTTTACCTTCGTTCTGAATCATCATGAGCAATATATCTGTAGATGTGCAAGACGGTGGGGAAGCAAGTATTTAAGTTATCTCCTAGAAACAAGGCTCATGTTCTTCACTATCGCTGTTTCATTCTAATGCTTGCACTATCTCCATCATGTGAATAGTCAAAGGTGTATTCCTCCCAGATAATTTGTCACTCTTCCTAGCCATGAAAGTGAACACCTTTGGTGGTTGTACAACAAAGGTAACAAGCTCGGGTTGTTTGGGTACATCTCCGAAGTCGTTTGTTCAAGAAAACTTGAACAAATCTTGGGTACATTAACCATGGTGAACCATTGGAGATATGGGATAGCATACCATCTAAAATTAATCTTGAAAAGTTAAAGCCGCATTTTACTAGCTAATCCCACTAAAGTCGATGCAATATTTGAACCAAATCGTTCCCATGAAGTACTCTTCAAACTTATGCAATGAAGTAATACATGAACAAGATACTTCCAGTGAGGACTAAACAAGGGTTTCCTAAAAGTTGTTTCAGTTAGAGACCCTTCATACCCAATATCCCTTAGTGTGTCCCAAAGAAGTTGTTTGTAAAATGAATACCCCTTCAAAGATCATCAAACAATAAATCTTCTAATCGAGGCTTTACTAACCTTAACATCCCCCAAAGAACCTTAGCCCTGAATGTATGATGCATCATCATCCATATGAGATCTTGCATTTGCCCAAAATTGTTGAATCCAGGCTCAATAATGTCGTTCTACCTAAAGGGCATAATTGATTGTTGATCCAAGAGAAAATCATTATGTCAGCGAAAAGAACATTGGATCTGTTTTGTCCAAGTTAGCCACCATATTATGCTTACTAACTATGTTTCGATTCGCCATGAATGTTGTTATAAGAGAAAATGGTTCGATGAATAGTGAATGTGAATAAGAGAAGAGAGATATGGAAAAGATTGATAAGTATAAAAATGAGAGGGAAAATCTGAGGTAGTTATTTATTGCAAGATTTGAAAAATCATGTACCAATTAATACAAGCATTAATTATTTGAATTTTACCCCATCTTTTGGACCTGGAACAAAGACGTTGACAAGACTAGCAGTGGTCCACGTAAGCAAAGACTTTCCAAAGCAAGATATTTTACAGCAGTACTTCGGATAAACAATAAGCGTACTTTCCAGCCTCTTCTTCACAATGGCAAAAACATCAAAAACATTACATTACCTCCCCTTAAACAATGCATATAGACTTAACTAACTAACTAATAAGTCCTCCCCTGAATCGTAGCTTAATAGTTAATCATACCAATACTCACCACCAAATGATTGAATCTTGAAACATCAAATCCTTTTGTGAGTATATCAGCTACATTGTCATCTGGACACACATTTATGACTACTCATTTAAACATAAAGTGATGCCTAATCAATGTGCTTGATCTTGGAATGGTAAACGTGATTCTTCACAATGCAGATTGTACCTCATTATCAATGTTGATAGAGTATTCTTAAAATTAAATCCATAATCCAAGAGTTGATTCTAAGATCACAAAAGATTTGTCCACAAATGACTTGCAGCTAAATAAAGATATCTCGCTTTTAAGGATGATGTTACGCAATGGTTTTTCTTACATTGCCATGAAACTAATCTTCTACCAAGATATTGGCATCCTCCAGTGGTTGATCTTCTATCATAATTATCACTTGCATAGTCACTATCTAAAAGCTTCCAAGTGAAAAGTGAATCCTTTGGATACCACAACCCTAACTTAGGTTGTTGTTTCAAATAACTAAAAATCCTCTTGACTGCATCCATATGAGAGACCTTAGGTGAGACTTGATATCTTGCACATAAAACAGACAGCAAACATGATATCGGTCTAGATGCGTTAAGTACATAAGACAGCCAATCATTGATCTGTAAAGCTTGACTTCTACAGATTGACCATCTTCATCCTTGCCCAATGAGTTGATAGATTTTATGGGGTGTGTGACCGGCTTTCATGGCATCAAAGTTAAACTTAAGAATGTCGTTGACATACTGTTCTTGACTAATGAAAATTCCACCTCGATTGTTTAATCAAGCTCCAAAGAAAGTTTTTTGAAGGGTCTTCCACCCAGTAAATTATATTACACCAAAAATCGTTTATACAATGGAATGGCAGAAGTACCACATTAACCTCAAGCAACGCTTAACTTCCAACTAACACATCTTGGATGGCCACTAAGCGTTAGAACTATAAATACATACATAACCAAAACCCTACCTAAACAACCACCTAATCACACAAGAATGACCACACAAATCCGCCCATCTCTTCGAAGGAGATTGATGAACCAGATGAGCCTGCCTCCTTAAAAACCCTTTCCAAGTAAAACCCAGTGGGAAAACCTTGGAGTAGGGAAAAAGATGCCAAAGACTCACCGAATCTCCACAATCTAACCACCTACCCCCAAAAAATTAATCACCCATGGAACTCATTTGAAATTTTGTTGCATGAGCTTCTCAAATCTCGTTCACAATAGACTGCTTTTGTAGCTCCAAAATAATATCATCTACTACAGACTTGAACAAGCATGATATCCTTCTTGTCCCTCTTGATAAACAAAGTCTTATCAATTGCTCCTCTCCTGTAACCATGTTGCAATAAGAAAGTGGAGAGTCTTTCATACCAAGCTCTAGGTGCTTGATGAAGGCCATACAGAGCCTTGACAACTTTGTAGACTTTGTTTGGATGTGCAGGATCCTCAAAACCGGGGAGGTTGTTGACATAGACCTCCTCAGTAATCTTGCCAAAGAAAGGCACTTTTGACATCCATTTGATAAACAAGAAAGCCCATATATGATGCAAAAGCAAAGGAAATTCTAATGGCTTCAATCCGTAAGGCTGGAACAAACACTTCATCATAGTCCACTCTCTTCTTCTTGTCTATATCCTTGTGCAACTAATCTTGCTTTGTTCTTGATGACATTCCCTCTTTCATCTCTCTTAACTCGAAAGACCCATCTTGTACCAATGACTTTCTTTCCATCCGAAGATCACATAGTACCCAAACTTCTTGAAGTTGAATGAAGTTAAGTTCTTCTTGCATGGCTTCAACCCAACTCTCTTTAGTTAATGCTTGAGCAACATTCTTGTTCTTCTTGGAGATAAAACAAGTGAACAAACACGCTTGTTGATCCTATGATTCAAATTGCTTTGTTTATACACAAAGCTAAGTAAAGCATTATGTGGCTCGAGAAGCCTTTAGCCTTGGTTCCTGTGAGGAGGTCCAAAAGTAGAAGGTCCAATGATTTGACCTGCAGATGATCGTTATGAAATCTAATAGTAGAGTCCTGTGGAACTTCAAGATCATCATCCACATTTTTGAAATCAGCCCTGCATTGAATTTAAGAAAATACCTTCATCTTCAAATTCATCATCAGTATCTTCTAACCCAAGCATGTTAGGATCATTCAAATCATCAAGTAATCACATTGGTGTAGCAGCATCTGTGATCCAAAGTACTTGGAGAGTAATCAGAGACGCATTCTTTTCTTTTCGTTTCTTCATAGCTTTCTTTGTTCATCCTCATAAGATTGTGCTATTGTTTCTTGAAAAGCATCCTATTAAGTTCATCTTGAATAGCTTGATCCTCAGCAGACAAAATGGATTTTGGTTCATGAGTAATTTTCTCCTTCTTAATAATTATGGGTTCTTCATCAGGAACAACATCAGGTCTAATATTGACTCCATGAACAATGTACTGTAAATCTTCTTCTGTGTGAACAACTTGATTTTCTTCTCTAACAGGAACATAATTCATAGAAGGAGTCAAAACATCAAGATCAAACATCCAATAAGGACCTTTGCCCTTTTGATATTCCTGATCTTCTAAAAATTCAACATGAAGACAGTCTTGAACCTTTTTGGTAACCTTATTGTACACTCTAAATCCTTTGCTATTGGTACAGTATCCCAATAAGTATCCTTCATCTGACTTGCCATCAAATTTTCCCAAAGCATCAATAGTATTGAGAATAGTCAGAGGACATCCAAAAGGTTTCATAAAACGAATGTTAGGTTTGTTTCCATAAAGCAACTCATAAGGTGTCTTCATATGAGGGTTTAGTGGTGATACTCTATTCAACACATAACAAGCGGTACTTACGACTTGCCCAAAATTGAATAGTAATTCTTGAATCTGCAAAGCATTGTTGCAGGTACTTTTATCAAGGTTACTGTTCTTTCTTTTCACGCAGCATGCAACACGTAGGTTCTAGCAATGCTAAACTCCCTCTTGATTCTTTTCTTGGCACAAAATTCATCCATAAACTTGTTCTTGAATTGATCCCATTATCACATCTAATACCTCTTGCTT
>OU343216.1:15842190-15933580 GCA_910596185.1 Chrysanthemum makinoi | reverse complement strand
GACAGAAGACTATTCAAGCAGAATTCTTCTTCAACAATGATCTGGAATACCTACGTGCTGGAACACAAGGAAGAAGACCGACCTTATCTATCTCCAAGATAAAGGCCACAACTTACTTAGATCAAGGTCTTGAGCAAATGGTACGACCATTCTGATTGACAAAAGACAGTGTATGACATTGTTGTCTCGTACGAAATTTCTCATTGGTGGTTCAAAAAGAAGAAATTCTACATCGAAAGACATGGTGCGAGAAAAGAAAGCGCCAAAATGTTAGATCCAAGTTCGAGTTTTAAGTTAGTGTCAGTGTGGAGATCTTCCCAATTTATGGCTATGATTATCTGAAGAAGATTGTCCTAAGAAGAGCTGACTTGAAAGACCAAGTAATTGAAGAAAATGACTTCAAGTACTTGTTCCCAAGTGACTTTGAAGATCTGTACCTTTTTGAACCTTCAGGCATCTTGACCATCTGCGTTCGAGGAAAGAAGTCCCTCTCTGCTGCAGTCAATCTATGGATAAGGGGTTAGTGATTCACAAAGTAGGTGATTTTCGACTTGGAATGGAAAGCTACGGACTCAGGTCAATCTCACCTGAACCTCAATGGGAAGCCGCGGGCATGAATTCAAACCACGACTACTAGTGATTGACTCTCCAAGAGCGGTTTATCTTTATAGACAAATATGGTTCAAAATTCTCGAGGCTGTGTTAGCTATACAAGTTGATGATAGTACGCTCAAGATGGTTGAAGAAGAATTGAATTCAAGGGTAAAGGAGTTCAAGCTAAATATGAAGAGGGAACAACGAGGTTACTGGCGGAACATGATGTGAAATGGTGTGAAGATTTCATTGTCTGCTCGGGGTGAAGACTTAAGACAAGAGATTTTACTGCAGACCTTGAAAGTTTTGTGGGTGGGAGAGTACGTGAAAGGACACTACACTTTACTTCAAAAACAGAATAGAAGATCTTCCATTAGTAGCTATTTTTGTCTTAATATAATGTGTAATGTGGTGGCTGTACTATGAACAACAATAACTATAATGTATATAGTAGTGATAGGTTATAGCTTGTAGTTTCCTATTGCGAAGAGGGAACTTAGGAATGTTTCGTTTCAGATCAAAATAAAAGCGGATACATTTTTATCCAACAAGATTTTTCTCCATATTTAAATCACTTGAGATCCAAAATCTCAAAGGATTTGAAATTTTTGATCGAGGGAGAAAATGTGATATAAATATGCAATCTGACAAAATGTGATCTTCAAGACTCAATAAATTGGCATCTCTCATATGCGTGCTAAACCTTTTAGGTGTGTCGAAGCACACATTGAGGGGAGCATTTCAAAAAGTTAACAAAACTATCAAGGTACTAAAATTAAAAGTTCTTTTCATAAGAGTACCTTGATTGTAACTTTAAAAGGTTTCATTGGCTGCTATGATCGTGAATTTTGCATCATATTCCCCACAATGACTCTAAAAATGTATTAAAAATTCTTCACATCAAGGGGGAGCAATATTTTGAAAACCACATCCTTTCCCAAAATATCTTCAACAAAGTATTTAAAATACTAATTTTGATCGGGAAAGTGATGTTGATAATTTTAGAAAATGTTGATCAAAGAATTGAATTCTTCATTCTTCTTGCCTCCATGTGTCAAAACAATTTCAAATACTTGATGCACATGTTGAGGGGGAACTCTCTCTAAAATATAAAAAACAATTCAAGTATTAAATGCTTTGATCTTGTATCACTAGTACCTGGATGGATTTTCAAATGGTTTTTCAATTGGTTTCTATGGCAGAAGAACAATACCGAAAGGACCGACCAATTTATTTTATGCACGAAGACATAAGGATGGTAAGGTTAGGTATTCGTTCCTCGATCCCGCCAGAGCCGTAGGGATCTACCCAGGGACAATCCACTAGATAGTTAAGAAGTACTTAGGTATGATGAAAAAAGGAGAAAAGTGAGAAATGGGAAAAGTGCGAACTGACATAGAGCTAGAACTGTAATAAACCCAACAAGGTTCTAGTTATGAAGTTTCGGTAAGCACTAAAGGGGTGAAGAAAAGAAAATGGATTGAATGAGAAAATGGTGAAAAGAAATAGCCCTCCACTTTTTCAACCTTAGGGCAGTAACCGGGTTCAATTCATATGCTACTTGGTGATTGCCAAGGTAACACCCGGTATTGAAGACAAGGCGTCATGGACCCGGTGGCCATTGCACTACAACTTCCCAAACTACTCAAGTTCCTCTTAAAAGGGCTTGTTTCATTCTCACGGGGAACCTACATAATCTATCGACCTTCTCTTAGATATTCTTTGATATTGAAGAAGGAGACCCACTCTCCCATAGTCTCCGGCAGGAACCAAATGTGGCACTAATTGAGTCTAGAGCCCGCGAGATCATCAATAAATCTCATTAGGACACAATCAATGAAGACTCACTGTTTCACACAATGTGGAAAGTGAGAATATATCTTAAGATTCCTACGCATTATCCTTGTGGTATTGCCAGAACATCTGAGTGATATGCTATCATATTCACAATGAAGATTGTTGATACAAAAGTTAGGCGTTCCTTATTTGGGTTCTGATTCCGTATCAATTAGAATAGCCGAGTAAAGTGAAACCGGCGATCGCATGGCGACTTACAAGGAAAAGAAGCGGCGAAGCGAATCAGACCTCCAAACAAGCCTCTGAGACAACCAGCGTGGCTAAAACCAAGGCTGGATCGGTGCTTCCAATGGAACGTGCATGGGGACAACCCATGCCACCACAACAACAACCAACGTGGAAAATCGCCCGCGTAACCTTTTCACCACTCCCTGCACCGAGAAAAAGATCTCAAGCCAAGCCGCGCCCTATCCGCAGGAGCCCGGATGTTGAAGCAGTGCTCCTACGCATTTGGAAGGGTTACTTTGAGGTTAGCGCCGAGGACTTCGTATCCTCAAAACTATGAAGCCTTGGCGCCCTTATGCGGGAGGAGGCAAAGAAAGGTCAAGTGAGCAAAATCCCAACTAAACGACCAGAGGTATGGGTATCTCCATCGCACCTTGAGGAAGGCGAGCGGGAAAGATAGCGAGACCTCCGTGTTTACCAGGATAGGAAGAGAGTTGAGGATGATCACGCGAGGCGACCCAGTACCTAGAAGAATCGCGAAGGATGGACCCGGCGTGCCAATATCGCGATAGGCTTGGAAGCCGCAAGATCCATGTGATGGGGACGAAGGACGCTCCCGGTGGAAGCCCTTCAAGAAAGCTGGTCCGGAGGCGGTAAGCGTAAGCGCCGAAGAGGATTCATCCTCATGAAGACTCTTAGACGGTAGGCGCAAAGCGGCGAAACAGCGTTCTCACGGTGATTCCTCGGACCGCGGGGATAGTGAAACAGGACTATGGAAGTCCAGGAGGAAGATAGCGACGGGGAGAAGATCTATCTCTTCCCCGGCGTCGTAAAAGTGGATGTGTTCAGCTCGGCGCATTAGTGATTCTCGGAGAATAAGAGGAGCGCATGCCCGTAATGTGAAAACCTATGATGGAACAGGTGATCCAGATGATCACTTAAAAATTTTCTAATCAGCGGCTACAATGAAAATTGGCCACGGCGTGGTGCCATATGTTCAACTCCACATGAGTAGGCAATGCAGCAAACTGTTTACAAGCTTCCCGCGAAGCATAAATGGTTTTGAAAAATTGCGAAGGCGTTTGCCTAAATTTCACTCAAGGAAAAAGTAATGCCAAAAATCACAGCCGAACTTGCTAGAGTAAAGCGGCGCCGAATCTACAAGTGCTTATGTGGAGCTTTAAAGATGAGTGCATACAGGTTAAAGCATGCCAGAAGAAATGAAGATCTCGGGGTTTATGAAGGATCAATAACCCGAACTCATAAAAGGTTAAATGACAAGATCCCGAGACCTTTGATGAACTTATGAACGGACAAGGTCCTTTATCCAAGGAAGCGGCGGGCGGATAACGGAAAGGCTACTCAAACTATAGGTCACGAAACGGGCGGAGACAATCCTTGACGAGTAGCAGCCGTAACAAAACTACCGCGGCAAGGGAGCGACGCCAGATAGCAACAAATATACACCGCTAACAAAACTCCAAAGAGATATTTGCCTTAGAAGGCAAAACTTCCCTAGGCCCCGCCGATCACTGAAGGATAAGCGTGGGAAGCGGATATTGCGACTACCATGGACGAAGGGCCACACTACCAATAGACTGTGTCTAATGCGCCAACTAATTGATAAATTGGTAAAAGAAGGCAGATTGGACCATCTAATCAAGAATATTAAGGAAGGAAAGGATAAGCAAAAACACCGGAACAAGAAAGGATGTCGCACCCCGAATAAAGCGGATACCATACATGATACAATCATGGCGGCGGGTAAACAAGCGAGAAGGTCGGCCAGAGATTTTCCGGGGAAGTTAAATCTCTTTTCCCACCACATTGCCGAACAATCACGGTGGTAGAAACGCTCCAGAAAATAATCGCGGGTCCCGCGATATCCCGCATGTGTATGTTGATGGAGGAGCATCGGATACATAATGTACGAACAGTTATTTCAAGTGGCTACGCACGAGATCGTAGTGATTAAGCACAGTCCGCGGCAGTTTTATTTCTGAGGAGAAAGATATGGCCTATGGGAAAAATAAGCCTACTAGTCGGTGTGGGTAATAAAAGAACACTCGCGATAGCCTAGATGAGGCCTTCGGTGATCAATCCCTTCGCCATACAATGGCATTATCGAAAGACGGATATCGCCATACGTGCGGTACCGTCTACTGCACATGGGATGCTCAAATTCCCGGTGGAAGGTGGTATAGTTACTCTCTAGCCACTGGCCTGCATAGAGAATGTAACCGATTACATGTGAGCGGCACCCATTCCAGGCGCAGCAAGCAAAGTTCCAAACACGAAGGTTGCAATCCACCACGATTACCCGAGAACAAGAAGTATCGTCGGGAGGATCTCGTGGGGATAACGGCAAAGGCAGCCGGGTGTACTCTATGAGAACGGATATCTTAGCATGGGAACCAAAGCGCATGGCTGGAGTACCACGCTCGATCCCGAGCACAAGAGAATCCGACAAGGATACTCACCAATACTTGAGAGAAAAACTGACGAAGCTCAGTGCGCGCGCAAGCAATCTGGCAAAGTACAAACTTGTGGAGGCAGAGATATCATGCAAGAAGTCTACTACCACGGTTGGTTTCCAACCCGATAATGGTGAAGAAGCGGCGGTGGGCCGGATGTGTGTGGACTTCACAGATCTTAACAAGGCATGTCCACAAGGAAGTTACCCACTACTGGAGATAGATTGGAAGGTAGAGTCTTTGTGTGGATACCCACTTAAATGCTTCCTAGACGCATACAAAGGATACCACCAAATCCAGATGGCTAAAGAAGATGAGGAGAAAACGACCTTTCATACAAGCCAAGGCGTCTAATGTTATACCAAAATGCCCTTTGGCTTGAAAAGGCAGCGGCCACCTATCGCGGTTAGTAGATAATGCATTAGCAGGTGGGCCGCAACCTAGAGGTATACGTTGATGACCTAGTCATAAAAATGCATACGGAGGATGAACTGGTGCACGACATTGAGGAAACGTTTAAGACACTCAAAGAGATCAACATGAAGCTAAATCCTAAAAAATGCACTTTTGGCGCTACAGAAGGCATGTTTCTCGGATACCTGATAGAACCTAATAGCATCAAACCGTGTCCAGAGAAAACTAAGGCTGTCTTCGAACTTCCTTCACCAGCGAAGGAAGTCCAATCTCTCAATGGAAAGGCTGGCGGTAAATAGATTCTTGTCCAAGTCTGTGAGACAAGTCACTACCTCTCTTCAAAACACTCAAGAAGTGTATAAAAAGGGAGATTTTGCTGGACTATGGAGGAGAAGAAGCCTTTACATTTCAGACAACACGGCGAGCTCCCTTTAGTAGCACCAGGCCAGGAGAAGAATTAATTATGTACTTATCGACGACCACGGGTAGTGTTGCCTGATCTTTGTACTGACGGATAGGAATTCAATACAAACACACATTGTACTTTGTAAGTAAAGCTTAAGAAAATAGAGATTAATTACAGTGCAATGGAAGTTGATGATCATGGCTTTATGTTCGCCGCATGGCTTTAGCGGTACTTCCAGGCGCACCCATAGCAGTGATCACAGACCAACCGATCAAGCAAATCCTCCAAACCCGGTAGCGTCGGGACCATCAAAAGTGGAGTGTGTTGCTAGGTGAGCATAACATCTCCTACAGACCACACTGCGGTAAAGAGGCGGATACTAGCGGATTTCATCATCGAAACCGGACGATGGCGCACCGCGCAAGCAAGGAAGGAACTACAAGATCCATGGATCTTGTTCACGGATGGATCTTCATGCGTGGATGGGTCAGGAGCAGGCCTCATCCTCAAAGTGGAAGGAATGGAATTCACTACGCCTTGCGTTTAATTCACATGACAAACAATGAAAGTATGAATCCTGTCGCCGGACTACGCATTGCGGCTAGAATGGGTGCAAACTGGAAGCAAATGTGGATTCCGGTGGTAGCCAACCATGTGTTGGAAGAAAGTACATGGCTAAAGAGGAAAACATGATCCAATACCTCAAGACCAAGTCACTAATCCAGGCTTTGTGGGTTTACCATTAAGCGAGGTTCCTAGAGGGAAAATCGAAAAGGCGGATGCACTAAGCAAGATTGCATCCACAAGCTTTGCACACCTGTCAAAACAAGTGTTGGTGGAAACGTTGAAGAGCAAATCCATCTCGGAGATGGAAATATCCACGGTAATAGAGGAGGAAGGTCCTACGTGGATGACACCAATAATGGAATTCATAAGCGAGTATTGCCCCAGAGAAACGAGAAGGCCCGAAGAATACGGCGCCGCGGCCGAGAGGTTTGAACTTCGAGGCGGTGTGCTATATCGGCGCTCCTTTCGCAACCATGGCTCAAATGCAAATTGCCCCCTACAAGCAAATTATGTACTCAGGGAAATCCATGCCGATTCATGTAGCATGCATTCAGGACCACGATCCATAAAGGCGCGCGCCTTACGGTTAGGATACTATTGGACCACCATGCACCGTGATGCACGGGAATTAATGAGAAAATGTGGCGATCGCCAGGTCCATAGACCCGTTCCGCGCCAACCACAACCGAGCTACGCTTTTATGCCATCCGCGGCACCATGGCCATTCTACAAGTGGGGTATCGACATTGCGGTCCTTTCCACATTGCGGCAGGGAGGATTGAAGTTCCTCATAGTGGCCATAGACTACTTCACCAAATGGATGAAGCAAAAGCGGTTGTAACAATTACGGAAATCGGGTCAAACGCTTTGTTTGGGAAAATATTGTATGCCGCGTAAGCGGACTACGGGAAAATCATCTCGGACAACGGGAAACAATTTTGTGACAACCCCTTCAAAGACGGTGCGAAGTTGAATATCACGCGACACTTCGGCGTCGGTTAAACACCCGCAAACCAACGGCAGTAGAGCGTGCAAATCGAAGTCTGCAGGTGAAGGAATTAAGGCGCGTCACGGGCGGCACAAGGAAGGTAGGTAGAGGAATTGTCATGTTCTGTGGGCGCATCGCACTTCCATCAAAACTAGCACGGGAGACACCCCCTTTTCTCTAGTCTACGGGACAAAGGCCGTTATACCGGCCAAATTGGGATGCCAACTATTGCGCCTGCTGAAGTCAATGTCGCAACCAATGGCGGCGAAGAGCGTATCGACTTAGACATGTTGGAAGAAAGAGCCGCGAGTTATATGTGAAGCAAGATCGAAGTCAAAGATGAAGGGATACTACGATGCTAAAGTACGGAGTGTTTCATTCAGACCAGGTGATTTCGTATACCGCGCCAATGATGCGAGCCACACAGAAGACATAGGAAAACTTGGACCGAAGTGGGAAGGACCTTATGAGTTCTTGAAGCATTAGGAACAGCGGCGTACAAGCTTCACGAGATATGGATGGTGCGTGAACTACCACCGCACATGGAACATTTGCAATCTTAAGCGATGTTATCTCTAGGAATGGCTACGGCCCAACACACGAACATTCCCGCACTTTAGTAAAGTGCCCAATAATTATCCGTGTATTTTTCTTGTTTTACTTAGGCAGTATCTTATTTATTTTCTTTCACAAAAACTTGCAAGTCTTAATAAAACGTCGCGGTTTCTAGCTAATTCCGTGACACATTCCAATTTGTTATTTATATATACTTTATGTCTTAACATTTCTTATCTTTTGCTTACATGGCGTGCATGCATTTAATAAACCCACGATGGTAAAAGGATGAGTAAACCTACTAAATAACTCGTTGCGTAAGAGGGTTGCAAACCCATCAACAGTGGATTACGTATCCTTGTTAAACACCTTATTCTCAAGACGTTGGAATAAGTTCGGTACGCATCCACGGCGGTGCGACTATGCATGCAATGCGCGTTTAACAAATTAGGATTCAAGACACTTGGCTCCTTACTATGATACTTGCAGTACGCTGCGTATAATAACATACATGACTATGTTAGAAATACTTAAAATTTTATAACTATGATAGTTCACAAATACTTATGATACTTCATCGCGCTTATACAACAATTTGCTTCTTAGCTTACTTGATACGCATGTTTTTCATGAAAAGACAAGTAACTAAGTACAAATATTATAAGCCACAAGAACATTCAACTCAGTAATATTTCATTAAGTACCATGCGTGCTTACAAAATGATATTTACAATACAAGTTACTATCTACATACTCCTACAACGTCTAAGAGATGCACTCCCCACACAGCTTGTAGTGTCCCCAATCTCGTCCAGCTTCTTCAAAAGGTCGGAGTCTTTGCGAGATACCGTGGCAACACTAACCGGTATCCCGTCAGATATGGGAAGATGAGCTGCGCCAATGCCGCACAAAATGGCCTTACCTTTAACCCCCTCTTTTTTGGCAAGTCTTGTAGCATGCGCTTCCAACACTTGCTTTAAAGGCACCTCCTTCTCCAGAGCGAAGGGATTCAAGATATCCTTGGGACGAGCAAACACAGGCACCTGCAGCTGGGACTCATCAGGCCTCAAAAAATAGTCAGCTTGTGCTCCCGCATCTTCAGTGCGATGCCGAGCTAAGGTCAGCCCCTCCATAATGACCCCTATGGGATAATCACTGTCGCTCCATCTCGCATCAGAGGAGAAGCTCCAATAACTTCATATTTTCCATAGCAGCCACCAGATCATCGTATGAATGCGCATTATAACCGGGCACCTTATCAGAAGGCACCTTCAACAAATCAGCCTCTTGCAGCTCCTCTATATCTTCTGACTTTCCCCGCGCAAAGGCGCACTGCACTACCGCCCCAAACTTATCAAGAACTTCCTGTGACTCCAAGGTGCTGAGGGCAGAAAGTCGCAGACCATGGCCTATTAGCCACTGCGCTCCAGCAATAGTAGGCAAGTTGGGGATATAACTCCTCATCATACTCGGTGAGCTTGGCAATTTCATTTCTGCGGCTTCCATGTAAGCTCCAGCGTGTGTACCAAAATTTTCCAACTGCGAGACCAACTCTTCCTTGCCCTTCTCAAGATACTTCAATGCCCAGAGACACGAAGCCTTATACCCGATAATGCAGCACGCTCGACTAATTTGACCCATCAAGCGCCATTTTTCTTCAGCAAGCTTGAGGCGTCACGAGTTCAAACCCCTCGCTTCAACCTTGGCATCAGCTAACTGCGCCTCCAGCAACGCAATTTGTTGATCCTTTTGAGCAATCTGGGCTTTCTCGAATGCTTGGCCTTTCGCTCTGCAAGCGAAGCTTGATCGCAGCCGCCGGTGCGACTCTTCAATAAAGTGACCCATTGGCGCATCCCCAGCAGCCAATGGCTCAACGCTTGGGCTGTTTGGTAGCTCCGTGCGCACATGACTAGCAATGGGGCGACTCCGTAGGAGTGTTCAAACCTGCATACAAGAAAGGGAGTTAGCAATTACTTCCTACATACACAGGGGATGCACAAAAAACTTTGATAATATTACTTAATGTGGACGAGTGGTATCAGCCGATGGGGGAGGCGACGCAACATCACTGGATGATGACTCCATAACCAAGATAACAGGGTGCTTCTTTCTCGATGAGCTCGCGCCATCACCTCCAAGCGATCTCTTGCGCTTCAACCCTGGGTCCTCCTCTTCCTCTTCTTCCATGTGCTCCGACACTCCTACTTGTGACGACTACACTAATGGAGTAGACGCCCTAGGGATTGGGATGCTTTAGAGTGGGGTTGCTTCCAGTGCGACAGAAGAACTACCTCCCGTCTCTCCCAGCTCCATTTCTAGGGTCATACAGTAGCTTCCAAAGCAGGCTCTTCTCCTTCTTCATAGGCGCACCGCAGCAACTTGGCGTGGCCGGCTAACCATTGCTGCACCCTGCGAATAGATCCATCTCTGCGCAACAAAGACAAATAAACAAGCGAGGTTCATAGAAGTACGAAGATTAAAAGGAATGCTCACATTGGTAAATCAAAGGAATGAAAAGGGCGAGCACCCACGACCATGCGTCCAAGAATATCGGCATCTCCTCAGGTCTACCGAAGTAATTACGGCTGATGCCCATATGCACCAAAATTCCTCGGGATAGGAACCTGATGGGTATGCGGTTTGTGTTTATTGTATCCGCATCCTCAGCTGTATGATCCAGGGTGAGGCGCTCATCCTTCGGCGAACCCGGGTATAAAACTCAAATCCCGGGAAAGATAGCCTTATCAATCGAAAAAATTAACCTCCAATTTCTAAGCGCGTCAAGTTTATCCGTGTAGCATTGAAGTCTACCGGCGCGCTTAGCAAATGATACCCACCCGTTTGACCATCTTTGTGTGGTAAACGGCGCGGAATAGGTTTATAGTCGGGTTAATCGCAGGATCACGGCAATTAACCTCGAAATTGGTTATTTTGGCTGCACCTATGCAGTGCAGCTGGGATATATGAAGACGCTAGTAATTTAACACGTCACTCAAGAATAGAGATATGGGCACACGTTGATTTGCGAATTCGAAGAAACGCGTGTACACCCCTACTTTCCCCCGGGGAAGCCTTGTCGACGATCGCACATGCGCATGGAACATTCGGATGCAGCGCGAAGGGAATATAATAATCCGAAGAGAACTCAAGAAGTTATGCCTCGGTCAGGTCGGAGGTGAAATCAGTGAGACCACGGACCATGGTACATGTATAAGTAGCGCACGCGCGGTTACCTCTTAGCTATCAAGGGGGCAAGTTGAAGCTTTTTTAACAATGGTGAAAATGATTTACTGTGATAACTCACAGTAATAAGGAGAAGGAGGGTTACATATGTTCCTTCCTCCACACGATGACTGCCACGTGGATTCCACTATCTCTGCTTGTGTGGCTAGGATCATTTGAAGTGACGTCTTTTCAGTATCTTTCCCACATTTTACGAGGTGGGAATTTGAAACATTTCGTCTAGGTTCATTCTTTTAGCTTCTTTGCTACGCTTCAAAGATGGTATTAGCTACAACTATTAGTCTAGCATCCATGCTAGTCCTGCGGCGTACTAGACTAGGGGGACATGATGACGTATAGTCCGTATTCGGGTCATTGACTCGGCCAACGGCGCTACTAGCAATTAGGCCCAGTACGCATGGGCTAAGTCAGTAACGGTGTGGGCCCACGAAGGCCCAACCAAATTATGTATGACTAATAATATCGGATATCCCCTATCTTGGGAGATAAGCATCCGATAACCGATTTGGGCGGGATACCCGGCTTGAGAACACGAAACCAACAAGGATTTTGTATATATAAAGGATATCAAGCCCTCGTTAAAGATGCGATTGACAAACCCTAATTCTCAAATATACCCTAAACCGATTAATTACTCTCACGCCGGAGGATAATCATGGGAAACAATCCCACGATAAGTCTAACGGTGTCTTTTGTTTTCTTAGTGCGCAGGTCTCAAGCATTAAGATCTAATTGATACGGAATCGGAACCCAAATAAGGAACTTGACTTTTGTATCAACAAAGATGGAAAGCCCTTTAGAGACAACATCAAACAAGCTCTTGATGGGTGGCATGTGAGGTCTATTCAATAGATCAACCATGTGACAACTGGACAGAAACGATGGAGCGATTCACATAATGAATAAACCCTGGTTCAGGAATGGATTGACGGATACCTTTGAAAAACCGGTCGTTGTGCTTAAAATTTCTTTTCTGTAGCACATCGACTGTGAATTACATTTTCAAAATCAAAAGGTATATATGATTGAAAATTGATTTCTCTTATAAAACCCTCGTTGTATTGCAAAAATTCTTTCTATTAAGCAATACACGATTGTTTTTCAAATCATTTTTCTTCAATCAACAAACCTCAATTTGCTGGTTCACTCACTCCGTGTTGTCTTCTTTGAGACGTTCCGGTTTGAGAACAACTAGAGCAGCTGCGAAACCCTGTCAAGGAGATTATTCAGAATTCTACCTGATCACGGGCAGTACTTGTACTGATCAACGGGGAACCGTGGGCCGTGTACCTTAATTTAATGAAAGTGATCAAAGACACTTTCGTGCACTTTTATTGCTTACTGTTGTCTGCAGGAACACCCAACAGCTGCAGCTGATCATAATTGAGGCGTCAATCCATAGCCGCATGCTCACACATCACATTCATCTCTAAGAAATCATGATAAGTGCAAATCTTCATCAAGTGACTCTGATATTTTCACTCCATGCTTCTGCTACGCTGCTGCAAATGTCATGAATCAACAAACGCTTCCACAACTCTGATGAGAAAGATTTCATGATCCTGAATGTGAGCATGACAGTCCAGAAGTCAACTTCACATGTTGGCAATCCTACATCGGAAGAGATTATGTATTTTTGAAGATCTCAATGAAAGCTCCTGATCACATATCAAAGAATCACTCAAAGTCAAGGAATCATTACTATTACACGATGTTAAAGTTTTTGCAGCTACAAAGTCTACGAGCTAGAGCATCAAAGATTATAGATTAATTGCTAGGACTTTTTCAATGTAATTATTGGGGTGACCTCCCTTAGGGGGAGATTGTTAGGATTTAGAAAATCCATGCTGAAGTGTTGGTCACCCCAACGTATGTTTAGCATATTATAGCTCGTAGACGTAACAGTATATTAGTTAGATTATTAGTACTATAAGTAACACCGTGGAAGAAGGACGGGTCTTTACCCACTGTATGCCTGATCCACAGCCCGAAGGAGGGCGTAGTCATTTGTATAAATAGCCCTCTCCCCACAAGGGAGAGGGTCGGATGTTCATTTTGGTAATCTAACATTTCTTTTGTTTTATCTCTCTAGAACATCTCACTTTCTCTCTCTGAACTCTAAATCATTCGCCCATTATTGTGCTTAATTGTGTGTTTATGAAAACCAATATGTTACAGTAACTAGCAACATGGGTATTAGACTTGATTCTATTTTTCTTTTAGCACCAATTTCATTAACATTCCCATGCCTTATCCTTACCCTTAACCCTAAGCCTAACATTTCAACCTGAATAAAAGTCCTCTTTAGATGTTTTTGTTTGGTGCTCACGCCACGTCGGTGGAGTTTTGTTTTTTGTACAAGCCTATGGTAATAATCTAATCATGACTGAGCAATGAGTGTGATTTATCTTATTACTCCACTAAATTGAGTGATTGAGTGAATTATATTTCGTTCCTTTTTCGTGAGGTGTTTTGAAATGTTTATCATGTAAGAAAATCATTGGATATTGTCAAACATCTTGAAGTTTCACCCTTAAAAGCTAAATTGATGAATCTTCTCTCATACTTGTACTTGGTGGATTTGAATCATATTTTTCGTAATCATAATTTTTTACCAGTGGATATTTTATTTTCTAGATTTGCTTGAGGGCAAGCAAAGTTTAAGTGTGGGGGAATTTGATAACGCTCAGATTGTACATGTTTTTAGTAGCGTTATGTGTGCTTTTGTATATGTTATTTGGTTATATTTGTATGATTTTAGTGCTTAATCGCATCAAAAGATGTTTGTCTAGTATTTATAACCAGGTGCAAGGAAACGGAAGGAAAAGTTAAAGAATGTTCAATAAAAGGAAGATTCCCGTTTCAGTGAAGCATGTGAAGCACAAATCAGCATATCAAGTATCATAGAAGACCAAGATGATTGAAGAACTAAGCTCTACAAGTCAGAATCAAGAAAAACGTCGATTTTCCATCACTCAGGAAGACCAGCCGAATCGGTCGCACCCGCAACCGAATCGGCTGAAAAGAGGTCAAAAAGTGCCCTTGAAGACGGACCAGCCTATCGGTTGCCACCCGCAATCGATTCGGCTGGGTTATTGCAAGAAGACCAACCGGATCGGCTGGAAAAGCGACCGATCCGGTTGGAAGAACTGTTTCTGCCATTTCTTCATCATTAAGCTTCCCCATTGTATCTAAACGATTCTAGGTCCTTCTCTTGGTGTATTCTAGTCCCGTCCTAACTCATTGGAGGCCAAGTTCAACAATTAATACCATAGGCCTTGGAACTAGTATAAATAGAGACCTCTTGTAAGCATTTGAGACACACACTTCAATACAACTCTCTCTACTCATCAAACACAAAGCTCTTAGCTCCCAAATTCGTCCTTAGAAGTCCAGGAAAGTTTGGAGTTCTAGAAGTCCAACATTTAGAGGTCAAACCCCCAAGGAGTCTACCCCAATACTTTGGGAATCATTACTTCACCATTTGTAATCTTATTCCAAGCATTGTAAGACTCTTAATCATGTTTTCTAATGTTCAAAGATCTGAGTTTATGTTTATGTTTGCTATGAGTGGCTAGTTTCTTTATACACTTGCTTAAATGATGTTAATTATCATGTGATTAGTTTGTGATTGTGTTAACATGTTTTAATTTAATTTCAAGTTGATTCTAAGATCCAATTGTGCTAAAGTTTCATAGTGACATTTGTTAATCAAGTTTGACTAGTTGATAGTAATCGTAGAGGTCGAAAGAACTTATTGTTATTCAGCTAGTTATAATCATTTTGTCTATGGATGATTGTTTTTACCCATTATTCTTGATTAAACAAAGAGACTAAAGTGTGGTTGTAATAATAACGCTTTTTGATTATCAAGTTGGATTGATTGGAAACATCTAAAAGGTCGTAAGATTAGTTGTTCACAATCAATTGTAACCTTTTGTCTATAATCGGTTACCTTTTGTATTGACCATTTCTTAAGCAAATTTGATATGGCAAATGGATGTTTTTGTGTTTAAATTTGTGAATTGATCTTGAATTGATTGGTTAAACTTAATGCTTGTTTTTATGAACTAAAATCTTGATGAAGTTTTAACTTGTAAGAACAATAGATTAGTACACCAACTAATTATCATAACAAACATGTTAAGAGGTTAACACAATCGTACTAATCAAGGATAAGAAACTAGTTTACGCAAGTGTAGTTTTTAATCATCTGAATTTCATTATATCTATTTTCGTTGTTAATTGCTTTTGGATTGCCTTAGTTGATTTAAACTTGTTAATCAGATTCACTCAAATCCCTGCGAACGATCCCGACTTACCTTCAAAATCTTGCTATAACGGACGAGTGCACTTGCTCGTATGTGTTATTGGTAAATTTGGTAAATCGTCTTTTATAAATTTAAAACTTGTACACACGTAGCACATCAGCATGTCAAACTTTAGTACTACCAAAGGATGTGTCTATTCCTCGGTCGTTTCCTCTGTCTGACGGACTGTCTCATTTTTTGTGTGTTAGGATTTAGTAAATCCAGTTATTAAAGTGTCTGTCACCTCAAGTATATGTAATCGTTAGAAAGCTCGTAGTTGTAGTTATTTAATGTTAAGTAGTATTTAGTTAAGTAACACCGTGGAGGATGGACGGGTCTTTACCCAATGTATGCCTGATCCACAGCCCTTAGGTGGCGATTTGTATAAGACTATAAATACCCTCTACCTCCCAAGGTAGAGGGTTGGAGCTCATAATAAGATTTTCACTTTCTCTCACTAAGTTCCCAAACCTCTAACTCTTTCTCTCTCTAAAATCTTAAGTTGTACGCCTAGTTTGATCATGGTATGATGTGTTTGTGAAATCCAATGTGTAACAATTGGTATCAAGAGCCAAGGTTTGATCATCTCTCTTACATATCCTTGGATTTCTAGTGGTTTTATATTGTTTTTGGGTTTGAAAACGTTTAGTGGTTTTTGCATCATTTGGATCATTTCTTGTGTTAAAGTTTGAATTTTGTGTGTACTTTTGTGTTTAGAATCATTGTAAGTGCTTGGGTTTTGATTTGGAAAGCTTGAATCACTGTGGTTGAGCTTGTTTTGGATTAAAAAGTGTGGTTTTGAAGTTTATTCATCTTAGCGACTTGAGTCTCGGAGTGATTTTCATCATAGCGACTTGCTTTAGTAATTTCCAGCGAGTTGTAGTTTAAGTCGTAGCGACTTGATCTTAGCGACTTGTCTATTGAGACAAGCCGACAAACAGTACAAGTTAGTGGAGGTTCCACTTCGGCTAGCGACTTGGTTGGGTTAGCGACTTGTTTCTATTATTTCTAGCGACTTGTCTTTATAGTTACTAGCGAGTTGTTCTTAGCAACTTGATCTTAGCGAGTTGTTCTTTAGTGACTTGTCAGCTTAGCAATTTGTTGAGGTAGCAACTTGTGTTTAGCGACTTGAGTCTTTAGCGAGTTGTTACTTAGCGACTTGGCTCACAGTGAGTTGTTCTTTAGCAACTTGTCTACCTAGAGATTTGGTGCTTTAGCGACTTGTACTTAGCAACTTGGTGCTTAGCGACTTGGTTCAAGGGTTATAGCGACTTGGTTAATATTTGTTTCTAATACGGTTTTCTCTTGATTTAGTAAAATCCCGTGAAAGAATCTATTTCCCGGTTTAATCATAGAGTTATAAAATCCCGTTAAATCTGTAAACATGTCTACCAACGTGCCTACAATCATCTCTCTTGTAGGCTGAGGACGTTCAAGCAGTTGGTTCAGACACTCGTCCACCCATGCTTGACAGAACTGACTATGACTCATGGGATCAATGAATTAGGTTGTATTATGCAGGAAAGAAAAATGGAGTCAACATTCTCAAGTCAATTGATAAAGGACCTTATCAGATTGAGACTACAAGAGACATAATTGACACTGCTGCAGATGGAACAATGATCTTTGGATTGGACAGACCAAAGACATATGATGAGCTCAGTGATAAGGAGAAAAAGAGATTCGATGCTGATATCAAGGCTTCAAACATTATACTTCAGGGTCTTCCAAAAGACATTTACAAGCTGATCAATCACAACACTGGAGCTAAGGCAGATTGGGACAATGTCAAGATGCTCCTCGGGATCCGGCTCTCAGCAGCTATGAAAGAGTGGAAATGATGTTTCTAAGTTCTAAGACCTATATCATCTTGAGTGTTTCAGTCCTCCTAAGTGTTTTAAATGAATGGATGCTTGAGTACTTGAAGGTAATGAATGATGTAGCTTATGATTGTCATTTATGGAAGGATTTGGAACTTTCAAGAGTACCAATGGATGAGCAAGGATGACACTATAGATTTAGAGTGTCAATTGAAGCTAAATGATCCTAGAGATCAGGTTGTGTCTTAGGATAGTGTTTTGGAAAATATCCTAGAAGCTTTGAGATGAGAAAACTAGATTTTGATCAATTTTGACCAATTTTGAGGTGAGGATGATTTATGATCAATTTTGCCATAATCGAAAGATTTCTAAGACTAGATGTGAGGGATCAAGTAAAAGATGAAGTGTGAGTTTAAGAGCGGAAGAGTAATGGATTAAAACGAAACGGTAGATCTACAAGCGTTTTTAGAGTGTGACCTAGGTGAGTTATGTATGAATAGGAAAGATTAACCTATCTTGATAAGGACTTAATTTGCCTTAAGACACTATGTTTAGCTTAGTGTGAGGTGTTCTAAGAACGTGTTTGAAATACAATGCTTGTAATTGCATTTTCTGTTCGCCGGATCCCACGGTTCCCTAAGAGTAGGGATCCGTCTAGTACAATCTTTTGGATCCGCCCATCTGCTCAGCAGGACCTTTACTAAAGGTATGCAATGATCTTGACAATGCATTATATCTCAAGGATAGTCTAAAAAGAGTTTTAATACTAAGATATCAAATGTAAGATGTTTTATTTCATGAGAGAAGTTGGATTACATTGATAAAGCACGAGTACAAGAGATTTGATCCTATTTTGGAATACTCCTAGTTTCCTTGAGTGTTTTCGCTAGGAGGATCATTATGTGATTGATGAGTGTTGGTGGAATCAAGAATGAAGAAAGTCTTCATGAGGGATATGTTTAGCAGTTCCATCATCTTGTTCACAAGTACGTACAACGGACTTTGAAATTGAGGATGGAAGTGCATAACATTATGATAGAGGCGTGTCAAGAACATTCCATAAGGGATGAGTTTATTCTTGGAGCCTTGAAGATTTGCAATTCGCCTTGCGAAGAAGTAGACGAGATTGTATGGTTGTTGTGTTAGCAAACAGTACAACATGTGAGCACAACAAGCGGGAAGGATTTCTCGATTTCCCCTAAGGCTCCAAACATTTTCACGTAGGATGAGTGCAAGAGGCTTGTACTCTTCTCGGATATCCCTTGTAAAGATAATGTTTGGATCGGAGTAATATGGTCGAGGTTTGCATATTATGCGATTTAAATCTTCCGGAGAGGGTATGCGTGAACAATATGGACTATTTTCTTCACGAAAGTTGAAGAGAGAATCAAGAGACCAATCTTCGGTGAAGGCACATTGTCCATGATTGGGAATCCGGAGGATATGAGCAAAATGCCCAAGGGTTAGAGTGAACTTTTGGTTTTTGATATAAAACCAAAGAGATAGAGAGCGATCCTCGTTACGAACGAGTTCGACTTGACGGAAGAATTCCATTATGAACCTTGGACATATCTTCTCGTTGATTTCAAGAAGACATTCTATTCCTATGGCTCGGAAGGAGGTATTGATACCTTCTTAGAATTGTAGAGAGGTGTCTACAATACGTCCTTCATGGAAGTGACGGTTTTCGAGATTATTGAACCCACGGACATGATTGCCAGGTGTGTTGGGTTCGAGAGAGATGTTCGGAGTGTAGACGCTAGTGAGTGAAAAATCAAACTCATATTCATGCGTCATAGTTGAACCTATAAGAATGACAAGTTACTAAAAGGAGATGTTTGTGGTCAACTTATGATAATCTAATGTTTTTACTAGATTTTTATTAACAATGGTTTTTAACAACATTGACACTTAACTAAAGTTTTTGACTTTCTAGTGGATTATTATTTTTAGAAAGATAGTGGTTTTTAATTTTGCATGAAAGCTGTTTTCGATATCTGGATCCCACGGTTCCTTTACAAAAGGGATCCGTCTAGTATATCCTCCGGGATCCGTGGATCTGTAGTAACAGATACAGTTTTGATAAAGAAATAGGTTTTACAGTTTTATACCACGAAATATGTTTTATCCTACATTTTCTTTTAGCATGCACACATGACTTCTAATGTATCACAAAAGAAAATAAAACATATAAATAAAAAGAAATGACAAACACATTATGATAATAATAACCTAGATAAACTAGATCATTAGTAATATTGCATTTCAATACTAAGGATGATACAAAGGATTGGGTATATGATCCCAATGTAGATTAACAACACAAAGTAAATGTCTCCATATGTGAACTTCATCATAGGGAACACAAGTGCGATGAGTGTTAAGGCGATGAGCACGAGTGCGATGTAAACCATGTTGATGACGGATCTTCTTGGTTTCGGTTGAGATGAAATGAGGAGGAAGATGAAGTTTTTGTGTAAGAAAATTTTTTGAAAATGGAGGATTTGAAAAAGTGAGGGTTTGGTAGAGTGGTCGACGGTGGGGTTTTATAGGGAAGGAGGAATTTTTTGAAATTTGTGTTTTTTTATTAGATTAAAAAGAAACAAAACAAAGTTTTATATACCACGACTTTAGACGAGAGATAAAAACACGTAAGTGAGAAAAAGACTTCCTAGTGAAGCTTTATGTAAAAACATTATAAGCACAAAAGATAATCATATAAATACCTAAATAGGCATACTTAATTATCAAGCAAAATAAAAAGAAAATCATATCTCTAGCGCACTTAGGAATGTCTTTACAAATGACACAACAAATGTCACTTAGACGAGTTCCGCTCCTTTGCGATTAGGATACCTTCTTAAGGAAGGTATTCTTGTTACCAAGCGACTCCTAAAGCTTGGTAGGTATGAGCTTTGACTAATCAACATGACAAAGAAGATTAGTGCAATTAAATGAAAAAGTAAAAGGAAAAATGTTGTTATCAATCTCAACATCCAAACATATAGTTTTGAAAAACATGGTGTTTGCTTTTATGAAAAACCTTCTTTGTAGTTTTCATTTAACCATGGATCATATCAAGTTTTTAAAGTACAATATACTTCAAGAAACTTGGTAACGAAGCTCTGATGCCAATTGTGGAAAACTAGAAGGGGGGTTGAATAGTTTTACCAATTAAAACTTCCTTTTAATCTATTTAGATAGACTTATGTCAATCTATTTGGATGTGTGTGTTGGATGTTGATAAACAAGCATGTAAAGGTAAGTAATGAAAAGATAAGAGTAAGAAGCACAAAACCACAACGCAAGTATTTATAGTGGTTCGGCTACAAGGTCACCTTCCTTGCCCTACTCCACTCCCCGAGTCACCTACTCGAGAGTTCGTAATCACTACACCAATCTCCTTATGGCGGAGAAGCCTTCACAACGTCGCCTACTCTTTTTCGGTACTAGGCTAACCACCGGGTTCTTTCACTCCAAGGTGAACCACACCTACACAACGTCGCCTACCCTTTATAAGGTACTAGGCTAAGTACCTAGTTCTTTCACTCCAAGGTGAACTACACCTTCACAACGTCGCCTACCATTTATTAGGTACTAGGCTAAGCACCTAGTTCCATTGCAATGGAGGAACTACTACCACACTACACCAACGACTAATCCCAAAGGAGATCTACTCCTTTACAACATCATCAAGGATATCAATATCCTTGGATCTAATACTAGTCTATCTTGTACATCGAAACACACCATATCGAATGTACATCTAAGGCACCTTTCACTAATGCCTTTGACTAGATCTACAAGACACCTTTCACTAATGTCTTGTGTCTTCACTTCTAAGCACCTTTCACTAATGCTTCTTTGTCTTGACTTCTAAGCACCTTTCACTAATGCTTCTTTGTCTTGACTTCTAAGCACCAATCACAAGTGCTTATCCTATAGACGATAGATACCCTTCACTAATATCTTCGTCTTGACACTTGAGACATCTTTCACTAATGTCTTCAACACTACACTTCTTTGAAGAAAGAAGGAATCATCAACAAGAAGACTTCAGTAGCCTTGATGATGAGGAAGCATGGCAACTCATGGACTTGAGCTTGCTCGACTTCAAAGGTGGTGATCTTGCCTTTAAGAGGAACCTAAAAGATCACACAAAAACAAAACTACAAACATAGATCTCTTGGATCTAAGGTTAGTGAGATTTAACTCAGGGGGAAAGGTGTGTTAGAAAGGGATTGAAAGGGATTGGCAATGATGAAGAAATGGCTCACTATTTATAGAGGAAAAATCCTACTGTTCCCCGAATCCCATGGATCCCTACCACAAGGGATCCGGCTAGCACAAAGCTAGGGATCCGTGGTACGCTCCTCTTTGCCTATGGGTATTTTTGGTTATGGGTCTTGGGTCATGGGTTATGGGTTGATCCATGGTTTTCTTTCTAGATACAATGTATCTTAAGGATACAATGAACTTGGTTAAGTGGTATAAATAAAACCATGGGTTATGGGTCAAAACCATTAGCTAGTTTTTACTTATTTAGTATACACTTGTTTTTACCCATTTTAGTATATACTTGTTTTTACACATTTTAGTGTATACATGTTTTTACCCATTTATATTACCCAATATACTACATACTAGTTATGTGTATATTTTATCCAAATATGTAAACACTAGTTGTTGTACATATGTATTACTAAATCATAAAATCACTTATACTTGTTTTAGTGTTTTATGTGAAAATGTGAATATGATAGAAACTATTAGTTCAAACCATTTACGTATTTTATTTGTTTCGTTAATATGATTTTACGTTTGTTATCGACAAAACATTAGAAGATCGTAAAATATAAATAAACGCTTTTATGGCTTATTTGTATTAACAATCTCCCCCTTTTTGTTGATGACAAAACATAAAATTATTTTAAGGAAAAGCTAAAATTCGTAAAAGTTTGAATTTGTAGTTTTTAGTTTCTTCTCCCCCTTTTTGTCGAAACAAAAATTGTTTGAAGGAAGGCAACACATTGTTTTTAAGAAAAACATGTGAAAGAAAAAGTAAAAAGAGATAGAGAGCAAATAACGGGAAAGGATCTCATCTTTACTCCCCCTTGACGAGTCCATCCCTAAGTAAGGGCGTCAAGAAGGTAATACTAATCTAGTTTGTTTGCAAATAAGTTTGCAAAAGATATCGTCTACGAGACGAATGTGCTCCCCCTTGATGATTGCAATTTTTGCAAAGGTATGTCACGAAATGTAAACCTAGTATTGCAAGTAATTTGCAATGTATTGCTTTGACATAAAGCTCCCCCTAGCTTTATGGTGTCAACGTCTTCATATGTAAATTGAATAACTACAAAACAAAGGTTAGAAATCAAGTATAATTCACAATTTCCTGTAAATGTGATTCAAGTTAGTAGAAAGAAAGCTTTCTGTCTCACGGATCCCGCGGTTCCCTCCTAGTAGGGATCCGTCTAAGCAATTCTGAGGGATCCGTTTTAGCTGTTAAATTTCAGCAAGGGTGATATAACAAGTAATGTTATCACAAAAATGAGATATGAATACAAGGTAATCATATTCTCAGAAAAATAGCAAGTAGCATGTAATTCCATTTAATGAAACTAGAGTTATGATATAATATACATGACTCTAAAAACTAAGAAAATAAGAAAATATATTACTTGGAATTTCTAAACCAACTATCGCTTGATGCTAGGACACCACTAAAAATCTTCTACCTCAAGTTTTGTTTAGGTTTGATCTCGTCGAAACGTTCGAGGAGATGATAGAACATGAAATGTTGGTCTTCTCGTACTTCATGTATCAAACTTTCAACATGTTGACAATGATAGCAATCTTTGTCATGGCTAGGTAGTGGTGGTGGAAGAAATGAAATGGCTTGATGCGAAGGATCAAGTGAAGCGGCTTGTGGAGCTTCAAACGATGGAGGGATTGGTGGAGGTGCATTTGAGAATGACTCAACCAAAGATGATGGTGGTGGTAGAGAGGTGTCAACTTCCATATGGTCGGGTGTTTGACTTTGATGATTTCTCATAATCCAAATGGGATTATATGATGGAAACGGCGAAAAGGAAGCCGGAGCAAGTGTTGACTCAACACCTTGATTTTGAACCATTATTCCTCCTAATGAGGAGAATGTTGTCGGCGGAAGCGGATGAGATGGCCTATGAGGCAAGTCCTCTAAATTGTAGAGGTGTGGTGATGATAGTGGGGATGTAAATTAAATAGCTCTAGGAACCAATGGTGATGGTTTAGTGGAGATGATATTGTTTGGCTTAGGAGGTATGGTGGTGTTTGGCATAGGTAGTTTTGTGGGTACTATCCTTTTAGGAATTGGTTTGATTGGATGATGAAGAATTCTATCATTTGTTGGCTTGACGGGAGATGATTTGGTTGAAGAAATTTCGTGTATAACACGAGCTCTTTTCATGGGTGGTTCTTTGGTGGATAAGTTACTACTTGGGGTTTTCCTCATGATGGGATGATTTCAAGAGGTTGCAAGAGCTGAAAGTTAGGATGAGAGTGATGACTATGGAGGTCCTAACAAGGTGGTTTATAAACTAAGAGATTTGGCAAGTGCATTTAAGCCTTAAGCCACTAGGATTCATTGGAATGTGATGATTAACATGCACAAGAGTCAACTTCAGAGTTTGCATTGTTCTAGGAACTCATTTAAGATGAGATGGAGTGTTTGATTTAGGAAGATGAGTTGAAATGATTGTTTTAGCAAGATTTGACCTAAGCTGTCATCCGGATCCCACGGTTCCCTCCTCAGTGGGATCCGTCGAGGCAAATCCTCGGGATCCGGCTCTCAGCAGCTATGAAAGATTGGAAATGATGTTTCTAAGATCTAAGACCTATATCATCTTGAGTGTTTCAGTCCTCCTAAGTTTTTTAAATGAAGGGATGCTTGAGTACTTGAAGGTAATGAATGATGTAGCTTATGATTGTCATTTATGGAAGGATTTGGAACTTTCAAGAGTACCAATGGATGAGCAAGGATGACACTATAGATTTAGAGTGTCAATTGAAGCTAAATGATCCTAGAGATCAGGTTGTATCTTAGGATAGTGTTTTGGAAAATATCCTAGAAGCTTTGAGATGAGAAAACTAGATTTTGATCAATTTTGACCAATTTTGAGGTGAGGATGATTTATGATCAATTTTGCCATAATCGAAAGATTTCTAAGACTAGATGTGAGGGATCAAGTAAAAGATGAAGTGTGAGTTTAAGAGCGGAAGGGTAATGGATTAAAACGAAACGGTAGATCTACAAGCGTTTTTAGAGTGTGACCTAGGTGAGTTATGTATGAATAGGAAAGATTAACCTATCTTGATAAGGACTTAATTTTCCTTAAGACACTATGTTTAGCTTAGTGTGAGGTGTTCTAAGAACGTGTTTGAAATACAATGCTTGTAATTGCATTTTCTGTTCGCCGGATCCCACGGTTCCCTAAGAGTAGGGATCCGTCTAGTACAATCTTTTGGATCCGCCCATCTGCTCAGCAGGACCTTTACTAAAGGTATGCAATGATCTTGAAAATGCATTATATCTCAAGGATAGTCTAAAAAGAGTTTTAATACTAAGATATCAAATGTAAGATGTTTTATTTCATGAGAGAAGTTGGATTACATTGATAAAGCACGAGTACAAGAGATTTGATCCTATTTTGGAATACTACTAGTTTCCTTGAGTGTTTTCGCTAGGAGGATCATTATGTGATTGATGAGTGTTGGTGGAATCAAGAATGAAGAAAGTCTTCATGAGGGATATGTTTAGCGGTTCCATCATCTTGTTCACAAGTACGTACAACGGACTTTGAAATTGAGGATGGAAGTGCATAACATTATGATAGAGGCGTGTCAAGAACATTCCATAAGGGATGAGTTTATTCTTGGAGCCTTGAAGATTTGCAATTCGCCTTGCGAAGAAGTAGGCGAGATTGTATGGTTGTTGTGTTAGCAAACAGTACAACATGTGAGCACAACAAGCGGGAAGGATTTCTCGATTTCCCCTAAGACTCCAAACATTTTCACGTAGGATGAGTGCAAGAGGCTTGTACTCTTCTCGGATATCCCTTGTAAAGATAATGTTTGGATCGGAGTAATATGGTCGAGGTTTGCATATTATGCGATTTAAATCTTCCGGAGAGGGTATGTGTGAACAATATGGACTATTTTCTTCACGAAAGTTGAAGAGAGAATCAAGAGACCAATCTTCGGTGAAGGCACATTGTCCATGATTGGAATCCGGAGGATGTGAGCAAAATGCCCAAGGGTTAGAGTGAACTTTTGGTTTTGATATAAAACCAAAGAGATAGAGAGCGATCCTCGTTACGAACGAGTTCGACTTGACGGAAGAATTCCATTATGAACCTTGGACATATCTTCTCGTTGATTTCAAGAAGACATTCTATTCCTATGGCTCGGAAGGAGGTATTGATACCTTCTTAGAATTGTAGAGAGGTGTCTACAATACGTCCTTCATGGAAGTGACGGGTTTTGAGATTATTGAACCCACGGACATGATTGCCAGGTGTGTTGGGTTCGAGAGAGATGTTCGAGTGTAGACGCTAGTGAGTGAAAAATCAAACTCATATTCATGCGTCATAGTTGAACCTATAAGAATGACAAGTTAATAAAAGGAGATGTTTGTGGTCAACTTATGATAATCTAATGTTTTTACTAGATTTTTATTAACAATGGTTTTTAACAACATTGACACTTAACTAAAGTTTTTGACTTTCTAGTGGATTATTATTTTTAGAAAGATAGTGGTTTTTAATCTTGCATGAAAACTGTTTTCCAGTAATACGGATCCCACGGTTCCTTTACAAAAGGGATCCGTCTAGTATATCCTCCGGGATCCGTGGATCAGTAACAGAACAGTTTTGATAAAGAAATAGGTTTTACAGTTTTATACCACGAAATATGTTTTATCCTACATTTTCTTTTAGCATGCACACATGACTTCTAATGTATCACGAAAGAAAATAAAACATATAAATAAAAGAAATGACAAACACATTATGATAATAATAACCTAGATAAACTAGATCATTAGTAATATTGCATTTCAATACTAAGGATGATACAAAGGATTGGGTATATGATCCCAATGTAGATTAACAACACAAAGTAAATGTCTCCATATGTGAACTTCATCATAGGGAACACAAGTGCGATGAGTGTTAAGGCGATGAGCACGAGTGCGATGTAAACCATGTTGATGACGGATCTTCTTGGTTTCGGTTGAGATGAAATGAGGAGGAAGATGAAGTTTTTGAGTAAGAGAAAATTTTGAAAATGGAGGATTTGAAAAAGTGAGGGTTTGGTAGAGTGGTCGACGGTGGGGTTTTATAGGGAAGGAGGAATTTTTGAAATTCGTGTTTTATTATTGGATTTAAAAGAAACAAAACAAAGTTTTATATACCACGACCTTAGACGAGAGATAAAACACGTAGTGAGAAAAAGACTTCCTAATGAAGCTTTATGTAAAACATGTATAAGCACAAAAGATAATCATATAAATACCTAAATAGGCATACTTAATTATCAAGCAAAATAAAAAATAAAATCATACCTCTAGCGCACTTAGGAATGTCTTTACAAATGACACAACAAATGTCACTTAGACGATTCCCGCTCCTTTGCGATTAGGATACCTTCTTAAGGAAGGTATTCTTGTTACCAAGCGACTCCTAAAGCTTGGTGGGTATGAGCTTTGACTAATCAACATGACAAATAAGATTAGTGCAATTAAATGAAAAAGTAAAAGGAAAAATGTTGTTATCAATCACAACATCCAAACATATAGTTTTGAAAAACATGGTGTTTGCTTTTATGAAAAACCTTCTTTGTAGTTTTCAATTAACCATGGATCGTATCAAGTTTTTAAAGTACAATATACTTCAAGAAACTTGGTAATGAAGCTCTGATGCCAATTGTGGAAAACTAGAAGGGGGGGGGGTTGAATAGTTTTACCAATTAAAACTTCCTTTTAATCTATTTAGATAGACTTATGTCAATCTATTTGGATGTGTGTGTTGGATGTTGATAAACAAGCATGTAAAGGTAAGTAATGAAAAGATAAGAGTAAGAAGCACAAAACCACAACGCAAGTATTTATAGTGGTTCGGCTACAAGGTCACCTTCCTTGCCCTACTCCACTCCCCGAGTCACCTACTCAAGAGTTCGTAATCAGTACACCAATCTCCATATGGCGGAGAAGCCTTCACAACGTCGCCTGCTCTTTTTCCGGTACTAGGCTAACCACCGGGTTCTTTCACTCCAAGGTGAACCACACCTACACAACGTCGCCTACCCTTTATAAGGTACTAGGCTAAGTACCTAGTTCTTTCACTCCAAGGTGAACTACACCTTCACAACGTCGGCTACCATTTATTAGGTACTAGGCTAAGCACCTAGTTCCATTGCAATGGAGGAACTACTACCACACTACACCAACGACTAATCTCAAAGGAGATCTACTCCTTTACAACATCATCAAGGATATCAATATCCTTGGATCTAATACTAGTCTATCTTGTACATCGAAACACACCATATCGAATGTACATCTAAGGCACCTTTCACTAATGCCTTTGACTAGATCTACAAGACACCTTTCACTAATGTCTAGTGTCTTCACTTCTAAGCACCTTTCACTAATGCTTCTTTGTCTTGACTTCTAAGCACCTTTCACTAATGCTTCTTTGTCTTGACTTCTAAGCACCAATCACAAGTGCTTATCGTATAGACGATAGATACCCTTCACTAATATCTTCGTCTTGACACTAGAGACATCTTTCACTAATGTCTTCAACACTACACTTCTTTGAAGAAAGAAGGAATCATCAACAAGAAGACTTCAGTAGCCTTGATGATGAGGAAGCATGGCAACTCATGGACTTGAGCTTGCTCGACTTCAAAGGTGGTGATCCTGCCTTTAAGAGGAACCTAAAAGATCACACAAAAACAAAACTACAAACATAGATCTCTTGGATCTAAGGTTAGTGAGATTTAACTCAGGGGGAAAGGTGTGTTAGAAAGGTATTGAAAGGGATTGGCAATAATGAAGAAATGGCTCACTATTTATAGAGGAAAAATCCTACTGTTCCCCGGATCCCACAGATCCCTACCATAAGGGATCCGGCTAGCACAAAGCTAGGGATCCGTGGTACGCTCCTCTTTGCCCATGGGTATTTTTAGTTATGGGTCACGGGTCATGGGTTATGGGTTGATCCATGGTTTTCTTTCTAGATACAATGTATCTTAAGGATACAATGAACTTGGTTAAGTGGTATAAATAAAACCATGGGTTATAGGTCAAAACCATTAGCTAGTTTTTACTTATTTAGTATACCCTTTTTTTTTACCCATTTTAGTATATACTTGTTTTTACCCATTTTAGTGTATACATGTTTTTACCCATTTATGTTACCCAATATACTACATACTAGTTATGTGTATATTTTATCCAAATATGTAAACACTAGTTGTTGTACATATGTATTACTAAATCATAAAATCACTTATACTTGTTTTAGTGTTTTATGTGAATATGTTAGAAACTATTAGTTCAAACCATTTACGTATTTTATTTGTTTCATTAATATGATTTTACGTTTGTTATCGACAAAACATTAGAAGATCGTAAAATATAAATAAACGTTTTTACGGCTTATTTGTATTAACAAGCTTTTTACACAAATGTTGGAATTACCACCAAAGCTTCTCAAGTCATACCCACGGGTAATGGTAATCACAAACTCATTCCCGATCCGAGTTTCAAGCAAGCTGATGCTGATGCAGTCATGGGACACTTCATCAATCAATTGGCTCTTATGGTTAAACAAAACTTGACCTTTAATCCACATACCAACAGTCCTCACACTAACAATGAGATCAGAACTGCATCCAATTTACACAATCATGTTGTTGTCAGAGATGCAAAAGTTATGGTGCAACTAGTTCAAGGTAGGTAGTATGAACAGGGAAGAGGTGGAGTAGGTGGAGGGTATGTGGCTAATCAGAATCGGGGAAGGAATGGAAATCAAGGTCAAGAAAAGCCAATTAAGTGCTACAACTGTGGTGGTGATGGACATATAGCAAGGAACCGCACATCTCCAAAACGTCCTCAAAATGCAGAGTACTTCAGAGACAAGATGTTACTTGTGCAAGCTCAGGATAATGGTGCTGTTTTGGATGAAGGGGAGTTGCTGTTTCTTCTTGAGGGCAATGCCAAGACATATGATGCAGATGTAGATGAGCAGCCAATTCAGGAGATAGGTCACAATCATCAGAATGCCTTTCAAGCCGCTGACTGTGATGCATACGACTCTAACGTCGATGATGAACCTACTTGCCAGACAATTTTCATGGCTAGCATTTCTCCAATGGTCTCTCCAAAGGTCTCATCATCACAGCAAGCTGGTCCATCCAAAGAATCAATCATCTCAGAGGTATTAAAACTATATGATGATGTTGATCAGCAAAAGATGCATGATAAAGTGCAATCACAGGAAACTTGTGACTCAGATATTGCTAATATGGGTAATAATAATATTGTCCCATATGATCAATATGTGATCCAAAGTGAAAGTGAGATTGTACCAAGTGATGTATCTTCTGCAGTCAATACTGACTATGTTTTTGATGAATACACTGCATGTGCCCCTGATGATTCTGTTACATCTGAACTGAATGCCTATAAAGAACAAGTTGCTATTTATGAACAACGTGCTAAGTTTGAGTTAACTACCCGTGAGCAGGAAATGGATGACCAAATGCATACAATTATTAGAAAAAGTAATTTTAGAGAAGAAGTGTTAAAACAAGAGTTAAACTCCTTACAAGAAGAGCTCTCAAAAACTGCTAAGAAAAACAAGAGCTTCAAGATAATGTTAAAATGCTTAAACAAGAATTTAACGCTAAGGAATCAAAACTTTTGAATGACTTTTCTAATCTAAAAACTTTGAAAAACAAGATTGAAAATAAGTTATACGTACAAGGGAACACCATTCAGACTGCTCACATGGTCACTAAGCATAGAGTCTTAAGCGATAAGCATAGTATTCCCATCATAAAGGATCCCAATCCTGAGTATGGTAAGAAAGCAAGAGAAGCTCAGAAGGTAATCTATGATGGCAATGAGATTCTTAAGCCTAGGCAAACACCATCATGTATAGGAAACACGGAAGAGGATAGAAAATTAGATGATGCATCTAGGGAGAAAATGGATAAGAAGCTTAACGATCCTGCATGTAAAGAGAATAACATAATGATCAAACCCCATGATTACACTAAGGAAAATTGGATCTCCCTGGACACGTTTAAGGCTCAAACTCTATTAACCCCAGAACAAGTTTTTTGGAAAAAGGACATGGAAAAACAAAAGGTTAATGTACTTGTTAAAACGAACACTCCCTTTAGGAAAATGCCTGTAGCTATTGTGTATCCTCCAAATACACCAATGCACTTAGTTCCTAGAACTATTGCTACTAATAGCAAGACCTTAATCAGCCTGTATGTTGTTTATCAACTATTCGTTGATTTTGAGAAAACATGTAAGAAGAGAATCACACTTACAGGGATAACTGAAGGGGAAAGGGGTTTTGAGCAAACTAAAGAATGTTATTTAACTGAGGTCATGCCTTTCTTTAAACAATTAAAAGGTCAATTTGAGAGTCTTAAAAAGGGGATAGATTCAGATATTAAAGAAATGGAAAAAGAATTTGATGCTATGATAGTTGAAGTCAATGACTATGAGCGTGAATTAAAATACAATGAGATTGAGAGGAAGAACTTGCATACCTTGAATGAGAATCTGATCACTGAATGTATCACTCAAGATGTGTTCTACACTGCCACGAATTGTTCAATTAATGCATCTCAATTTCATGAATTATCTGTTGCTCTAAAAGTCTCCCATGATCGTGTCATTGAGCTTGAAAAAACTAACTCTAAATTTCATGATAAAGTTGAACAGGATGATCATGATAACCTGGTGAAACAGTTTTCTAAGTTGGAAGTTGAGCATCTTGCTTTGCAATTAAAATATCAACATCTAAAAGAAAATGTTAAAACCTCAAATATCAAGACATCCTTAGATGCTCCTGAATTTGATGCAGTTTTTGAAATCAGCAAACGTGATGAACAGATTAGAGCTCAGTGTAACACGATCAGAAAAATGAGAACCCAAATTTCACAATTAAAGGGTGAAAAGAACAGTGTGACTGGCTCCCAAATGCCTCCTCATTTGAATTCTCAGTTTTCTCAAACTTTTCATCTTCAAAACTTGGTTAATGTTTTACAAAAGGAAAATGAGAGTTTTCTAGAAGAAAATGAAAAAGTTAAACTATACTTTAAAGAGTTATATGATTCAATGAAAGTCACTCGTGACAAGAACAACGAAAAAATAACGTCTTTACCAAAGGAAATTGAGAATCTGAAGAGTCAGGTAAAAGGGAAAATGCCACTTGTCTTTAATAAGAATATTACATCTAAGTCATCTGCAGACTGCAAATATACTGTGACTGTCAAATATATTCCTCCTCATCTTAGAAATAACGAACTTGTGTTTCATGAATATTTTGCTTATCTTAAGGATAGTCTAGAATGTCTCCG
Source organism: Chrysanthemum makinoi (assembly GCA_910596185.1). Taxonomy (NCBI): domain Eukaryota; kingdom Viridiplantae; phylum Streptophyta; class Magnoliopsida; order Asterales; family Asteraceae; genus Chrysanthemum; species Chrysanthemum makinoi. The sequence goes on along the minus strand of OU343216.1, from coordinate 15,901,535 downwards.
AGAGATTGTAGAAGATGATTTCATAAATAAGCCACTTGATAGAGAAATTAGGTTTGCATGCATTCAGACCAAATGATCTCAAGAGCTGTTAGAATGTTTAAGAGCATCGTGTCCTAAATCTTTTTGTGAGAAAGGTAAAGCTGTGATGTGATTCACAATGAACGACCCGTCAAGTTATCTCACACAAGCTAGCCACTTGTGAATGACTAACCGTAAGAAACTTAAAACAGTTCGGACAAACCAATAATAGAAGAGAAGTGTAGTATGTGGGTAACTCAAACGTGTTAGGTTTGAGCACCGAGATCGTTCCGAACGAGGGTTGAATGGAATTTCCAACTCACGTCCCGATTTTTGTGATTTGAATGGGAAAAGGGTATAAAATGATGAATTCTAAACTACGGGATAAGGAAAGCATATAGGATTAAAATCTATGGGGAAAACCTAAGAATTATGGCAAACTACACAAATTATACTAAAACGCAAATACTGAATTAAAACGAAACGCGAATAAAATGCAACTACGTATATTCTAAATCCTAAAAATAACCTAAAATTACTTTTACTCTAAAAATGATATTAGAAAACTATTTATGAATTAAAACTATTTTTTAGGATTTTTCTGGATTTTATTAGAATTAAAAACCAATTATTAACTTTAAAAATAAGACTAAATAACTAAAAATTATAAAAACAAAGGGGAAAATTATGAAACTAAATTTATAAAATCTAAAATATCCTAAGAGAATTATCAAAACTATTTTTGTATTTTTCTGATTATTTTTCCATTTTCTATGAATTTAATAGTATTTAAACCTAATTTAAATTGTGAAAAATACCAAATGAAAGGGGAAAAATAAGGAAAAATATTTTTTATGCTTTTTATATTTTTCTTAAACTGGGAAAATTTAAAAATTATTTTTTGGAACTTTTTCTTAATTATTTGCAATTAAAGCTATTTAAAAAGGATTAAAAACTGTTTTAAATTGAGAAAAATAGTAAACAGTGACCAAAAATTATGAAAAACTCAGGAAAATTCTAAAATATTATTCTAATTCTAGGAAAAATTGAAAATATGATGCTTGTGTGCAAGAAATGAGGGCTGCAGTGTAAATGGATTCTAAATAAGCACTTAGAAATAAGCTAAATAACGAAATAAGCCACCAAACTTCTACAGGAGCTAAGTAATACTAAAACTACTCTAAAGCAACTACTTATAGCTACTCCTAACCTCAAATAAGCAGTTCAACATGATTTGATACTAACTGAATTCTAAAGCAAAACAGGTTCTGACCCTCTACTTCTAGCTACTGCATCAGCTAAGTAATAAGTCCAAATAACATACCAGCAATTGGATCCTAAAGCACACCTATCTAACTACTTATAAACCAAAATTCAGCTTATGGCAAGCTAAAATGAACTCTATAGAAGCTATGTAAAAAGCTGTCACACACTCAGCATTCACTAAGTGTGTGAACAGGGCAGTTATGAGCACAAAATTGAGCTTATTTAGTGGCTTAAGAGAGCTTATGAAAAAAAACAGAACTGTGAACCTTTAAAATACCAATCAAAGAATCTATAAACCAAAGCTAAACCCTAGAAAAGCTATTATGAGCTTTAAATGAGGTCTGCAAATAAACCTGAACACACTTGCTTGTTTAATATTTTTGACTTTATGACAGATATGGATATTTGACTTTCTTGAGTTTGGATTGATCCTAACTGAATCTAAGTGATATTTTAAGATGAGATTCTACCTAACTAAGCTGCTTAAACAAGATCTAAACCTAAATGCAAGGTTTGTACTACTGAATCTAACTGATGAGAATATAAGAACAGGAGAATTATGATTTTGACTTTCAGTAATGATATATGCAAACTAAGGACTGACATGGATGCAAATATCATATATAAGCTTATATCACTCAAACTTAACCACTGGTCTACCCTTAAACTCAAAAATAAGCTCTATGCCAATCACTACTTACAAGACTGTTTTGCAAATTTTCCAATCAAAACTTAAATCTAACCCATAACAAGCATCAGTACAGATTCAAATTACTCCTAAATGATGCAATAACTCCAACTTAAACTACCAATGACACAATAAGCTAATTATGCAGATTATCACAATTATGCAGATATGAACAACTGTAATAACATATTAGTTAACAAATATTGCAACAGCTAATTAAAAAGCTAAAACTGCATAATCATCAACTAAGTTCAATAATGAGCAACAAAACTAGATTTAACACAAACTAACTAAACTGATTCATGAAAACAGAAATGGTACTCACATTAGTCCTTGTCACAATGACATGCTAAAAGGGGATCAAAACACTATTCTAAACCTGAGTATCAACCCATATCAGATACAAATCAACCCCCATCCATTACCAAATCAGCAGGACAGCAACATTAGATCATAATGATTCTGAATCAGACTTCCTTAGACCAAGTGTAAATGAGTTTAAATCTTGAGTAAACAAACTAAAACAGATTATATAAAAGTTCAAACAACAATTGAAACATTAATGAGAATAAAAATGAAACAGTGATTTTGAGAAAAATATAAGCTGAAACAAAGACTTGTATTAATAAGATTTTAAGTACAAGATGAGATTACAAAAACTGAATTTGAACTAATTTATGAAAAACAATTGAAAAAGACTCAGAAACTACACTACATTCTACTCCTAATCTACTTTCTCTCACTAAAACTACTCCTCATTACAATGTGAAATCAGGGGTTTATATAGCCAACTGCTTGAGCCTTGGAATCCTCTAGAAGTCCCATCTGTGCTTCTTTTGAGCCTCTCTCAACCTTTGGATCATAGTCTCTTGTCATTCCAATCAATCTCATCCTTTGGATCAATGTAGCCACGCATCAAGGACCAATCAGAAGGTAGGAATGAGGGTATGTGACACACGGATTGCCAAGCTGGCATCCGTGTGTCAGTGGGTGTCAGAGAAAAGTACGAGAATGCCCTTAATGATGGTAATTTTGACCAATTGACTGTGTTGGGTAATTAGGGTTCATAAGGTTTACCAGGTTTGGGTAAAAGGGGTAAGATTTGGCGCGGTGGATTTTTTATATTTGTTTGGTTTTGGTTGACCGGGTTAAGTGACATTTGACCGGGGTCCATATGGTTTAACGGGTGGGTAAAGTGGTATTCGGGTAAGAATATTAAACCGGGTATTGTTTTGATATAAAAAACGTGGTATTGGGCTTGGACCGGGTAATTTCATTTTGGGCCAAGAGTTTGTAATTGGATTAATATATTTTGGATTTGTAACCATTTAAATATAACAAGGACCAAAAGTGTAAAAGCTGAAACTTCAGGGACCAAAACTATACTTTCTGAAAATCTCTATCAAGGGCCAGTCTTGTCACTCTCAAATAATCCAAGGGTGAGATTTGTAAATTCTGAAACTTGAAGGATAACTTTTGCCAAAACTCAAAGTTCAGGGACTAATCTTGACATTTCTTCAAACTTGACTGTGACTTCTAAAAATCATCTTTAGAGAATAAAATCTTCCAAAATGCACGATCCCGACCTTCCGGCTCAGCTCAAAGCTCTCTTAATCTCTCGTGCTCGGATTTACGTCTGATTTGGCTCCTTTTTGCGTGTTTTTACATATCCGTACCTGCACAAGCACAAACTCAAGAAAACCACAAATATTAGCAATAAACGGCTCTTTCTTGGTTATTTTGGGTCTATTTTGATAATGAAAAGGTATGTCTTTTAGCACATACCAAAATACCCCAGACGAGACCATTGTCGTGTCCCCACACAATGCAATCAACTCACGCTTCTAAAACCAAGGATTTCAATCTCTTTCTACTAAACCTATGAAGAAGTAGCAAAGATTCCTCAAAAGAGATTAAGAAAGCCTTAATTCTAAAAACGCCCCGTTTACCTTTTTAATTCACATATAGATATTACGATTAAGCACATTTTGGTTATGAATGACGGTTTGTTAAACTTTCATGTCGATCAATAAATCCAGCATTTTTCAAACGACACGTTAGGATCACGGAGTAAGAAACACAACACAGCGTGAAGTGACCATACGGATAGAATACATCGTCCCTGATTTTTCACAAGCCCCAAACTAAGCGTAAAACCGAAATCATTGTTAAAAATGATTCTAGATGCTAACACTACCCATGGAAGTTACTTGTGTAATTACCTTTTGTTCCCATTTTCCTATTTTCCTCTAGATTTTTTTATTTTTGTGAGAATTGAATTTCTTCAAATTTCTCGTTTCGATAACTTTTATTCCGATAAAGATGCAAAGCTAAGTCGATAATTAGTTATCCGTCTTCTCTCAAGAACCATTGTCCCAAAAATGAGGTCCACGTCAAGGAATTTTTATTCACTAATACTTTTGACTTTTTTCATCATTTTTCATACACCATTTTTTTTTTTTTTTTTTTTTTTTTTTGCACTTATACTTTTACTTGTATGAGCTATGAACTACGGAGCTTCACGGGGTAATTCCAAGACTATAGGCTTCATGAAATGAGGATCCCACCTGGCTAGGCTAAGACCTCACTCAATCCCGGCTAAAGATCCAAGGGTCCGATCTCGACACCGCAGCTCATAACTTTACTTAGTACTTTTCACTTATCACTTATTGCTTATTTATTTATTTATTACGGATCCTTGATGTGTACCCAATTTTTAAAACAAAGATTCTTTTAAGAAGATAAAGAACTAACTATCGCCAAAAACTCGACATCTCTAATTATTCATTAGACAGATATGGGGTGAAACAATTTTGTGGGAACAAAAAGCCATAAGTACCTTCGATGGGCTCTAAAGAGAACCAACTACTCCACACTTAGCATCTAAACTCATAAGTAACTCTATCATTTCTCGATCTCTGCAAATTTAAAATCCCAAATAATGAGATCCGCAGATGCTTAGCCGATAATTTTTAGATTACCTATGGTTAAGGGAACAAGCTAGGGCTCAACACGCCCGGTCAAGTCAGAATTCTATTCCTACTCTCACCAGCGGAAAGTCAACAAGGTGTCAAAACATATATTAACTTAGCTAATGCTTCATCTAATGAAATAAAGTTATGCATATTTAAAGTCACTCAGGGAAACTTGCAAATTCTTGGCCTTGTGAGCTAGAATTCGCTTTTTATAGCTTCTTATCTAAGAGACTAGCAAACTTTTCAATCAAAAAGACTTAACAAAAGCTTCAAAAATTTTAAAATTTTTCACATTTTTGCACAATTTTTCATTTTCTAAGGAAAAACGGGGTTACGAGAGTACACGACAAAGATAAGCAAGTGCGGTCAAATCAAATCGAAGATTACCCTACCCCAGACTAGAACGAAACATTGTCCTCAATGTTTAAAGCAAGGGTATCACGAAAATCTAAAAGCCGTTTATTAAGTATGCTAAAAGATAGACGTTAGTCGATAAGATTAGGATATCGGATTTCCATCAGCATCGATCATGAAACTCGAGTAGAGAAAATGACAAACTTCGAGCACGAGAGTCTTCATATCGGGAAAATCCTAAACAATATCACAAACAACCAAACACGAGAAATCGAAGAGGCAGACCCCTTCGCGTCACTTATTAGAAAATAGAAAGAAGATAGAGATAAGCATGGGGTGCCTCCCACGAAGCGCTACTGTTTTTCTTAAACGAGTCGCTAGCCTGACTCGTCCCCGAATTCATTTGTCCTTGGGGAAGAAAGTGGTAGAGATACCAGGGTAAAAAACGGTGTCCTCATTCCCGAAAGAATGAGACTGGATGGGTTGGGTGGAGAAGAAAATGGGTGGATAAGGCATATCATGTAAGAAGGGTCCATCATCCGGTGGTTTTGTGGGCGGACGAAAGGATGAAGGATCGATAAGAGAATACTCCAAAGAAGTCGGGAGCTCATGGTATAGAAAGGTGTTACTCAAAGGCTCATCAACGAAGGCATCCAAGAGAGGATCCTTATATCCAGAAATGATTTTAACAAAAGGCTCATCAATGCATATCCCGGGTTTAAAGATTTTGTCTTCACATGTCGGCTCAACGGGATAAAGGATGGTCGACTCAATAGAGATAGGAGAGTCAAGAAGTCCATCAAGAAACATCATATCCCCCTCGGGATCATTCATAACAACATCCTCAATACCCGGTGGTATTGGGTCATCAATCGCATCCTCAATGATCGGATCATTCGTCGAATTATCGGAAATATCGTTCAAAACCTTGCTCATATCAACCTCGAAGTAGAATCGCTCAAGAATCGGAGGATAAACATCATCAATAGTGGGATTGCCGCTAATCTCTTCATCAAATCGGAAGGTCTCAAGCTCGGGAGAGAAATCATTATCTTTAACGGAGATAGGATGCGAACTTGAATTATCGTTAAGGGCTTCAATTTTGGAAATGAGAAGATAAACATTCGACAATGTTTCTCGTAATGCTTCATCCTCGATCTCAATATCATCGGGCTCAATCTCTTCTTCTTCTGGCTCAAAATCATTCTCTTCTTCTATGTGAACGGGCTCAGAAGGTAAATCGTCGACAAAATCGATGTCTCCATAAGAATCATTATCGGAATCGGAGAACATCTCAACATGATCATTCAAATTATCAAGAGAAGGCTCATCATCAACAACCCCAGACTCTCTTGGGATTGGGACAAAGATCTCAACACTAGTCGATTCCGTTTCCGGAATGGTACTAAGATGCTCATCCCCCATTATGAAAGAGTCAACGGGTTCAACAGTGTCTGTAGCAATAGAATCATCGACCTCTTCCATAAGAACGTCACTTCTCTCAACCGGCGTGAGTGAAGGGGAAGAGTCGGAAATGAAAGGCTTAGAAATTAGAGAGGGAGAAGAATCAGGAGGTGGGACAAGTGGTGTGCTCTGAGAGCTAGCAAGTTCCACCACTTCCGTTGTGGTCTCCGGTTCTGTCTGTTTAGAAATTGTTTGAAGCTCATAATTTCGTTTTGTTTTGTTGTAACTCGACAAACTCGTAATAGCGAATCGTGAAAGAGGAGGATCGATTCTAGAATTCTTCGGATTAGAGTCGAGAGTACAAACGGGAATCACCTCGGGTTCAGAAATATGTTCCATCTCCCTCACCGGAGAGGGAGTAGGAATCGAGGGTTCATCAAGCTTACATTTCAAAATTTTTGATAATGCTTCAAGTTTTTCAATGTTGTTAAGAAAAGCACGACGTTCAAAGAAATCGTCTCCGTGACCCTCGGTGGGTTCTTCGGGTAGCTCTGGAATAGTGTGATCGTCTTCCATAACTTGAACGGGTTCCTCATTAACACATTGTCGAGCTTGAATGTGGCTTAATAAAGTTTGAAGCATGCTTTCAATGTGGTTTTGACGTCGCTCAAATCTTTCTTCAAAATTGATGGAAACGTCCTCGATACCCCCGGTGGGTTCTTCAAAAAGGCGACACATACAAGATTCGCGATAAAATCCACACCCTTTGCAAAAACAACGTTCACAAAGTGAATCATCTCTTAATAAATCTCTACAATTAAAGCAATAGGGTTGAAAGAAATTTTGAGACTCCATGAGAATTAATCATAAAAGAGGGATAAAAGGAAAGAATTATCAAATCAGAGGGTAAAGAAGAATATTTTTGGGTTTTCAGAAAACATATTTTGAAAAGGAAAATCTTTTGGGTTTTGAAAAAGATATATTTACAAAAACGACGGTAACTTCACTCGGGGAAGGATCTTCAAATGCACGCGATTCGAGACGGAATACGAAAACTCGCTACAAGCCCTCCCCGGCAGCGGCGCCAAAAATTGATTCACAATGAACGACCCGTCAAGTTATCTCACACAAGCTAGCCACTTGTGAATGACTAACCGTAAGAAACTTAAAACAGTTCGGACAAACCAATAATAGAAGAGAAGTGTAGTATGTGGGTAACTCAAACGTGTTAGGTTTGAGCACCGAGATCGTTCCGAACGAGGGTTGAATGGAATTTCCAACTCACGTCCCGATTTTTGTAATTTGAATGGGAAAAGGGTATAAAATGATGAATTCTAAACTACGGGATAAGGAAAGCATATAGGATTAAAATCTATGGGGAAAACCTAAGAATTATGGCAAACTACGCAAATTATACTAAAACGCAAATACTGAATTAAAACGAAACGCGAATAAAATGCAACTACGTATATTCTAAATCCTAAAAATAACCTAAAATTACTTTTACTCTAAAAATGATATTAGAAAACTATTTATGAATTAAAACTATTTTTTAGGATTTTTCTGGATTTTATTAGAATTAAAAACCAATTATTAACTTTAAAAATAAGACTAAATAACTAAAAATTATAAAAACAAAGGGGAAAATTATGAAACTAAATTTATAAAATCTAAAATATCCTAAGAGAATTATCAAAACTATTTTTGTATTTTTCGATTATTTTCAATTTTCTATGAATTTAATAGTATTTAAACCTAATTTAAATTGTGAAAAATACCAAATAAAAGGGGAAAAATAAGGAAAAATATTTTTTATGCTTTTTATATTTTTCTTAAACTGGTAAAATTGAAAAATTATTTTTTGGAACTTTTTCTTAATTATTTGCAATTAAAGCTATTTAAAAAGGATTAAAAACTGTTTTAAATTGAGAAAAATAGTAAACAGTGACCAAAAATTATGAAAAACTCAGGAAAATTCTAAAATATTATTCTAATTCTAGGAAAAATATAAAATATGATGCTTGTGTGCAAGAAATGAGGGCTGCAGTGTAAATGGATTCTAAATAAGCACTTAGAAATAAGCTAAATAACGAAATAAGCCACCAAACTTCTACAGGAGCTAAGTAAAACTACTACTCCTAATCTACTTTCTCTTACTAAAACTACTACTCATTACAATGTGAAATCAGGGGTTTATATAGCCAACTGCTTGAGCCTTGGAATCCTCTAGAAGTCCCATCTGTGCTTCTTTTGAGCCTCTCTCAACCCTTGGATCATAGTCTCTTGTCATTCCAATCAATCTCATCCTTTGGATCAATGTAGCCACGCATCAAGGACCAATCAGAAGGTAGGAATGAGGGTATGTGACACACGGATTGCCAAGTGGCATCGGTGTCGATGGGTGTCGAGAGAAAAGTACGAGAATGCCCTTAATGATGGTAATTTTGACCAATTGACTGTGTTGGGTAATTAGGGTTCATAAGGTTTACCAGGTTTGGGTAAAAGGGGTAAGATTTGGGCGCGGGTGGATTTTTTTATATTTGTTTGGTTTTGGTTAGAGGGTTAAGTGACTTTTGACCGGGGTCCATATGGTTTAATTGGGTAAAGTGGTATTGGTAAGAATATTAAACCTAGGGTATTGTTTTGATATTAAAAACGTGGTATTGGGCTTGGACCGGGTAATTTCATTTTGGGCCAAGAGTTTGTAATTGGATTAATATATTTTGGATTTGTAACCATTTAAATATAACAAGGACCAAAAGTGTAAAAGCTGAAACTTCAGGGACCAAAACTATACTTTCTGACAATGTCTATCAAGGGCTCATCTTGTCACTCTCAAATAATCCAAGGGTGAGATTTGTAAATTCTGAAACTTGAAGGATAACTTTTGCCAAAACTCAAAGTTCAGGGACTAATCTTGACATTTCTTCAAACTTGACTGTGACTTCTAAAAATCATCTTTAGAGAATAAAATCTTCCAAAATGCACGATCCCGACCTTCCGGCTCAGCTCAAAGCTCTCTTAATCTCGTGCTGGATTTACGCCTCGATTTGGCTCCTTTTGCGTGTTTTTACATATCCGTACCTGCACAAGCACAAACTCAAGAAAACCACAAATATTAGCAATAAACGGCTCTTTCTTGGTTATTTTGGGTCTATTTTGATAATGAAAAGGTATGTGTTTTAGCACATACCATGATGCCTTGTTCTATGCCTAGTGCTAAGTATGCAACCCATTCAATGCCCAGTATTAAGAAAGTGAACTCTAAAATGCCTTCAAATAGTTCAGATCCTTGCACTTCTAGTTCAGGAATGCAAAAAGTAGCAAAACCAACTAATGTTCCAATTCCCTCTACAGGAGTAAGAAGTGACACCAAAGCAAGCGGGTCAAAGCCTCAATGCAACACAAAAAATGATAGGACCTTGTATGCTAGGAATATTCAGTGGAAGAGAGTAGAAGATCACCTTAGGGAGAATTTGAATAAAACGAACCGTGTTGATTCTAGTGTTAGCTCTAAGCGTACTGTAATTAATGAGAATTCTGCTACTTTTGGCAAAACAAGTAATGATGATTGCGTGGTTTCTGTTACTAATCTTGAATGTGGTGTGAATAATTTGATTAATCTTTGTTAAATGTCCCTGTTAAGATAGTTAATGCAAAAAATCAAGCTAAGAAGGCTAGAAAGCAATGGCGGAAGAAGGTTAGAAAACATTGGAAACCCACAGGAACGAAATTTAGTAACATAGGTTATCAGTGGATACCTACGGGCCGCAAATTCAATTTTAATGAGATGTTCACTAAATTATCTAGATCAATGCCCATTAGGAAATGGATGTCTACTGGTAGAACTATTCCCTTAAGAAGTGAACATACTTTGAATTGGTCTAATACAGACACTAGCACTGCATCTATCCCTGATGATTCCATTGTTTCTACTTCTGATGTGGGTGTTCCAATCAATGTTACTAACCAAATGGAACCCATTCTTGCATGGGGATCCCAATTATCGAGTTATCCATTCTTGTCTGTGTTCAACTGCAGGTCGTTCAAATCGTTCGTGGTACACGGACTTAGGCTGTTCCAAGCATATGGCTGGAGACCGGTCGCGGCTCATGAACTTCGTGAGTAAATTCATAGGGACTGTTAGATTCGGGAACGATCATTTTGGTGCAATTATGGGTTATGGAGACTATGTTGTTGGTAAAAGTGTAATCTCTAGGGTATATTATGTTGAAGGTCTTGGTCATAACTTGTTCTCTGTTGGTCAATTCTGTGATTCCTATCTAGAATTGGCTTTTAGAAAACATACTTGTTTCGTTAGAGAACTTGATGGTGTGGAATTGTTAAGAGGAACTCGTGGTTCAAACCTATACACGATCTCTATCGAAGACATGATGAAGTCTTCTCCAATCTGCTTGTTGTCAAAGGCTTCGAAAACAAAGTCATGGTTATGGCATCGTCGTCTCAATCACTTGAACTTCGACACCATTAAAAATCTTTCCAGAAAGGACCTTGTAAGAGGCTTATCCTGATTAAAGTATGAAAAGGATCATCTTTGTTCAGCATGCCAATTGGGAAAAAGCAAGAAATATGCCCACAAACCCAAACCCACAAATTCTGTTATGGAAGTTCTACATACCATTCACATGGATTTATGTGGACCGATGAGAGTGCAAACTATTAATGGCAAGAAATATGTGTTAGTTGTGGTTGATGACTACTCCCGATTCACTTGGGTTAAGTTCTTAAGGACAAAGGATGAAACTCGGATATCATCATTAAACTTATTAAACACCGCAGGTTCGACTTAACAAGACTGTCAGAATCGTCCAAACGGACAATGGAACTGAGTTTGTTAATAGAGAACTTAGTGAATTTTATGAAAGTATTGGAATCAGTCCTCAAAGAAGTGTTCCACGAACTCCTCAACAGAACGGTGTAGTTGAAAGACGAAATCGAACTCTTGTGGAAGCCGCAAGAACAATGCTGATTTACTCAAAGGTTCCAACATTTCTATGGGCTGAAGCCATTGCCACTGCATGCTACACTCAAAATGGGTCCCTAATTCACACAACTCATGGAAAAACTCCGTATGAACTTGTCCACAATCGAAAACCTGATCTATCATACCTTCGTGTGTTTGGTGCATTATGTTACCCAACTAATTAGGGTCAAGATTTAGGCAAATTGAAAGCTAAAGCGGACATTGGAGTATTTGTAGGATATGCACCAAACAGAAAAGGATACCGAATCTACAACAAGAGAACTCGAAATATCATGGAAACAATTCAAGTTACGTTTGATGAGCTGACCGGTCAAATGGCTCCTGGACAATCCAGTTCTAGACCCGCATTTCTAAATAGTCCCATTAGTTCTTCTCTTGTACCAAACTCCTCACCAGCAACTCCATATGTATCCCCTTCAGAAGATGAATTGAAGAAACTGTTTGATCCAATGTTTGATGAACACTATGAGCCAATTGCTAATGATCTGTCAAATCCATCAACAGAGGCTGCTCCTATACCTGTCAATGAAGTTAACCCCTCCGTTTCTTTGTCACTAAGTAAAGAAGTGCCTTCTGCTGATCACTCGGTCTCATCATCAATGCCTCAATCATCAAGTGTACACAATGGAAATGTTGCTGCTGTTACAGATGATGAAAATCCTTTTGCTCCTCCAGAAGATGAACCCTTTGAAAACATATTTGCTCCCGAATCATCATCCGAACCATCTTCATCAGGAGAAATCGACTCTGCTACTTCAGTTCCACAACAACAACCACATGAACACCTTAGAAAATGGACACATGATCACCCATTGGACAACATCATTGGAAACCCTTCTCGTCCAATATCCACTCGTCGACAACTTGCAACCGATGCCTTATGGTGCTTTTTCAACTCTGTACTCTCTAAGATCGAACCAAAAGATGTTAAAACTGCTATGAATGAAGACAGTTGGTTCAATGCCATGCAAGAAGAAATTCATGAGTTTGATCGACTAGATGTATGGGAATTAGTACCTGCTCCTGACTGTGCTATGATCATTGCCCTAAAGTGGATCTTCAAAGTGAAACTTGATGAGCATGGTGATGTTTTAAAGAACAAGGCTCGATTGGTTGCAAAAGGATATTGTCAAGAGGAGGGTATTGACTTTGAAGAATCATTTGCTCCAGTTGCACGCATCGAGGCTATCAGAATCTTCCTGGCTAATGCTGCAAGTAAGAATATGGTAGTCTATCAGATGGATGTGTAGACGGCTTTTCTTAAGCGAGATCTTAAAGAAGTCGTATCGTCGGCCAACTAGAAGGCTTTGTGAATCCTGAGCATCCTACTCATGTCTATCGCTTGAAGAAGGCTCTTTACGGCTTGAAGCAAGCTCCAAGAGCATGGTATGATACGTTATCAAAGTTTCTTCTATCTCTTGGATTCAGCAAAGGAGCAGATTGATCGACATTGTTCACCGTGAAAGTCGGCAAACATTTAATCCATGTTCAAATCTATGTTGATGATATTATTTTTGCCTCGACTGACCCCAATGAATGTGATCGCTTTTCAAATGAAATGGGTTCCAAATTTCAAATGTCAATGATGGGACAAATGTCATTTTTCTTGGGATTACAAATTTCACAAAGTCTCGGAGGCATTTTTATAAATCAATCTAAATATGCAAATGAGATTTTAAAGAAATTTGGATTTGATTCTTGTGACCCTGTTGACACTCCCATGATAGAGCGTACTAAACTGGATGAGGACCACTCAAGGATCATGGTAGACCAAACAAAATATCGTAGTATGATTGGATCCTGATGTACCTCAGCCAGTAGAGCCAGACATCTTGTTATTTGTTTGCATGTATGCTAGATATCAGGCTAAGCCTACCAAAAAGAACCTTGAAGCGGTTAAACGGGTCTTTCGGTATCTCTAAGGAACCATCAATATGGGACTTTGGTACCTGAAGGACACCGGTATGTCACTAACGACCTATGCAGATCTGATCATGCATGATGTCAAGATACACGTCGAAATGCGTCGGAGGTGCTCAGTTTTGGGCAATAAGCTTGTGAGCTGGTCTTCAAAGAAACAAATGAGTACTTCTATATCCTCTACAAAGGTTGAATACATAGCCATGTCATCTTGTTGTGCTCAAATCCTATGGATGAGATCCCAATTATCTAACTATGGCTTTAAATTCAACAAAATCCCTCATCTTGTGATAATAAAAGTGCTATTGCTCTCTCATGCAACAACGTTCAACACTCAAGAGCAAAGCACATCGACATTCAACATCATTTCATCAGGGAGCAAGTGGAGAACGGTGTGGTGGAACTCTATTTTGTGAGGACTGAATACCAATTAGCAGACATCTTAACCAAAGCTCTTCCTAGAGAACGTTTTGAGTTTATCCTTCCACGTCTTGGTCTAAAGAGTCTACAACCGGAAACACTCAAACGTCTTCAAGAGGAAGACGAGGAGTAAAGGTCTTTCTTCATCCATCTCTTGTATATATTTATTCGAAAAGCAAAATACAAAATTACAAAACCTTCAAAAAGCAAATAGAAAAATATAAAACTTTCAAAAATCCATAAAAATTTTGAAAATCTTGAAAATTTTCAAAAAAAATATTGTCATTTTTGTCATGTTTTTCTCGATTCGATAATATCTACGGTCTTTATGTTGTCACTCAAAGAATGACACAGGTCTTTAGATGTTGTTCGAATGTTCCAAAAAAATCAAAAAATCAAAAATAATTTTTGGGAGAAAGTAGAACTATGGTTTATTGTCATTTCAGGCAGTAACCCGCTTTTAAAGAAAAAACAGAGCCATGCTTAATCTTAAATCTTCAAACCTCATACTCTGATTCTAAAAAAAAATGTTTGTCACCAAAAAGACAAATGTTTCTTTCCAAATATTTTTCCTTCTATCAATTCTTCTGAAAAATATTTGTTATCTAATTGAAAACTAATAAAAATAACTCGATCTCATTTTTTGAAAATCATCTGGACTTGACATCGGTCAAAATCTCTATCTCTCAATCAACAACTTATGTCATTGATTGAGGGGGAGAATGATTTCATTTAAATCAAAAGGTTATTTGTCATACAATTGGTTTAGACCAAGGTTATGTCATGTTTTCAAAAAGATACTCAAGCATGTTTATACAATGGAGTCTAAAGTCTCAGATTTGACCCTTATCAGTTAAATGTTTTTCAAAAGCAAGCCACAATTTTCCTCAAAAGCTTTCAAAATCAATTTAAATCTACAGAGATCACAAATCTCAAATGATTTGAAAATTGTGATCGGGGGAGAATTTGTGATTTAAATTGGATTTAAACAATTCAGGTACAAAAACAATTTGTGATTTAAATTGGATTTAAACTGATGATTCGATAAATGGTTTCACAAGTGTTTAGCAAGCTTTCCTCCCCACATGTGCCAAATGATTTCAAATACATGATGCACATGTTGAGGGGGAGCTCTGTTTCTAAAAATATCAAAAACAATTCAGGTACAAAATGCTTTGATAATATATCACAAGTATCTGGATTGATTTTCAAATGGTTTTCAATTGGTTTCAATGGCAGATGAACAATACCAAATAGACCGACCAAATTTACTTTACGCATGGTGATATAAGGATGATAAGGTTAGGTATTTGTTCCCATGATCCGCCAGAACCGGAGGGATCTACCCAGGGACAATCCACTAGATAGTGTAGAAGTCCTTAGGTATGATGAAAAAAGGAGAAAAATGAGAATAAGGGAAGAGTGCGGACTGAGACAGAGCTACTACTATAATAAACCCAACAAGGTTCTAGTTATGAAGTCTCGGTAAGCACTGAAGGGGTTGAAGAATGAAAAAGAATTTGATGAGAAAAGGGTGAAAATAAATAGCCCTCCAATAATTCAACCTTAGGGCAGAAATCGGGTTCAATACATATGCTACTGGTGGTTACCAAGGTAACGCCGGTATTGAAGAAATGACGTCATGGACCCAAAGGACGCACTGCACTACATCTTCCCAAGCTACTCAAGTTCCTCTTAAAAGGGCTTGTTTCATTCTCACGGGGAACCGACATAATCTATCGACTTTCTCTTAGAGATTGTTGATATTGAAGAAGGAGACCCTCTCCCTAGTCTCCGATATAGGAAACCAAATGTGCACTATTGAGTCTAGAGCCACGAGATCATCAAATAAATCTCTTTAGGACACTGTCAATGAAGACTCTCTGTTTCACACAATGTGGAAAGAGAGATTATATCTTATGAGTCCTACGCATTATCCTTGTGGTATTGCCAGAACATCTGAGTGATATGCAAACATATTCACAATGAAGATGGAAAGCCTTCTAGAGCCAACATCAAACAAGCTCCTGGTGGGTGGCATGTGAGATCTATCCAATAGATCAACCATGTGACATCTGAACAGAAACAATGGGGCGATTCAAACTTATGAATCAATCCTGGTTCAGGTTATGGATTGACGGATACCTTTGAAAAACCGGTCGTTGTGCTTAAAACTCTTTTCTCTAGCACATCGACTGTGTATTAATATTTCAAAAATAAAAGGTGTTTATGATTGATAATTGATTTTCTTTAAAACCTTCGTTGTATTGCAAAAACACGTTATTTTGAGCAGTACATGATTGTTTTTCAAATCTCTTTTCATCAATCAGTGAATCTCAATTCGCTGGTTCACTCACTCCGTGTTGTCTTCTTTGAGACGTTCCGGTTTGAGAACAGCTAGAACAGCTGCGAAACCCTGTCAAGGAGATTCTTCGGAATTATACCTGATCACAGGCAGTACTTGTACTGATCAACGGGGAACCATGGGCCGTGTACCTCAATTCAACGAAAGTGTTCAAAGACACTTTCGTGCGCTTTATTGCTAACTGTTATATGCAGGTACGTCCGACGTTTGCAGCTGATCAGAATGGAGAGGTCAATCCATAGCCGCATGCTCACACAACACACTCATTTCCAAAGATATCATGATAGGTGCATCAATGACTCTGATATTTTCACTCCATGCTTCTGCTACGCTGCTACAAATATCATGAATCAACTAAAGCTTCCGCTACTCTGATGAAAAGATTTCATGATCCAGAATGTGAGCATGTCGGTCCAAAATGTCACAACATCACATAATACCAACACTACAATGGAAGAGTCAGAGATTTATGGTAGCTGATGATCTCAAAGCTGGCTCAAAACTTATTATCACGTGGATCAGTTAAAGACCTCCACTTGGATTATCCAAACATGCAAAAATGAAGAATCAAAGACTACGAGCTACGAGTAAAGAACATTATCAAGAATCCAAGAACAATCTTAATGTAATATCTGTTTGTATTCAATGTAATTTGAGGTGACCTCCCTTAGGGAGAGATTGTTAGGATTTAGTAAATCCAGTTATTAAAGTGTCGGTCACCTCAAGTATATGTAATCGTTAGAAAGCTCGTAGTTCTAGTTATTTAATGTTAAGTATTATTTAGTTAAGTAACACCGTGGAGGACGGACGGGTCTTTACCCAATGTATGCATGATCCACAGCCCTTAGGTGGCGATTTGTATAAGACTATAAATACCCTCTACCTCCCAAGGTAGAGGGTTGGAGCTCATAATAAGATTTTCACTTTCTCTCACTAAGTTCCCAAACCTCTAACTCTTTCTCTCTCTAAAACCTTAAGTTGTACGCCTAGTTTGATCATGGTATGATGTGTTTGTGAAATCCAATGTGTAACACTGTGAGTGGAGTGTTTTGTTCCTCGGTTCTATTCTCGGCCATTACTAAAAGATGCCGAAGGAAAATGTACAAATAATTACAGGAGAAGGACAAGACAAACCTTGAAAAGTGTGAAGAAAAGACGTCCGACAATAGAAAGGCAGTCGTGTGTGTGTAGAATGTGAAAAACAAATGAGGTAAAAAGTGAATATATATACTTTGAAAACCCTAGCTCACTGTCAAAACATCCCATCAGACAGTAAAAATATGACGTGGCACAATATGAACCGCCCAAGTCCTTCAGATCATCTAAAGGATAATACCGACAAAGCCCAACAGATGCCCAAGCCCATCGGGCCAACCCAAACCTTACAGGCTTAACCTTCATAGACTCACCAACGGGAGAAAGATGAACAGTGTTGGCAAAATGGAAGTTTATAAGTATTGCATTACCAGTTTTCATCCGGTAATACAATACTGGGGGGACATGTTGGCGTATGTGTCCGGACATCCTATGGTCCGGAGGACCTAGCGTCCGGCCGGTACATCCTTTTACCCGGACTGGTTATTATCCAACAGGTAAAGCGACTAACCATGTCAGCGCCGCCACCCAGATTTGGCGGGATCTCCTTACCACGTGGCTTGACACCTACTAGGTAGGGTGGCCATAGGCCTACCGCGCCTAAACCCAGGTTCCAAGGTTTGGGTAGTATAAATACTCCAACACATTTAATGTTTTGTATTCAATTTCACTTACATCCACTCTCTCATATTTATTACTACATTTATTATCTTCCGATTATTCTCACGCCGGAGCTTGGTCCCGGGACAACACCCGGGGCGAGGCTAACGCGTGCCGCTTGTTGTGCAGGAAGGATTAACTTCTTTCCTCCGGATTAAAGAGCAAAAGCTTGGACTTCCGGACGAAAGCCGGGACGCAGGATTTTGCTTCAACATTTGATATTACAGTTTAACGACTAACTTCCATTGATTCAATTCTTACAGTTACAGAAACATAATTGCTCAAATAACCATGAGAGGTGTCTTTAGCTCCACAACGTACATGGTTATATAATAAACACACACAAAGCTCCACACGAAAACTGCAATGTAGCATAGCTTGAGTTGAGACTGTTTAAAAACCCGTCAACATCAAGGTAATACTGAAATAGGGTATTGCTGATCACCCACAGCAAGATAATGTGACCCCTCTTCAATCACCATCAACCCGTCTTCATTTGCTGTCCTAAAATGCTCACATGGGCTGATCACGAATTCAATTTCAACTCTTTCTCCAGCAGTCGTCTTAACACTGTCAAAAGCTGCTAGTTGCTTCATAGGCTTCCCGTTTGCAACATTATTTTGCTTCACAAACAGCAAAACCGCGTGTTTACCGTCCATTTCCCCATGATTTTGGACCCCCACGGTTGCAGAAAACTTGGCCTTCTTACATGATTCTGTCTCTATGTCCATAACAGACGTGTAATGAACTGAATCTGAGTTTTGAAGTGTGACACCAGTGCTTGAAATTTCACTTAAGTGGAGCTTGTTTTGTGTGACAGTTACAAATTCATACGAGTACTTTGAGTAGCTGAGACCGTATCCAAACCGATAAACTTTTCTACCTGTGTAGAATCTATATGTACGCCCTGGATAGCCTGTTGATGGTTGTGGTCTCATTCTCATGTCTATCATTGGTATCTTGACGAATTCTTTAGGGTACCATGTCATAGGTAGTTTCCCTCCTGCAAAAGCAAGTTTGGGTGCATCGTCAGTTTGTGAATGGACCGAGAAAATTAAACTAAAACTAGAAAAAAGTTGAAATCTTGAAAGGTTAGTCCATTAATGTCCAGGCCTAAGGCAGTAGGTTGACCCAATAACCTAAATTCTACCAGGTTTACTCATAATTTGAGGAGGTAACATGGAAGGGGTCATGCATGTTGGGTAATGGGTCAAAACAGGTGTCTGTACATTTGTTTCAATGTAAGGTAGGTTGGGTGATTAACCTGTAGCACTTGTTGTCCAATTTCTTTTCAAAAATTACTGTGAGTAGTATTACAAGAACTATTTGTTATGTAATTAAGAACATTAGAGAGGAAGTATTCATAAAAAACGCACCTTCGACGACCATGGGCGGAGATAGGAGGGGGGCACCCTTTTCTAAAATATTTGGTCTTTTTTGTAATTCAGTTCATTTTTTTGTTAATCAATATGATCCATTAATACAACATAATACAGAATGGCTCATTCAAAAGTAAACATGTCACACCTGTCACCTACACTTGGAATCTTATCTGCGGAGACGCATGGGTCTAGCACTCTAGCCCACTTAATAAATTTCTAAAAATGAACCGAACCATTTAGAATTAGAAAAGGCGTGATCAAGAATAATACAGTACTATGCAAGGGTTTACTATTGGGTAGGTGGGATTGTAATGGTGCATGGTCCTATCCTTGTCCTAAATGAGATCCATGAACGAAATTGCTAACCAAAGGCACCTAATTGAAGTAAGAAAAAAGGATATTGAATAAATTTTTGAGCAATACCTGGATTATGATCACCAAATATGATTTCCGCAAGTGCAATACCACCGGCTTCACCAGGATAACCACCCCACAAGACCCCACCAATCTTAGGATCACGTTTAGCAAATGAAATATCCACAGGACCACCACAAATCATCACCAAAATCACTGGTTTCTTAGCCACTTTAGCAACGGCTGTGATCAAAGCTTGTTGCTGACCTGGAAGCACCAAATCCAATCGATCAAAATCCTCCCTTTCTTCACCTTGATCCAGTCCCATAAACAAAACCACATAATCTGCATTCTTCGCAACATTAACAGCCTCATCAATAGAAGCAGATGTACAGTTAACATAGTTACATCCTTTATGATACTGTATGTTTTTCACATAGCTGTAAAGTGCTTTAAGTGGTTCAATGGATTTACAAGGTGGGCCAGCATAATTCCCGACAAGAGTATTTGCTGAGTTGGCATTAGGACCTATAACAGCTAATGATGAGATGGTTTTTTTCAATGGTAGGAGTTTAGCACTGTTCTTTAAAAGGACAATGCCATTTCTTGCAGCCTCAAGAGCTATTTCTTGGTGTTCTTTGGAGCAGACCTGGTCTGGACCGATTCTACCGTACGGAAGAGAGGTTGGGTTGCCATTGAATAAACCAAGTCTCATTCTCATCGTGAAGAGGTTGCTAAGAGCTCTGTCTACGTCTGCTTCTAGAAGTTTCTTCTTTTGGACTGCTGATTTGGTGTAGTTCTTCAAGTACCAACCACAGTTGACATCCATGCCTGTTATTTTTTTATCACAAAACAAGAAAATTAGGTCAAAAAAATTAAATCCGAAGAGGCTTGATTAAATTTTGGAAAATGGGTGGGTCGTGTAACTGGTCACAATGGGTTCGGGTCAAAATGGTTAAGTTCATACGGGTTAGTTCGGCCAAAGCACATTTTGTCCTAGTTTTTAAGTTTTCTATAACTGATAGCATGTCAAATATAATTAATCAGATTAAATTATCTCAACACAATTTAATATTTGAAATGCCTTCGGAAAATCATAGGTTTGATGTATTAAAAATAACCTTTGGCGACAGTGGACCTGTTTGACCCATGCGGCCCATTTGACCCGTTTAACATCTAAGTTAACTTTTAAATAGTTACACCTTTGACTTAGTAGAGAGAAAATTTAACCCAGATTGACCTATTCTTTAGCAAAGGGTCAGAAATCGAAGTCTCTAGACTTGGAGCATCAAGATTATAATTCTTGTGTGATCATGGCTGAATAGTCATTACCTTCTGGAGCACATGGACTATATTTTCTTACCAAATTACTTTATTGCATCTATTTATACAGATATATGATTCCGAGGTTTTAAGATTGAATATCATGCCTGTATGTTGTCCAATGAATGAATGAATATAGATGTATCAGTTGAAGAAATGATTTTGACGTTTTAATAAAATGTTCTGTGACATAGTAATTAGTAAAGTAGATCTAAGATCTAACTATGTTTTTGTTATTTTCCATATGTCTGCTCATTCAGAAAAGTAAAACACAGTACAATAATTTAGAGGGTCATGTGTATGGGCCAAATATCTAGTGTATTGACTTTAACTTAGCCATGCCTAAAATGTGGACCAAAGAACCAACATGGTCCAAAATTATCAGCAAATCATGCACACCTTCTAAGATAAGATGATAATAGATAGGCGTATGCATATACATACACATGTGTGTGTCTTAAAATAGTGGTAGATTTTTTTATTTATTTTTGTTTCAGAAAACTAGATCTAATTAATATGATGATTACTGAAAAATAAGTCGTTATTTTACTTTATTCTTTGAAACAACAAGATTGGCTTAACATACCTCAAAATAAGTTGTTATGATTTAAATGTAAAAGATTAAATAACAAAAGGTATACTGTGTCATAAAATGTGACACTTCACTCCCTATAACCACAAAATTGACAGCTCAACTAGCTAACTCTTATGATCATATAAACGTATTTATTGGGCTAAACGTTCAGGTTAATCATTAGCTACAGAAATAATTTGATACTTAACTGTTTAACCAAACATTCATACGGCACACTTGCACTGTTCTTTTCATGAAAGTCAGGAAGTTCAAAAATCATCATCTGAAGCATCAAATGCTGAAGGGGCCATCCATTTACGTAGTAGTAAGTAACCATTAGTTTTCGGATCCTATTTCGGACAGTTGTTATTCATATGATGTAGGTCAAGCGTCATCGTCTGAGTCATAAAGAGTGCATTTATTGCAGTTTTTCTAGTCGTTTAGACATTCCAAAAAGGAAATACATGCAATTATTTAGTCACAACACTTGTATATGTAAAAGTATAGAGATGTAAAGGAAGTGGTACACTTCAAATTAGCTCTTGAATGTAAAAGCATGTTTAAAGTAGGGCCCATTTGTTACATAAACATATAATGGGATGAAAGTAAAGAGTAGTCAAAAAAACATACCTGCTTTAAGCACTTCAGCAACTGCATCTTCTGGTGTTTTGGCATATTTATGTACCTCATATATGATGGATACTGCATCACAGTCTGAAGTGATGTACCTGAATAAAGATGTACAATTACCAATATGTCCTCAGTTTTGTAGCTAAAAGGTAAAAAGTATTGTAGTTTTGACTTAAAAGATAGTTTATATACTCGAGATTACTATTTAATAAAGCTAAAAGAATCTTTCTAAGGCCAATGGTAATGGGTCCGCTGCACCCCAACCAACCGAGCACCCTCACTGAGTTCTCCCCCCTAGCAGCACGCAACCTCACCGCGACCCACCCCAACAATTCCAATCTTTCGGTTGGCTACCCAGCCAAAACTTTCATTTTGTTTGTGTGTGTTTTTTATTAGTTTTGTGGGGTATGTTTTTGGTTGTGGTTGTGGTCGACTTATTTAGCAAATTGTGGTTGGAGTGAGGTGGCGCCATTAGCATTGGCCTAACAACTAATACCATTAACTTACACGTATTACTAAAAGATAAGGGACAAATAAATATACTATGAACATAATTTCCACTGCAAGATTTACCCTTGAAATCCCCATTGCTTTCGAGCAATGTTGGTTAGAAGATTTTCATCAGCACAGTTTGGGACTCCATTCACACGGTTATAAGCACACATGATCCCGCTAGCTTGGGCATGTTGTATGCAACTTTGGAATGGTGGTTGATAAGTGTCCGCAAGATCTTGTTTCGTGACCTATATATGCATATCGCACATAATCCATAAACCAGATTATATAATGTATCAAATTCTACCCAAGTAAAACAAATCATAAGAAACATACAACACCGATAAGAAGATTACATATTTACATCTCAATGTATAGCATTAAAGAAGGGTATTTCACCTATATTTCGACATGTTATGTAAGTTTTTCTAGTTGGATAACAATAATACATAATCAACAACCATCAATCTCCATCAATTATGGTTTGATTACTTTGATATTAATGTATACTTTTACAGAAATTTGGGCTATTTAATATCACAAATGGTGGTCCTATTCACATGCTTTTTGGTCAAAAAATCCAAAGATGGATAGTTCAAGATTGCTTTTCTATAAAATAATACAACTTAAAAACACCAATTAGGAAAGAAATACAAAAAGAAAAAAGCAAATTACCCAAACGAACCATATACACATTCATAATACGAAACTGAACCGTTTTCCCACACTTTACCAAAGTGACCAAAAAATGTCATTTTCACCCGTGTGTTGTCTTTGTCTACTTTTTGTAGCAACCATCTTCTAGCCACCATTGCAGACCTCGCTTCACCACCATTGCAGCCCTTCCTAGCTCCACGCCCAGGCTCACCTGCCTTCGCCTAAGCCCACCATGCAGACCTCCCACGCCTAGCTCCACGCCCGGGCTCACCTTGCCCCAAGCCCACCATGGCACCTCCCACGCCCAGGGCCCGCGGTACGCGGGAGCCACGCCCAGGCCACGCCAGGGCCGCCAGCGCCCACGCCCCAGCACCACGCTTCAGCCACGCCCAGGGCCTCGCAATACACGTGTAGGGTTGGGATTTTATGTTTTAAGAGATCCAACGGATAACATTAAAAGTTCATTTTCGTAAATACCCTGCATGAGAACCATTTTAGTAAGTAGATAGAATATTGTTCGTTTAAGAAATTTTCTCAAAAGAAAAACCACTACAAAACATTGCAAATGCTGAAAATCCGGTAAGAAGCATCAATCATTTTATTTTAAAAAAATATATACAATGATATACAGTAGTTTTCAAGCACACATCTCAAGAAAAAGGAATAATTTCTTGAAAATAACATTTTTTTATAATCTTTTACATTTAAAGATTTTTTTTATTTGTCTTTAGAAGATGTTATACCATTGTATTTTGGTAGTATTCGGCATTTAGTTCATTTAAAATGCAAATATTTAAGTGCAAACAAGTGTTTGATGCATGAACTACCTGTAATTTTTCCCATTCGAATTGTGATTCTATACTAATGTCACGTCGGACCAAGAGTTTGCACGTACTAGAAACCTAACTATTTTCAAGATAATCATCTTGGAAACACACTTAACTTCCTATATCAATCCGTTTCCAGTTAAAAGATCAAATGCAATATCAAAATCATGATTTATCCCCTCTAGAAAGACAGTTACCATAACCTTTAACTGAAAGCTCATAAAGTGAAACACAACTAAGTAAAATCAGAAGATATTGGCATAGTAGAAGCCATTTCAAGCTTGATAGGAAAGAAAGCACACCCGAGCAATAGTTAACAAGGTAAGGTTTAATTATACTAACCTTAGCATCATAACCAAATCTATAAACATCCTTCCAGTGATCCAAATCATAAGCAGTGAAATGTTTGCAACAAGCAGAAGCTTGAAGATGTCCATCTTTAAGCCCTCCACCTAGATAAGTGTCACCTTGGACTCCTCTAACATAAGAAATTGCATATTTCCCACTGACCAAAGGGTCTTCACCAGGTGTCTCTTGACCTCTACCCCATCTTGGGTCCCTAAACACATTAATGTTTGGTGCCCAAAATGTCATTCCATTGGCTTGACCTTGATTATAAACTGCCCTTGCCTCAGTCCCAATTGCCTAATCCATACAATAACAATATTATCATTCTATCCACACATCTTCAAATAAGTTATCACAAATAGTAATATAAGATTTAGTCTAAATGTAATATAACATTTAACTACATAGAGTGCATGGAGCAATATGCCATAGGCTTCTTTATAGTGCCATTTTGGCGCCTATGGCCCTCGCCATATGCCACAATTGCACTATGGTCATTCGTTACAGGTCCGAATGTGATCAGGACAATGAGCACCATTCTTTTTTTTTTTTTTTTGAAGTGTAAATGTGGAGTGAGTGGGGTTTTTTTGTTGTGTGTTATAGGAATGATATTGGGGAGGATGATTTTTTATCTGTTTTGTGTTATAGGGTAAAAGTTGACGTGACGATGCACCTAGCACTCTTATGGTAAAATTCCATGTTAAAAAATTTTCAAACGGAAGTAGATCCATAATCAAAATTACTTGATCACAATAACGACAAAATATGCATTCTAACCTTAAATAACATAAACTTTTGTAGTTGGTCTAAATTGTCAAATATATATTCAGCAGATCAGATTGGAACATTTCTGCTATGGAGTATATCATAAACTATTATTGTCTTTTATCTATATGGCTAAACAAACATACCATGTTATTAAATGAAGATATTATTATAACTTCTACTAATATGCAAGGCGCCAAATAAAACTTATTAAATACAACGAGGGACAAATTATATTCACAAAACATTATAGCATTCATTGTACACATACAACATATTTTCCATATAATATCATTGTTATCACAATATATTAGCTACTTTTACCATCTTTAAATATATAATTCTTACATTGATATCTAAAAAAACAAATTACGATTAGCATCTTATAAATATATTTTTTTTTAATTAGTAACCATAGTACAACTTGAGATAATAAAACTCAAAAAGTGTTATTACTCTCACCGTCCAATTAGCAAACGATTCAAAAATATACACGTACTTCTATAAAAATTCTATTAAACATGTCAATAAAACAACCAATTAGTTTTGGGGAAATGCTTTAAGGATCTTTTTGTCCCAAAATTATTGTACACATTTCTCTTTACTCAAAATAATTTTCACTTCATAAGTTAACCAATCAAACGCTTAATAAAAAAAATGAATTTTTTTGATGACAGCGTATAATATTTGTATTTTTCTCAAAGGCAATGTTAGAAAAAAAATATATAAAATAGTATTATACACAAATGGGACTATTACAACCATTTAACATAACTAATAAAATTACTACCGAGTTAACTCATTTTACCTGACCAATTCGATACCACAATCTAGCATCAAAAGAAGCAGCAGTAAGAATAACTTGTGGGAAACTAGTAGCATGTTTAATACTCCCATTAAAGAAAATCCCATAACCCGAGTTAGAAACACCATGTAAAGCCTCAGACCACCACTCATACTTCGGTATACCGAGTCGTGGTATCCCTGGTGCAGTGTTCACGAGTTGCAATATCTTTTCATCTAGTGTGAGTCGACTCACGAGGTCTTTGACTCGTGCTGAGATGGGTAGTGTTGTTTTGCAAAATGGGTATGTTATGGTTTTTGGGTTTGTTGTGTCACATGCAAATGGTGGCTGAGTTGACTCGGTGAGTTTGAGTGTTGTGAGTGTGATAATGAGACATGCTATGAGTATGTGAATGTGAAGTTCCATTGTGTTTTTTGGACTTTGGATTGTGCAACTAGTTTGGTTGGGGAGGAGGGAGATTATAAAGATGTGGACAGAGAAATGTGAAAAGTCCAGGCTACCCTTTTTAGTATATACACATGATAAGACCGGGTACTTAAATTTGTTTGCCAAAATTTTCACGTAAGTGTCACATCACCATTACCAACAAAGCCATCTCAAACCGAGTGTCGTGTTCACCACAAAACAAAAAATAAAATATTTCATTTTATACAAACATATTTCATAATATCTCAAAAAAAAAAAAAAAAAAAAAAAAAATGGTGCCTAGTTACATTGCAACACCTAACCAATACAAAATATAGAGATCTTACATAATAATTAGTGATGTTTATGAGAATCTCGCGTGAAGGTTGAAAGTGGCGATGGTCAACGGTGGATGACAAGTCTAACAATGAAATTCATTAGTAGAGAAAAGTGTTGGAATTAAATATCAAGACATTCAAATAAATAATCACCAAAACATCAAAGTAATATTGCGGAAGCGTATAGGATGTATAATGAATAATTAATTAACATAAAGAATATGCGTACCTTTGTTGATTCTAGCCGAACAAGAATCAAATCCACAAACTAGCAACGGATGAACCTTAATTTGATTTAGTTAGGATTATGTGAATTACCCCTTACCGTTTTGTAATTCAATCAAGATAATAACAAAGTATGTTATTACTAAGTTCTTGTACACACGTACTAAACCGAATTAAAGTAATGCTAGTTTTTATCAAACCAAATAACTTGATGTTTGGAAAAGAGTGGATCGACACCTATGAAGGGTGTTCGATAGGTTTTAACAAAACACACACACAAAACAATTTTAGGTTTAGCTAATGAGCACAAGAGATGGAAAAACAAGACCCCTAGCCTTGTATATATACCCAAGCTAACTTGGTGAACAATTTGTGTATTGTTTCCATGTTTCTTTGGTCGTCGGTATTAGGAGTCCCAAAGGGATTAGGAACCTTCCCAACTTTGCAATTTGATCCTTTTCCAAATACCTTTAACGACCGTTAGTCCATTACATTAATTACTTAACGTCCGTTAGTTATTTAGTTTAATAAATAAATAAATATAACATTTATATTTAATTATTAACTTTAAATTCTCATACGTAAAGTGTGCAATCCCATAGTCTCGAGTTCGATCTAACTCACGTTTACTAATTTATATCCATAAAACCAACGGCTCCCACTTGGATATATCTTAATAGAGTGATCACATTCGGTTAGCGTCTAGCAACACTTCGATGCCTCTAGTACAACTCGAGCAAGGCTTCTGGAAAACCTTTTAATGATTTCTCATTATTATTATCCTTTTGTTTCTAATACCACGCTAAATAAAGATATGGAATTAAGTCATTCTTTATATAACTATTCTGTTTCTCGTTTGTACGTGATTGACCAAGATTACTTAGAATCATCTAAACATATTTAGGGAGATTTGGGTAGGCCGCCAAACATCTTGTCAACCTCTGAGGGCAAGATATTAAACTCCAAATAAATTTGAAGGAACAAATTCTATATTGACTACAAGAATAACCCTCAAACTTTGTAACATTTAAAGAAACAACCTTATGACTACCGATTCATTATAGCGTTAAGTTGTTTCACGAAATGCACTACATTCATGACACTTATCACGGTATCTCAAGTACGAGGATAACTATTCACAATTTACTTATAACAATATCCACACAGTAAATTATGTAGTTGGGATAAGTCCTATATTCAATTCATTGAATATCATCGAAATGGTATGCATTCTCATCAATATACTTTCAAGTATATTCTACCACATCTCTCAGATTTGTCTTAATTTAATAATACTCCCATATCATTAACCGACAACGGACATTTAGAATAACTTAGTTACTCACGGATTAAACATGCAAATATAGGACAACAATATTATAAATGAAAATAAACATAATCCAAACTTTATTTCATTGAAAATAATAAATGTTTTACAATATCCTTTATCCAAATACTAATCACAGTTATGCATGAAACTTTTAGCTAAACGAAGTCCAATTCCATTGGCAAGTCCTACAAGCTTGTCTTTAGCTAAAGCCTTAGTGAACGGATCAACTAAGTTATCATCTGTGAACTTTCGATAGATTTATTTCACCTTCTGGACTTGTTCCCGAACATAGTGATACTTCGTAGAAAATGTCAGTGCCTTTCATGACTCCTGGTTCATTGGCAAATATGATTGCAGCAGAATTGTCACAATACATATCAATAGGTGATTCAATTGAAGGCATAACACCAAGCCATGAAATGAATTTCCTAATCCAACTGACCTCCATTGCAGCTTAGAGCGGCTATGTATTAAAACTACATGGCATCACTTGTCGTACTCTGCTTCTTGCTCTTCAGGTCAAGCTGCTCCTCCATTGATGACAAAGACATAACCACGATGCGAGACTTACGTATCATCTTTATCACTGCTGCCGGGGACGCATGGTAATGTAACACCAAGCTCGTTAATGCGGATTTCACCATACACTAAAACATATCTTTAGTATTTACGAGATACTTGAGAATATGCCGGTAATCGATGAAGTTCAGGATTCGTTGATATCGACCAGTCATGTTTTGGCGAGAACGCTACATCGGCCTTGTGCATCTCACGGCATACATAATAGATCTGGTAGAAGCATAAGGAACTTTCTCGCATCGCCACCTCCATGGGTGTTGAAGCACACATATCGCTACATAAGCCATGCTTACTTCCATGGCAAATATCCTTTCTTGGAATTTTGCATATTGAATCTCTTCAATATTTTATCAATGTTAGCGCTTTGACTTAAACCAATTAACCGCTTTGACCTATCTCGGTAGATCTTGATTCCCAAAATGTATGCAACTTCTCCTAAATCCTTCATGGAAAAACACTTCCCAAGATATGCCTTAACATTTTGCATACTTGGAATGTCTTTTCCCATAATTAATATGTCATCGACATAAAGAATTAGGAAAATTACATCACTCCCACTAACTTTGTGATATACACATGGCTCATCAAGATTTTGAACAAATCCATACCTTTTGATTTCTTCATCAAATCTTTTATTCCATTGCCTTGATGCTTGCTTCAATCCATAAATGTACCTTTGAAGTTTGCATACGGTTTGAAATTGTGGATTCACGAACCCCTCAGTTGCTTCATATAGATGTCTTCATCTAGCGACCATTTAAGAAGCGGTTTTGACATCCATTTGCCATATCTCATAATCATAGTATCTTGCTATAGCTATGAGAAATTCTAATAGCTCTAATGTCTATTTCTGAGGAGAAAAGGTCTCCTCGTAATCAATGCCATAAGTTTGAGTAAAACCTTGCGCAACTAGGCGAGCTTTATAGACGTGTACATTGCCATCCATGTCGGGTCTTAATCTTATAGAGCCACTTACTCCCAACTACCGAGGCGTTTGGA
Organism: Chrysanthemum makinoi; assembly: GCA_910596185.1. Classification (NCBI taxonomy): domain Eukaryota; kingdom Viridiplantae; phylum Streptophyta; class Magnoliopsida; order Asterales; family Asteraceae; genus Chrysanthemum; species Chrysanthemum makinoi. Next base: position 15,871,329 of record OU343216.1, on the reverse strand, counting down.
GGTAAGTCAACCTCTACCCAGACTTCATTTTCTCTCATGGATTGCATTTCCCCGTTCATTGCAACCTGCCATTTAGCTTTGTCGACTTGCCATGGCGGCTTATAACTAGTAGGCTCTCCAAGATCTCTTAACATAGTTTCCTCAACCTCTACGTTAAGACATAGACGCGTTCGCGTGCAGCGTATATTCCTTACGGATCTACGAAGGAATCACTTCAACGGTGGAGGACCCGGACTATCGGGTTCTACTTAGGAAGTGCGTTAGTGTTTTCGAGAAGGTAATGTATCTTCATGATCATCTTCCGGATCATAAACTCTCCCAACATTGAATTCTTGAGATACGAGATCTCTTTCAAGAAAATCTCCATACCTAGCAACAATTACTTTATTTTGAGTTGGATAGTAAAAGTAGTAACCCATAGTTTCCTTAGGGTATCCTACTGAAGATACACTTCTGAGATCTTTGTTGGAGTTTATGTGAGTCACGTTTAACATATCGCCTCGCAAGGACCTTTAAATAAGGCAGGTTAGGAGCTTTACCATGCCATATTTCATATGGTGTCTTATCAACCTTCTTTGTGGGATCCATATTTAGAATACAGCAGCAGATTCTAAAGCATAATCCCAAAAGGATAAAGGTAGAGTGGTAAGATTAAACATAGACTGTATCATGTCCAACAATATGCGATTTCTTCTCTCGAATACACCATTTTGTTGTGGAGTATATGGAGAAGTGAGATTCTGACAATTCCATTCTCGGCTAGGTAATCTTTAAACTCTTGGCTTAGATACTCGCCTCCTCTATCGGATCGAAGAGCTTTAATCTTCTTTCCCAATTGCCGTTCTACTTCAGCTTTGAAAACCTTAAATGTTTCAAACACCTCATGTTTATGCTTAAGTATATAAACATAACCATAATTTGAAATCATCATAAAGGTTAAGAAGTAGCTAGCACCTCTTTTTGACACATGTCTAAGTGGTCCACACACATCAATATGAATAAGACCAAGTAGATCAGAAGCCCTCTCCATATTGCTATGAAAAGGTTTCTTAGTCATCTTCCCGGATATGCATGACTCACATTTATCAAATGATTCATCATTGATATTTTGCAAAAGCCCTTCAAGTTGCAGCTTATGCATGCGAGCCTTGCCTATATGAGCAAGTCTACAATGCCAAAGATAAGAAGAATTCACGTCTGACTTTATCTTCTTGTTAATGCTAAACATCGAATTATTATTATTGTTAGATTCATTTCCAATCATATCAATTTCAAACACACCATTCACAATAATTGCTTTAAAATAAAATACACCATTTAAAGAAACATCAATTCCATTACTTGAAATAGTATGAGTAAAACATCATCCAACAAACTTGAAAAGGAAACAACACCTCTAATTATAGAAGGTCGCGTAATGACAATTGTTCAATAACTTGATACTAAGCGAAGGCAATACTAAACTAAACGTTCCTACGGCTTCAACAAATGCATGTGTGCCATTTCCACGTGCGAGATATTGCTCCCCATAGGCAAGCTTCTCTTCACTCTAAACCTGCAGTGTATTACAAATGTGAATACCACGTACGTATCATATACCGGGAATTATTATGATTTAGAGTAAATAATTCAATGACAAATAAATTACGAAATGCCGTATGAGACCCTTCATACTTCATCTTATTTGCCCGCAATTCATCAAGATAGAAAGCTTCTCTTCCAATGCCCAACGCTTTTACGGTGATGGCATGCTTGATCCTTTTAGGATTTTCCTTCCTAGGAGTAGGGTTCTTCTTGGGTTGAGGTTGATAGGCCATCACTTGTTTGCCTTTGTCAACCTTGCCCTTTCCCTTCCCCTTCTTGTTGTTATTTGGCTAGCGGTTTTGGCTTATTAATTCTTCCACCACTGAATAGCAAGTACACGGCGTTAGGAACCTTTGAGGCAACCCTTTCTCATAGTCAATTAGCAATCGCGTGTAGGTCGTGCTTGTCTTCCCAGCATGAGGTGCATATTGAAATTCGACAAAACCATTAAAATACTTGTTAGGGATCGATTAATCGATTCATTACCATGTCATCATCATAAGTTTTGCCAAGTGCTTTGGTGGTCCATGTAACCTTTCATTTCCGGTACATGAGCACTTACGCGGTTTACCCTCTCCCGCCATGTACCGGTACATTAATAGTAACGTCGGTCAAGTCATAAATCTCGGCGGTGGTTTCTCAAACATAGTCCGAAGTTCATTGAGCATATTAAATGGGAAATAATGTTATTTGCTTTTGAAGAGCGATTCCATTGTTCCCAACATAAGACAAGCCACATCATTATGACGCTTATACTCAAGTTGCCAAGCATCAATATGAGCTTGAGTAGCATCGGGACCGATTGGTTGTTCGGGGCAAGGTTCATAAAGATATTTCAACCGTCGGCAACTCTACGGACAATTCTCAATGTGCCAATCATTGAAATTCTTAGAGCGATACCAACTTTTCTCGATCAAAAAAACTTTTGAACGCGAATTTAGGCGATGTTAGTGTTATCGATTGTTTTGAGCCATTTCTACAGAAAAAGTTCAAGTATTAGTATTTTCAATAATACCACTTTTCAAGAAAATAAATATACCTTGTAATATAAACATATAACCATATAATTTTTTTGAAAACTAGGATCCAAATTATCATAGGTTCATCACATCGGTTGATCGCTAACTTAGCGGCGCATATAATAAGGTAATCACAGTCGAACATTAATTGGCAAACAATTTCCAACTCCTAGATCATTATGGGATTTATATTTTCCAACGCTATTGCAAATATAAACATGTTTTATCCCATCTTATGCCATTTAGTCCAAGATCTCACTTCAAAACTACTCAACTTAGTGTCTAACTTAAAGAAGCGCAAATATGTCCATGCAAGATCTCACTTTACATAGAGATTTACCTCTCCATCACAATCTAGCCAAGTACTCTCATGACTAAATTGCAACTTCAAGTGTTCCTTTTAATTAGATGGCATATTCTTAATTTTAAAAGGGTACTAGTTTTGATTTTATGTGGTCAAATCAAATATGTACAAAGATGTCATGCATTCATCTTGTAGCATAATTTTAATAAAAAAACTTTTTATTACCAATTCATAAAGATCAAATTATCAAAGTTTTGATTGAGGTATTGGGTTCACCAATCAAGGAATTTTGTAATAATTATCGTCCATCTTAGTACATTTCTTTGCATAGTGTAAACACTTAGTGTTTTTGGATAATACCACTTAGAAATTAAGTATGGAATTAACACTAATTAAGCCCATAAGATGAGCTTGCACATTATATGTCTTACTAAGTAGCTCCACTCGAACTTACAGTGGAGAGAGGACCCAGTCTTGCAGCGCTAAAGCACAACCTAAGACATCCATTTAGTGTGACTATGCGCACTTCTTTAAACCCCTTTGTTAGGAATTAGAAATTCCAGGTATTAAAGAGTCGGTCACCTCAAGTATATGTAATCGTTAGAAAGCTCGTAGTCGTAGTTATTTTAAGTTAAGTAGTATTTAGTTAAATAACACCGTGGAGGAGGGCGGGGTCTTTACCCTGTATGCGATCCACGCCCGTGTGTGGCGTTTTATGTAAGACTATAAATACTCTCTACCTCCCAAGGTAGAGAGTTGGAGCTCATAATAATATCTTTCACTTTCTCTCACTAAGTTCCCTAAACCTCTAACTTTCTCTCTCTAGAATTCCATCTATATTCTACCTTGTGTTAATGTTATGATGTGTATGTGAAAAGTTATATCTTACAATTGGTATCAAGAGCCATGGTTAGATCATATCTTACACATCTTTGGATTTCTAGTGGTTTTTAGGTGGTTTTAAGTTTGAAAAAGTTTAGTGGTTTTAGCATCATTTGATTGATTTCTAGTGTTAAAGTTTTGATTTTGGTTGTACTTTTATGTTTAGAATCATCAAAAGTGTTTAGGTTTTCATTTGGTAAGCTTGAATCATCTTGGTTGGGTTGTTTTGGATTGAAAAGTGAGGTTTATATGGTTTTTTCAAGCTAGCGACTTAGCTCTCGGAATAGTTTCTTGGTAGCGACTTGCTTCACAGTTTTGTAGCGACTTACGTTGTTGAACTAGCGAGTTAGATCTAGCGAGTTAAAGTACAAGTAGTGGATTCTCCACTACGGGTAGCGACTTTTGGTAGCGACTTGGTCGATAGCGAGTTGCTCTCTTAGCGACTTGTGTCTCTAGCGACTTGTGTGGCAATTGTCTGCCAAAATTTGGTTAGCGACTTGGTCAGTAGCGAGTTACTACTTAGCGACTTGTTTTTTCTGTTTAGCGACTTGGGACTCTAGCGACTTAGGGGTAGCTTAATTAAGGGTTAGCGACTTAGTGCATTAATTTCTAGCGACTTAGTGCACTAATTTCTAGCGACTTAGTGCATTATCTTCTAGCGATTTAGTATTTTATCATCTAGAGTCTTGATTGATTGTTTACGGTTTTCTCTTGATTCAGTAAAATCCCGTGAAAGAATCCATTTTCCGGTTTAATCATAGAGCTATAAAATCCCGTATAATCTGTTAACATGTCTACCAACGTTCCTACTATCATCTCCATTGTTGCGAAGATGTTCAAGCGGTGGTTGGATACTCGTCCACCCATGCTTGAGCAGGCCGACTCACGACTCTTGGGCTCAACGAATTAGATTGTATTGCCTTGGAAAGGAAAATGGTGTCAACATTCTCAAATCCATTGATGAAGGACCATATCGAGTTGAGACGACTAGAGACATACTTGATACAAATGCAGATGGTACTCTGTTTACGGAATGACAGACCTAAGATGTATGATGAGCTTGATGATAAGGATAAAAAGAGATTTGATCACGATATCGGGCTTCAAACATTGTTCTTCAAGGTCTTCCTAAAGACATCTACAAGCTGATCAATCATAACACAGATGCTAAGGCGGTTTGGGACAATGTTAAGATGCTTCTCTCGGAGTTCTGAATTAACTATGGAAGACAGAGAATCCCAACTCTATGACGAATTTGAGCATTTCAAGATGAAACCGGATGAGAGTGTCTATGAGTACTATGTGAGATTTCATAAGTTAGTTAATGACATGAGGAACATCAGAATGACTATGCCTAACATTCAATTGAACTCAAAATTTGTGAACAACATGAATCCCGAATGGCACAAGTTTGTTACCGCTGTGAAGCTCACTAAAGGATTGAAGAATACAAACTATGAGCAACTCTATGCCTTCCTCCTTCTGAATGAGAGACATGCTATGTTTGAAAAATTAATTCTCAATCAGTTCAAAACCAACGAGGGAGAGACAAGCTCGTCTAATGACTCTACTGCTTTCTACTCAAACATCGGAATCACAACCAAAGCATCACAAGTCATACCCTTGGGTAATGGTAATCACAAACTCATTCATGATCCTATGTACAAACAAGTGATCTTTGATACATCACGTGGGTAGCTTCATTAATCAACTAGCTCTTCTCATCGGTCAAAACATGAATACTCTCCCACAAACCAACAACAACCTCGAAGCGCATCTAACCCACACAATCAAGCCACTATTAAAGATGGAAGGATCGGTGGTGCAACCAGATCTGGAAAGAAACAGATGATCGAGGGGGACGAGGTGGAGTGGGAGAGGTTATGTTGGAAACCCGAATCGAGGAAGGAATGGTAACCAAGGTCAAACTAAGCTCATCAAATGTTATAAGTGTGGTGGAGAGGGACACATTGCAAGAACGTACATCTCCAGCGCCCACGAATCTTGATTACTTGAGAGAAGATCTGCTCAAGCTCGGGACAATGGTGCTACTTTGAATGAAGAGGTTGCTATTTTCTTGAGGGCAATGCCAAGACCTATGATGCAGATGTGGATGAGCGGCCTATTGGGAGATAGGTCACAATCATCAGAATGCCTTTCAAGTCAGTGATTGTGATGCATACGACTCTGATGTGGATGATGGACCTACGGCACACACAATTTTTATGGCTAGCATTTCTCCAATGGTTTATCCCAAGGTCTCCTCTCACATCACTAGTTGGATCCATCCCATGACAAGCTCATCTCAGAGGTATTAAAACTATACGATGATGTTGATGTGCACGGATGCATGACAAAGTACAATCAACCGAAACTATTGAATCAAATATTGAAAATATGGGTAATATCAATATTGTCCCATATGATCAATATGTGAAACAAAGTGAAAGTGAAGTTGTACCAAGTGATGCATCTTCCATGATCAACAATGACTATGTTTTTGATGAATACACTGCATGTGCCCTGATGATTCCATTATTTACGAACTAAATGCCTATAAAGAACGTGTTGCTATTTATGAACAACGTGCTAAATTTGAGTTGACCACTTGCGTGAGCGAGGAAATGGATAACCAAGTAAGTCAGATTAATTAGAAAAAGTAAGTTTAGAGAAGAAATTGTATTGAAACAAAATTAAATTCCTTGCAAGAAAAACTCTCTAAAACATCTAAACAAAAACAAAAACTTCAAGAAAATGTGAAAATGCTTAAGCAAGAATTTAATGCAAAGGAATCAAAACTCTTGAGAGATTTTCTAATCTGAAAACTTTGAAAAACAAACTTGAAAACAAGTTGTACATATAAGGAAACACCATTCAATTTGCTCACATGGTCACTAAACATAGAGTCTTAAGCGATAAGCATAGCATTCCCCTTGTTGAGGAACCGAATCCGGAGGTAATTAAAAAGGCTAGAAATGCTCATAAGGTGCTTTATGATGGTAATGAAATTCTTAAGCCTAGGCAGAAACCTAGTTGCGTTGAGTGCACTGTGGAAGATAAGAAATCAGATGAAGTCACTAGGGAAAGGATGAACAAAAACTAGATGACCCGAAATGCAAAGAGAAAAAGATTATTATCACTCCCCATGACTACAAGGAAAACTGGATTTCCTTGAACATGTTTAAGCCTCAAACATTGTTGACCCCGAACAAGTGTTCGGAAAAAGGATATGGACTTGCAAAAGGCGAAAATCTTGTTGAAAAGAATTCCCCTTGTGGGAAATTCCTAAAGCGTGAGTATCCTCCAAATACACCAATGCATTTAGTTCCTAGAACTATTGCCACTAAGAGCAAGACCTTAATCAGTCAATATGTTATTCTTCAACTATTTGTTGATTTTGAGAAAACTTGTAAGAAAAGGATCACACCCATTGGGATAACTGAAGGGGAAAGGGGTTTTGAGCAAATGAAAGAATGTTATTTAACAGAGGTCATGCCTTTCTTTAAACAACTAAAAGATCATTTTGAGAGTCTTAAAAAAGGGACAAAATCGATATTAAAGAAATGGAAAAGGAATTTGATGCAATGGTAGTTGAAGTTAGTGATTATGGGCGTGCACTAAAATATAATGAGATTGAGAGGAAGAACTTGCATACCTTAAATGAGACTCTTATTACTGAATGTCATGCTCAAGATATCTTTTTCCTTTGCTTCAAATTGCTCTATTAATGCTTCCAAATTTCATGAACTATCTGTGGCCTGAAAGTCTCCCATGATCGTGTCATTGAGCTTGAAAAAACTAATTCCGAACTAAACGAGAAAATTGAACTGGATGATCACAACAATTTGGTTAAACATTTTTCTAAACTGGAAGTTGAGCATTTTAATTTACAACTAAAATATCAACATCTTAAAGAAAATGTTAAAACTTCAAATATCAAGACATCGTCAGATGCTCCTGAGTTTGATGCAGTTTTTCAAATTAACAAGCGTGATGAACAGATTCAAGCTCAGTTACAACACGATCGAAAGTTGAAAGCCCAAATCTCTCAATTAAAGGGTCAAACGAACAATAAGACAGGCTCCCAAATCCCTCCTTCTTTAGATTCTCCGAATTCTCAAACTTTTCATCTTCAAAACTTAGTTGATGCCTTACAAAAGGAAAACGAGAGTTTTCTAGAAGAAAATGAAAAAGTTAAGCGACATTTTAAAGAGTTATATGATTCAATGAAAGTCACACGTGACCAAAACAACGAAAAAATAACGTCTTTACAAAAGGAAATTGAGAATCTAAGAAGTCTGGGAAATGGGAAACTGCCACTTGTTTTCAATAAGAATGTTGTCTCAAAGTCACCCTCTCAGACTGCAAATACAACATGGCTTTGTATGATTAAATATATTCCTCCTCATCTTAGGAATAATGAACATGCTTTTCATGAATCTTGTGCTCACCTTAAGGATAGTCTAGAATGTCTCCGTGAGATTGTCGAAGAGGATTTCATTAATAAACCTCTTGATAGTGAAATTAGGTTTGCTTGCCTCCAAGCCAAACGATCTCAAGAGTTGCTAGAATGTGTAATTGCCACATGCCCAAAATCCTTAACCTTAGGTGAAAAAGGCAAAGCTGTGATGCCTTGTTCTATGCCTAGTGCCAAGCAGAAAATCCGTTCTATGCCCGATCTTAAAAAGGAAACACTAATGTGCCTTCAAGTAGTTCAGATTCGAGATATGTTAGTGCTAAGAAAGTGAACTTTAGTGTGCCTGCAAAAAGCTCAAATCACGCATCTTAAAGTATACACTAATGTGCCTTCTAGTACTTGAGATCCTTGCACATCAAGTTCAGGAATGCAAAAATTAGATCAACCAACTAATGTTCCCATTCCTCTACAGAGTAATCGGTGACTTTAAAGCGGCGGTCAAAGTCTCAAGACAATACAAGGAATGATAGGACCTTGCAAGCTAAGAATGTGCATTGGAAGAGAGTAGAAGACCAATCTAGGAACTTTAGGCTTGAGTTGAATAAATCGAATCGTGTTGATTCTAGTATTAGCCTTAGCGATCTTGTAATTAATTCAATTCGATACTATCTGCAAACCTTGTAATGATGCATGCTTGAATTCATTTGCTAATCATGAATGTGGTGTGAATGCTTTGTCTAATCTTGTCAAATGCCCGATTAAAATTGCTAATGCTAATAATCGTGCAAATAAGGCAAAAAGGCAAAAAACGAAAGATTGTTAAGCAAGGAAACCCACAGGAAGAACTTTTATAAAGATAGGTTATTATTGGATACCTTTTGGTCATAAGAATAATCAGTTTTGTTCTCAAACTGCTAAGATTATGCCCACTAGAAAATGGATGCCTACTGGTAGAACTATTCCCTTAGAAGTAAACATACTTTGAATAGGGCAAATCTGACACCTGACATTGCATCTATTCCCAATGATTCCATTGCTTCTACTTCGATATGGATGTTTCGATTCGATGTGGGTGTTCCAAATCTTTATTACTAACCAAATGGAACCCATTCTTGCATGGGGATCCCAATTATCAGTTATCCATTTTGTATGCGTGTTCAACTGCAGGTCGTTCAAATCGTTCTGGTACCGGACTCGGTACATTTCCAAGCATATGGAACGATTGAGACCGGTCGCTGCCTCATGAACTTCGTGAGCAAGTTCATCGGGACTGTTAGATTTGGTAATGATCATTTTGGTGCTATTATGGGTTATGGAGATTATGTTGTTGGTGATAGTGTCATCTCGACTATGTTGAAGGGTTGGGTCATAATCACGTTTCTCCGTTGGTCAATTCTGTGACTCCGATCTAGAAGTTGCCTTCAGAAAACATACCTGCTTTGTTAGAGATCTTAATGGTAAGGAACTTTTAAAAGGAACTCGTGGGTCAAACCTTTACACCATCTCTATCGATGACATGATGAGGGCTTCTCCAATCGGCTTGTTATCAAAGGCTTCAAAACAAAGTCATGGTTATGGCATCGTCGTCTCAATCACTTGAACTTCGGCACCATCAACGATCTTTCCGGAAAGGACCTAGTTGTAGGTTTACCTAGACTAAAGTATGAAAAGGATCATCTTTGTTCAGGATGTCAATTGGGAAAAAGCAAGAAATATGCCCATAAACCCAAACCTACTAACTCCGTCACAGAAGTTCTTCATATGATTCATATGGATTTATGTGGACCAATGAGGGTACAAAATATCTTTGGGAAGAAATATGTGTTAGTTGTGGTTGATGATTACTCTAGATTCACGTAGGTCAAGTTCTTAAGGACAAAGGATGAAACTCACGATATCATCATCAAACTCATCAACAGTGCGGGTTCGACTTAACAAAACCGTCGGAATTTCGCAGAGCGGACAATGGGCGAGTTTGTCAACAAACAACTTAATGAATTCTATGAAAGCATTGGAATCAGTCATCAAAGAAGTGTTTCACGAACTCCTCAACAGAGCGGTGTAGTTGAAAGACGAAATCGGACTCTTGTTGAAGCCGCTAGAACAATGTTGATTTACTCAAAGGTTCCAATGTTTCTCTGGCTGAGAAGCAATCACACTTGCATGCTATACACAAAATCGTTCCCTAATCACACCTTGTACATGGAAAAACTCCATATGAACTTGTCCACAACAGAAAACCTAATCTCTCTTTCCTTCGTGTGTTTGGTGCATTGTGCTATCCAACTAATGAGGGTCAAGACTTAGAGAAACTAAGGGCTAAAGCGACATTGGAGTATTTGTAGGATATGCACCAAACAAAAAGGGATACCGAATCTATAACAAAAGAACCTGAAATATCATGGAAACCATTCACGTTACGTTTGATGGTCGGTCAAATGGCTCTGGACAATCCAGTTCTGGACCCGCACTTCAAAACAGTCCCATTGGTTCATCTCTTGTTCCAAACTCTACTCAAGAAACTCCATATGTACCCCCATCCGAAGATGATGTAAAGAAATTGTTTGATCCTATGTTTGATGAACTGTATGATTCAAACACTACTGAGGTAATGATTCCGCAACGAGAGGATGCTCATATTCCGTGAATGAAGTCAATCCTTGATCTCTCAATATCTTTAAGTCAAGAAGCACCTCTTTGATCCTTGATCTCATCAACAAATCATCATTCTTCAAATGTACATCATGGAAATGTTTATGGCATCAATGATGAAGTTAATCCCTTTGCTACTCCTGAGGATGCTCCATTTTAAAACATATTTGCTACTCTAATCATCATCGAACCATCTTCTTGAGAGACATCGACTCAGCTACCTCAGTTCCTCAACAACTGCCACATGAACACCTTAGAAAATGGACTCACGATCATCCATTAGACAACATCAGTGGAAATCCCTCTCGTATCAGACAACGGAAACAACTTGCAACCGATGCCTTATGGTGTTTCTTCAACTCCGTACTTTCTAAGATCGAACCAAAAGATGTTAAAACCGCCATGAATGAAGACATTTGGTTCAATGCCATGCAAGAAGAAATTCATGAGTTTGATCGACTAGATTTATGGGAGTTAGTACCGCTCCAGGCGTGCTATGATTATAGCTCTCAAATGGATCTTCAAAGTAAAACTTGATGAGCATGGTGATGTGTTGAAAAACAAGGCTCGATTAGTTGCTAAAGGATATCGTCAAGAGGAGGGTATAGACTTTGAAGAATCTTTTGCTCTTGTTGCTCGAATCGAGGCAATCAGAATCTTTCGCTAACTGTTGCTAGTAAGAACATGGTAGTGTATCGGATGGATGTAAAGCGGCATTTCGAGCGGAGATCTTAAAGAAGTCGTCTCACGTCGGCCAACTGAAGGATTTGTGAATCAAGAGCATCCTACTCACGTTTATCTTCTGAAGAAGGCTCTCTACGGTTTAAAGCAAGCTCCAAGGGCATGGTATGATACACTATCAAGGTTTCTTCTATCATCCGGATTGATAGAAAGGAGCGATTGATCCTACATTGTTCACCGAGGAAGTCAGGCAAACATTTAACTCATGTTCAAATTTATGTTGATGATATTATTTTTGCTCGTGACCCAATGGAATGTGATCATTTTTCTAATGAAATGAGTTCTAAGTTTCAAATGTCAATGATGGGACAAATGTCATTTTCTTGGGATTACAAATTTCACAAAGTCCCGGAGGCATTTTCATAAATCAATCTAAATATGCAACGGAGATTTTAAAGAAATTTGGATTTGATTCAAGTGACCCTGTTGACACCCCATGATTGATCGAACCAAACTAGATGAGGACCACTCGGGGATCATGATTGACCAAACGAAATATCGTAGTATGATTGGATCCACGATGTACCTCAGCTAGTAGACCGGACATCTTGTTATTTCGCGTTTGCATGTGTGCTAGATACGGCTAAGCCTACTAAAAGCACCTTGAAGCGGTTAAGCGGGTCTTTCGGTATCTCCAAGGAACCATCAATATGGGACTATGGTACCCGAAGGACACCGTTATGTCACTAACGGCCTATCAGATGCTCGATCATGCGGTTGTCAAGATACACGTCGAAGTACATCCGGAGGTGCTCGTTTTTGGGTGATAAGCTTGTGAGCTGGTCTTCAAAGAAACAAATGAGTACTTCTATATCCTCTCAGAGGCTGAATACATAGCCATGTCATCTTGTTGTGCTCAAATCTTATGGATGAGATCTCAATTATCTGACTATGGCTTTGAATTCAACAAAATCCCTCTCTATTGTGATAATAAAAGTGCTATTGCTCTCTCATGCAACAACGTTCAACACTCAAGAGCAAAGCATATCGACATTCGACATCATTTCATCAGGGAACAAGTGGAAAAGGTGTGGTGGAACTATATTTTGTGAGGTCTGAATATCGGTTAGCGGACATCTTCACCAAAGCTCTTCCAAGAGAGCGTTTTGAGTTTATTCTTCCACGTCTTGGCTTGAAAAGCCTTCAACCAGATACTCTCAAACGTCTTCGGGAGGAAGACGAGGAGTAAAGGTCTATCTTCATCTATCTCTTGTAAATACTTATTCAAAAAACAAAATACAAAATTATAAAACCCTATAAAACCAAATAGAAAAATATAAAACTTTCAAAAAAATCTTCAAAAATATTGTCTTTTTGTCATGCGTTTTTTTTTTCGGTTCGATAATATCTACGGTCTTTGTCTTTGTCATTCAAAGAATGACACGGACTTTAGATGTTGTTCAATTCTTAAAAAAAAAAAAAAAAATAAATATATATATTTTTGAGAGAAAGAAACAATGGTTTATTGTCATTTTAGGCAATAACCGGTTTTAAAAAAAAGAAACGAGCCATGTTTTACCATGTTTTCAAATTCCATGCTCTGATTCTATAACATTTATCTGCGGAAAACTAAATGCTTTGAAAAATAACTCGGTCTCTATTTTTGATAATCATCGGGACTTATCTGTCAAAATCTCTATCTCTCAATCAACAACCTATGTCATTGATTGAGGGAGAATGATTTCAATTAAATTAAAAGTTATTTGGCATTAAATTGTTTTCAAAAGATGTACATGCATGTTTAACCAATGGAGTTTAAAATCTCAACATCAGATCCTTATCGGTTAAAAGCGCTTTCATAATCAAGTCACAATTCTCCTTAAAAGCTTTCAAAATCAATTTAAATCTATAAGAGATCACAAATCTCAAATGATTTGATAATTGTGATCCGGGGAGAAGTTGTGATTTAAATAGGATTTAAACTGATAATTCGATAAATGGTTTCTTAAGTGATTTGCATGTTTGCCTCCCTAAGTGACAAAGCGATTTCAAATTTTCCATGCACATGTTGAGGGGAGCATCTATAATTTGAAGCGTGATCATTTATCTCAATGTGCAGGTTCCCTCTAGTATGTGTAAAACTCCTTTCAAACCTAGAAGCACATATTGAGGGGAGCAAAATCATGAAAATCTCATCCTTCCCCAAAATGCTTTATCTACTTGATTCGATTTGGGAAGTGATGTTGATATCTTTTAGAAAATGGTAATCAAAGAAGTTAATTCTTTCTCTTGCCTCCGTGTGCAAAACATTTTCAAATACTTGATGCACATGTTGAGGGGGAGTTCTCGTTCTAAAAATATCAAAAACAATTCCGGTACAAAATGCTTTGATAATATATCACAAGTATCTGAATTGATTTTCAAATGGTTTTCAATTGGTTCCAATGGCAGATGAACAATACCAAAAGACCGACCAACTTTACTTTATGTACGGTGATATAAGGATGATAAGGTTAGGTATTTGTTCCCATGATCCGCTAGAGCCGGAGGGATCTACCCGGGAACTATCCACTAGTTAGTGTAAAGTTCTTAGGTATGATGATAAAAGGAGAAAAATGAGATAATGGGAAGAGTGCTGGACTGGTGAGCTAGTAATCTTTGGAATAAACCCAACAAGGTTCTAGCTATGAAGTCTCGGTAAAGCTGAAGGGTTGAAGAATTAAAAAGAATTGAATGAGAAAAGGGTGAAAACAAATATCCCTCTATTTATTCAACCTTAGAAGCAGGGTTCAATTCATATGCTACTGATGGTAACATCGGTATTGAAGACAAGGCGTCATGGACCCGGCGCCTTGCACTTCAACTTCCCAAACCACTCAAGTTCCTCTTAAAAGGACTTGTTTCATTCTCACGGGAACCGACATTATCTATCGACTTTCTCTTAGAGATTGTTGATATTGAAGAAGGAGAACCTCTCCTAGTCTCCGATATAGGATCCAAATATGCACAAATTGAGTCTAGAGCCACGAGATCATCAATAAATCTCATTAGGACACTTTCAATGAAGACTCTGTTTCACACAATGTGGAAAGAGAGTTTATATCTTGAGTCCTATGCATTATCCTTGTGGTATTGCGGAACATCCGAGTGATGTGTTTACATATTCACTGTGAAGATGGAAAGCCTTCTGGAGCCAACATCTAACAAGCTCTTGGTAGGTGGCATGTGAGATCTATTATATAGATCAACCATGTGACAAGCTGAACGAGAAACAATGGGGCGATTCAATCTTTTGAATCAATCACGGTTCAGTTATGGATTGACGGATACCTTTGAAAAACCGGTCTTTGTGCTTTAAAACTCTTTTCATTAGCACATCGGCCGTGTACTAATTTTTCAAATCAAAAGGTGTTTTATGATTGATAATTGATTTTCATTAAAACCTTCATTGTATTGCAAAACAATTTCTATTGAGCAATACACGATTGTTTTTCAAATCTCTTTTCATCAATCTGGACTCAAATTATTTGGTTCACTCACTCCGTGTTGTCTTCTTTGAGATGTTCGGTTTGAGAACAACTAGAGCATTTGCGAAACCCTGTCAAGGAAATTCTTGAATTATACGATCCAGCGAGCGTACTTATGTGATCAACGAGGAACCGTGGGTCGTGTACCTCAATTCAACAAAAGTGATCAAAGACACTTTCGTGCGATTTATTGCTACTTGTTGTATGCGGTACACCCGCGTTTGCGGTATTGGAGAATGAAGCGGTCAATCCATAGCCGCATGCTCACTTAACACATTCATCTCAAAAGAAATCATGATTAGTGCATCAATGACTCTGATATTTCACTCCATGCTTACCTGCGCTGCGCCAATATCATGAATCAACAAATGCTTCCGCTCTACTCGATGAGAAGATATCATGATCGAGAATGTGAGCATGTCGGTCCGAAAGTCACAACATCACATAATACCAACACCACAAAGGATGTACGAGATTTTTTATGGTGATGATCTCAAATGATGGCTCAAAATTATTATCACGTGGATCAGTAAAAGACCTCCACTTGAATTAACCAAACATGCAATGTGAAGAATCAATGACTACGAGCTTAGGAACAAAGGACTACATCAAGAATGCAAGAACAATTGTTAATGTAATATCTGTTTGTATTCAATGTAATTTTAGTGCATGATTGAGGTGACCTCCCTAGGAGATTGTTAGGAATTAGAAATTCCAGGTATTAAAGAGTCGGTCACCTCAAGTATATGTAATCGTTAGAAAGCTCGTAGTCATAGTTATTTTAAGATAAGTAGTATTTAGTTAAGTAACACCGTGGAGGACGGACGGGTCTTTACCCACTGTATGCCTGATCCACAGCCCGATGTGTGGCGTTTTATGTAAGACTATAAATACTCTCTACCTCCCAAGGTAGAGAGTTGGAGCTCATAATAATATCTTTCACTTTCTCTCACTAAGTTCCCTAAACCTCTAACTTTCTCTCTCTAGAATTCCATCTATATTCTACCTTGTGTTAATGTTATGATGTGTATGTGAAAAGTTATATCTTACACCCTTTTATTAGTTCATTCTCATGGGTGAGCCGTTCAGACCATTTGTACCAAAGTCACCAATCAATTAAACTATTGAAAACTTAACTCTTCTAAAACAAATAAAATTTAAGCTATTGTTTAGTCAGGTATTTATTTTTCTATTCAAAATTACCCTTTGTAAAAGCGTCACAACATAATAAACAAACAAGTAACAAATAAAATAAACTACTAAAAAAACAATGTAGCACATAATAAACCAATTTATACGTGTAAACAAGTAGCCACATGCAACTTATTCGATAAAAAACCCTATTAATAATCATCAATATCTAGGTTAAATTAATGTATATATTAATTAGGGCTTTCACTCCAGTGATAGAAAGTGAGCCACATACATCGGCGAATGGGTGCGTAAACCCATAATTAATAGTATACCAAATTGCACATAATTGATTCATTAATATATATAATTGGAGTCTTCCCCAATTCAAGATTTATCATAAATAAATATGTCTCAACAATTAAACAATATATCAAAGCAACTTATCCATGACTAACATGCATGTATAATCATGGATATCATAACAATTATACAAGTAAGTCACAGATGGCATATAAAAATTCATGACACATAACAAATTATTCCGCGAATTAATCCGTAATCAATGTTAATTCTAGGTTTTAATAAGGTTTAGCAAACAATTTTCAAAACCTAAAATTTATACATGTGTCATCTAAAAAAAATTAGGGGAGCGCCCCATGAATAAAAATAAACCAAAACATGAATAAAACATAAACCCTAGATAAACATAGCAAACAACATACAAGTATTTGTTTTATTAAGTTATGTAATTAATACTCATTAAAACCAATGACTCGTGATGCCTTTGTTGAATTAAATATCAAGACATTCAAATAAATAATCACCAAAACATCAAAGTAATATTGGAGGAAAGTATAGGATGTATAATGAATAATTAATTAACATAAAGAATATATCGTACCTTTGTTGATTCTAGCGAACAAGAATCAAATCACAAACTAGCAACGGATGAACCCTAATTTGATTTAGTTAGGATTATGTGAATTACCTTACGTTTTGTAATTCAATCCAAGATAACAAAGTATGTTATTACTAGTTCTTGTACACCGCCGTACTAAACAGATAAAATATAAGCTAGTTTTATCAAACCAAATAACTTGATGTTTGGAAAAGAGCGGATCGACACCTATGAAGGGTGTTCGACGGTTTTAGCAAAAACACACCAAAACAATTTTAGGTTTAGCAATGAAAGCATGAGATGGAAAAACAAGACCCTAGCCTTGTATATATACCCAGTAACTTGGTGAACAAGTTGTGGATTGTTTCCATGTTTCTTTGGCCGATCGGTATTAGTAGTCCCAAAGGGATTAGGAACCTTCCCACTTTTGCAATTTGATCCTTTTCAAATACCTTTAACCAGTTAGTCCATTACATTAATTACTTAACGTCCGTTAGTTATTTAGTTTAATAAATAAATAAATATAACATTTATATTTAATTATTAACTTTAAATTCTCATACGTAAAGTGTGCAATCCCATAGTCTCGAGTTCGATCCTAACTCACGTCTACTAATTTATATCCATAAAACCAACAAAAAGTTCATTTTCTTACTCTTATTTTGGTGTTTATCAAAGAACAAATCCCCACAATCCATTTAATTTGATCAAATAGTGGAGATTAATCTAAGATTTAGTAGAAAATATAAGTTCATATTTTTTTCTTGTCTTTTTGTCTTTCTTTTTTATTGACTTTTTTTTTGTCTCTTTTTTTTAATTCACGTTATTCCGTTTTTTTTTTTTTTTCTCAATTAGCGTTTTTAAAGCTTTTATCGTTTTGATGCGTTTTCATAAGTTTCATCTGTTTCGTCCGTTTTCATACGTTTATTTTCATACGTTTTCGTCAGTTTTCTTCACGTTTTAGATCCATATTCATACTTTTAGATCCATTTTCCTCGTTTTCATACGTGTTTCTACGCATTCATCGTTTTAAAATCTGTTTTCATACATATCGTCCGTTTTCTTATGTCTTTGTCGTTTCATAAGTTTTTTGTTACTTTTTAAATGTTTTTAGACGTTTTCATATGTTTCTGAATATCACAAGTGATATTCTGTGATATTCACAATATTACAAGTGATATTATGTAATATTCAGAATATCACTTGTGATAATCAGAATATCGCTTGTATATTCTGAATATCACAAGTGATTTTCAACTAATGTTTTGTAACATGAAAATAACAAGTGATATTCAGAATATTACAAGTGATATCCAAAAAATCATAAGTGATATTTATAATATCACAAAGTGATATTCAGAAAATCACAAGTGATATTCTGAATATCACAAGCGATATTCTGAATATCACAAGCAATATTATGTGATATTCTGAATATCACAGAGTATCACTTGTGAGTGATATTCTGAATATCACAAGTAATTTTCTGAATATCACAAGTGATTTTCAACTAATGTTTTGTAACATGAAAATAACGATATTCAGAATATTACAAAATGATATCCAGAAAATCATAAGTGATATTCATAATATCACAAAGTGATATTCAGAAAATCACAAAGTGATATCCTGAATATCACAAGTGATACTCAAAATATCACAAGTGATATTATGTGATATTCAGAATATCAATTGTGATATTCTGAATATCACAAGTGATTTTCTAATTATCACAAGTGATATTCAACTAATGTTTTGTAACATGAAAATAACTAGTGATATTTAGAATTTTACAAAGTGATATCCAGAATATCATAAGTGATATTCATAATATCACAAAGTGATATTCAAAAATCCAAGTGATAATGCGAATATCACAAAAGTGATACGAAAATCAAAGTGATATTGATATCACTGTGATAGTCAATACTGTAGCAGACAGCGTAAGAAAATGGATGAAAAAATAAGAAAACGGGCGAATACGGCGAATGAAATGTATGGCGTAAATACCGCGAAACAGCGGGGTAGCGTATGAAAAATGGATAGAAACTTGACGGGGACTCTTTGAAACGAAAATGTATGAAAATGGGCAGCGTGTATGAAAGCGGCGGATGAAAAAGATGAAATGGATGAAATTATGAAAACAAGCGTATGAAGCGAGGAAAAATGCAATTTAAAGAAAACGTGAATTAAAAAAGGGTGATTAAATAAAAAAAACGTGAATTAAATAAAAAGACAAAAAAAATATGTGAATAAAAAAGAAAGAAAAAAAGACAAAAAAAAAAAAACATTGACTTAGGTTTACCTTTTAAATCTTAGGTTAATCCCCACCATTATATCAAACTAGATGGATGATGGGATTTATCCCTTGGTAAGCATAGATTTGTGGGTAAGCAAAATAAAGTGCCTCTCATTAGTAATGTAATTTTATGCGAAGTACAACATTTAATTATTTGACAATGTTTAACCTTTAAATAGCTTGTGTCTTATGAAATATATATTTCCTGTGTTGCTTGTCTCCTTACAATTTGAAAGTTTCTCAAAATGATTGTTGATAATAATTTGATATACTCCGTATGAGAAATCACTTAAAAAATGAAATATGTATTTAACCTTTAAGCAGCTTGTGTCTTATGAGACATGTATTTCCTGTGTCGATTGTCTCCTTACAATTTGAAAGTTTCTCAAAATAGTTGTTGATAATAAATTAATATACTCCGTATAAGAAATCATTGTCTCTTTACAATTTGAAAGTTTCTCAAAATAATTGTTGATAATAATTTGATATACTCCGTATGAGAAATGAGAAATCACTGAAAAAATGAAATACGGTTATAAGCAGACATGTGAATTGAAATAGAGATAGAAGGAAGAAAAATTCACAAAAGTAGTTTGATATCAATTGTTTTTATAAGCTATGTGTAGAACTCACTCCAAAAAGCAAGCTTATAGGATAAGGGACACCTAGACTTTATAACCATCAACCAGTCTTGTACTTGGCCGATGTGAGATCATAACAATACCCCTCCCTTTGAATAATCAATGTCATCGTTGGTCACGGCTATATTGGTCACGGTTGGCACCTCCATTTTAGGTCCAAGCCACTATTTCAAAGGCCACCACTCTGAGTGTTGGAACCTCGAAAGATAGGGCTAGCTCTTATATGAATTGATACACTCCGTATCATAATCACTTAAGAAATGAAATACGGTTAACCAAACAATTAGGTGAATTGATATAGAAGGAAGAACAATTCATGAAATTAGTTGATAACAATTGTTTATAAGCTATCTGTAGAACTCACTCCAAAAAGCTTGCTCAAAGGAGGAAAGGACACCTAGACTATATAAAACCAATTCCATACTTGGCCCATGTGAGATCGTAATGTAATTCAACTTTCTTAAAATACATTCGAACAAAATTGCCATTACCAAAACTCACAAGAAAACTGATATTTGAGAAACTTTCATAAATAAACTATGTTCAAATTCTTGACTTTCATAAACGTAAGTAATATTTGTTACATGTTGTTCGGATTTAGAAAATCCGGTAGTTAAAGACTCGATCACCTCAAGTATATGTATTCGTTAGAAAGCTCGAAGTCGTAGTCATTTAGTAATAGTTAGTAGTTAGTTAAGTAACAGTGGAGACGGACGGGTCTTTAACTGGCTGTATACCTGATCCACAGCCCGTAGGTGGCGTATCATGTAAGACACTATAAATACCCTTTTCCTAGCAAGGTAAAGGGTTGGAGCTTCATAATATAGTTTTATCTTTCTCTTTCTAAAAGCTCCCATTTCTCTTCATTTTCTCTCTCTAGACAAATCTCATTCGAACCTATGTGTGATTGATTTTGTGTTTGTGAAAACCAATATGTTACAAATGGTATCAAGAGCCATGGTTTGATCATCTACTTTACATGCTCTTGAATTCCTAGTGGTTTCATAAGTTTTTGGGTTTGAATGAGTTTAGAGACATTTTCATCATTTTGATCCTATTTAGTGTTAAAGTTTGAATTTTGATTGTACTTTTGTGTTTAGAATCATCATAAGTGTTTAGTTTTTGGTTTGGAAGGCTAGATTCATCTTGGTTGTGGTGTTTTTGATTGGAAAATTTTGGTTTTTTAAAGTACTCTTGGAAGCGGTTTGACTCTCGGATCCATATTCTTGTATGCGATTGATAGACATTGATTGCGATTTGATCAGAATTCTGTGTGGTTTGATTTGTTTTTATTGCGGTTTGACATATACTACTGTGGTTTGTGTAGTGTTGAGTAAGAGATTTGATCAATTTGGTGCGATTTGTTAGACGTGTTGCGGTTTGAAGGAAAAGGACAAGGAGACAAAAGGACAAGTAGTGAGAGTACTATTGTCCCCTAGAGGTTTGTCAAAGTGTGAGGTTTGTTATTGTGCGGTTTGATAAAAGCGGTTTGCATTTTCTACAATTTGATCAAAGCGATTTGTACGCTGCGGTTTGATAATTGTGCGAGTTGGTTGTTGCGATTTGACATCAAGCGACTTGATAATACAACGTTTTGATTAAAGCGACTTGATACTTCATCGGTTTGATTAAAGCGACTTGGTAACTCTGAGTTTTGACTATTGTGCGACTTGTCATTTTTTGTGTGTTAAGTTTTACGGTTTTCTCTTGATTTAGTAAAATCCCGTGAAAGAATCTATTTCCCGGTTTAATCAAAGAGTAGTAAAATCCCGTGAATACTATCATCTCTTCCGTTGCTGATGATGTTCAAGCTGCAGGGTCTGATACTCGTCCTCCCATGCTTGATAGAACCGATTATGACTCTTGGGCACAAAGAATCAGATTATATTGCTTAGGTAAAGAGAATGGTGTTAACATCCTTAAGTCAATTGATGAAGGACCATTTCAAATTGGAACTACCAGGGATATCCTTGAAACTGCAGCTGATGGAACTAGGGATGGAAACGAGCCGAGCCGCTCGTGAAAAGCTCGGGATTGGATCTATAAAAATCTCGAACGAGCCAAGCCTAAACGAGCTCGAGCCTAAGTTTGGGCTCATTTAGTGTCGAGCTTCGAGCAGAAGCTCATACAAAAAGCTTCGTTTAGGCTCATGAGCCTAAGCGACCATAGAAATATATACATATATATATTTTCTATATGTATAATCGTGTTAACGAGCTCGAGCCTTGTGTTAACGAGCGAGCTTTGTGTTACTGGCCAGAGCTCGAGCTTGTGAAAAAATTCCTGGCCGAGCTCGAGCTCTATGAGGCTTCAACGAGCTCGAGCTCTAGCTTTATATATAAGCGGCCCAGAGCTCGAGCTCACAGCGAGCTTCGGGCTCGGCTCGGCCAATATTTTGAAAGGCTCAAGGCACTAAGGTAAAAGGGGACCAAAGAGCCTCGGTAGCGTAGCAGAAATGAGGATTCACGAATACGGTATAAATACATTAAGTTTTTAATAATATATGTGACCATTTATGTAGCTTAACTAACACAAAATAACATTAAATACTTAATACATGACACATATAGCCATTATAAAGATTAAAATGGATCAGTTGTCACTTCTCTGACGGATCAACTCTTTGGCTCTAGGGATTTTACTTCAAGGTTTACCAAAAGACATTTACAAGCTGATAAATCATAATACTGAGGCCAAAGCAGTTTGGGATAATGTCAAGATGCTTCTCTCTGGTTCGGAACTTACTAAGGAATATAGGGAGTCACAGCTATATGATGACTTTGAGAACTTTAAGATGAACCCAGGGGAAAGTGTCACTGAATACTATGTGAGGTTTCGCAAACTTGTGAATGATATGAGGAACATCAAAATGACAATGCCAATTATCCAACTCAATTCCAAGTTCGTAAACAACATGAACCCTGAATGGCACAAATTTGTTACTGCGATCAAATTGAACAAAGGATTGAGGAACACCAACTATGAACAACTGTATGCTTACTTACTCCAACATGAGAAACATGTTGCATTTGAACGTATGATCATGGAAAAGTTCAACTCTAACTCTAATGTTGTTGCTGCAAGTTATTTAAATGATTCAACTGCATTTCTCTCAAATGTAGGGATAAGTACCAAAGCATCACAATTCATACCTACTGAGGATCACAATCACAAACTTATTCGACCCGAGGATATAAGCCATCGACATGTTCATTGAAAACCTTGCTAATCAAGCTGGCCCTAATGGTTCAACAAAGCGAAACTTCATTCCCCACCAACACCATCTAGAACGCATCTAATCTACATAATCATACTCTTGTTAAAGAAGGAAGGGTTGTGGTTGAGCACGATACAAAGCTGAGGGAGAATCATTATCTACCACATAATGCACAAGGGAATGTTGGGCTGAGGCGGTTATGTGGGTGTCAGGCAGGAAGGAACATATGTCAGGGTCAAGGGAAACCAGTTAAGTGCTACAACTGTGGAGGGGAAGGACACATTGCTAGGAATGAAGAGTACTTCAGGGATAAGATGTTGCTAGTGCAAGCTCAAGATAATGGAGTTATGTTAGATGAGGAAGAGTTGCTGTTTCTTGCTGAAGGGAATGCCAAAACATATGATGCATATGTGGATGAACAACCGGTGCATGTTTTGGCTCAGAACAATCCTAATGTATTCCAAGTTGCAGATTGTGATGCATTTGACTCTGATGTTGATGATAAACTAACAACACAGACCATCTTTATGGCTAACATCTCTCCAATGGTCCCTTCCCCTCAACAAGCCGGTCCCTCCAGAATCTATCATATCGAGGTACTAAAACTATACGATGTGGTTGATGTGCAAAAGATTCACAACTGTACAATCAACGAAGTCATTGAATCAGATATTGAAATTATGGGTAATAGCAATGTTGTCCCATATGATCAATATGTGAAGCAAGATGAAAGTATCATTGTACCAAGCGATGCATCTTTTGCCATCAATGATGAATGTGTGTATGATGAATACACTGATTATGTGCCTGATGATTCCATGACCATTAAGCTAGACATCTGTAAGGATCAAGTTGCCATCTATGAACATCGTGCTAAATTTGAGCTAACCATGCATGAGCAGGAAATGGATTTCCAAATGCGTACATTAATCATAAAAAGTAATTTAAGGGATTAAAACAAGAGTTAAATTCCTTACAAGAGAAACTTAATAAAACGGTTAAGCAAAAGCAAGAACTTCAAGAAAATGTAAAAGTGCTTAAGCAGGAGTTTAATGCTAAGGAATAAAAAAATTTAAATGATTTTTCCAACCTTAAAACTTTGAAGAACAAACTTGAAAATAAGTTGTACGTACAAGGCAACACCATTCAGACTGCTCACATGATCACTAAGCATAGAGTATTAAGTGATAAGCATAGTATTGGCCTTGTAGAAGATCCGAATCACATTGTTATCTTAAAGCAAAAAGCATTCATGGTGTGATTTATGATGGTAGTGAGATTCTTAAGCCTAGACAAAAGCCAACTTATGTTGAGAACACTGAAGAGGACAAAGAGTTAGAAAATGCCTCTAGAGAGAAAATGGAAAAGAAACTAAAAGATCCTTGGTGTGTAGAGCATAATATAACGTTTAAAACTCCCAATTACACTAAGGATAACTGGATAGCCATTAATAAATTTAAGGGAAAATTAGTCAAATAGACCAGGCGCCCTGAGGCTTATCACTTTTCGGACCACGCCTTTTTTTAATTTGAAAATAGACCGGTTGCCCACCGATTATCTTGGACCCACGGTGCGCCATGTGTCGACAACTTATGACACAAGTGCGATATTTTGAAAGTATATGTCATGTATTGTAGCGTATTGTTTTTGGGCAACTTGTATTGTTATTTGGGAATCTTTATAATTTTTGGGCAACTTGTATTTATACACGAGGATAGTTTGGTCATTTTACATTTTAAATTAAAAAAATCAGCGCCACACAAACACAGACTCTTGATCACACACCTCTTTTCCTCCACATAAACCATCACAACTAACACCACCACAACCACCCAACAACCCGACTCCACCACCATCCCGCGACTTTCACCACACAATTGAACCTTCTTACTGCGATTGGCACATTCTTGTTACGGGTAATTCAAATCACTGAAGAAATCTTTGTTATTATCTACTTAAGTGTCAAAAAATGAATCCTCTCAAAATTGCTTGTATCCAAACACAATCTTTTATTATTATCTACTTAATGTGTTTTATCTTCGATTTAATCTGTAATTTTAGTTAAATTTGCATTTACAGTTGTTCCTTGATGAAAGTCAAAATTAGGGTTATCACCCCTAAAGAAATTGAGGTTTTGTAAATTTCTTAATTTGATGCAATTATGTTCTGCTAAAAATATGTGAATCAGGCTCGGTATTGATTATTGTATCTAAATTATTATATCTTATTTTATACTCTAGATTCAGGCTCGGTATTTGTGACAATCCGTACTTTCAGGTTATTTCTCGACACGATGCATGTCTCATTATTTCAACATTTTGAGTAAACTTGGTTTACTTGTTTCAAATTCGCGTAACCTTGGAGGTTTAGCGGCGAATTCATGATCATGACATCGCGTACATTTCATATGGACTATGATTAGTCTACATTTCATTGACATCATGTGCATCTCATTGATTCATTCACGATATTTCATTTCATATTCTCTGGCGTAATTTTTATGTTTAATAAACTTTCAGCGTGAGTTTTCGTACAATATTTAACCCGTTACTTTCAAAAGATCGAGGTATTTTTAAATTTACATTTAGTTTATAAAAACTATATTTTTAGTTTTCCTAGTGTTTCAAATTTATTTGGTATATTAATCGTTAAAGTTTTATTTATTCATTAGTTTTCTTAAAAATCTTACGATAATTATTTTATCACTCAATTTTCATAAGGAAAGTGTTTTTTACAATTTTTATTAACTCAATACAATCTATTTTAATCTACTAAAAAGTTACTTGCACCAAAAATTCCCGTTTGCTTATACTTGTACATTTTTACAATTTACTTACTTTTTCTACAAATTATTACAAATAATACAAGTAACATGATTTACAAAAAAAAAATAAATTGAGAGACAACCCTCCCAACCCGGCCAAGGAGAGGAGTCTCATAAATATTAGTATGGTGTATGTTTTTTTTTTTGTAATCTTCTAAAAGTCTTTTAACCTCATTATTTTCACATACTATCATTTTATCAAAGTGTTATACAAAAAATCCTCTCTTCTTCTTGGGACTCCATAACGGCCGCAACAAAGCAAACAAGGGATCAAAATTTTCTTCAAGTCCTAGTGTGTTTAACAAATAGTTTGATACTCTTTCTAAGATTTTGAAATAAAAATCTAGAGTATTTAGGTAATCCTTGGTTCTTATCACCTCTTCATTTCTCTTGTAAGCATGTTTTTATCATTTTTATGTTTCCTTATCATTTTCATATGTTTCTTTTCATTTTTGGAACTTATATGCATGATATGTGATTTATACCATTTATTTCATGATTTTAGAGTATATATACATATTGGTCATCCTATAATTACTCCCCTTGGTATTGGTTGGTCTTGATGGTGATTAGGAACCCATGACACCCTAAGAAGGTGTATGGTAGGATTAGATTAGTTTTGGAGTTGATTTGAAGGGATTAGAATAGGTTTTGTCCGAGTAAAACTATTTTCGATAACTATATTTTATGTTCTGTCCTTGTTTTGCTTTTCTGGAAAATCCGACAGTAGGCACGACTTTTTGGCCTTGATTTTTAGAAAATATACTTTAAAACGAATCCGTGGCCGCTTGAGCGGATAAGCGGACTTATAACGAAGAAGTTATGAATTTTACAAGTTTGACGACGAAATATATTATTTTCAGAAATTTCAGCAACATGTTTTTAGTTTGTTCGGGTCAAAACGAGCCTTAAGCTTCACAAATTATTTCGACTTATCAAAAATATATTAGTTTACTTTGATCTGAAGCTAAGGACATATTAAGCGTAAAGCGGTTTGAAGCGACAAAGATATGCACTTTTTCTTAAACTTGCCGTAACTAATTTTCTGCACACTATAAGCCAAAAACCACCATCTTTAACCCTTATTATCTTTGTGTCCGAGACCTTTTGAACGAAAACTCCTGAACTGAAACTTTTAGATATCGATACAAACTTTCCAAAACAGTCGAGTTCGTTCTCTAACGATCGACCTACATCATTTTACGACTGTTTTTCCGGAGCCATTTTTGGTAATTTCATGATTTTTCCGACGACATTGTTTTGCGACGAAAAGTGGTAATTTCTCTAAAAATCATTATAAAACCATTGTAGGATGACATTTTGGCGTAAAAACATGTAAAGTGATTTTTGTTTGGTCGAGGCGTCAAAAGTGTATTTTTCGACGTCGAGTAATATTTTCAAAACTCATAAATGGTATAAATAACATATCAAGTGCATGCATAACATTACATTGCAACTCATGACATATCATGTCATTGATAATAGGTCGGTTAGCATCACATTAAACCTCGGTGTACTCACATTTGCCATTACTCGGTTTATCAAGTGAGTTTTCATAGCCCGTTTTACATGCTTTCGATTATTTTCAAACCCACGGGGGAGAATACATTTCACTACATTTTCTTTATGCGATACCAAGTATGTTAAATTCATTACATTGCTTAAGTTATCGCATTTGCCAATTTGAAAGTCCCATTTCTGAACCATGAACCGTTAATCTTTGAAGCGAGGATGAGTGGATAGATCTATCGAGGGTGGCGCCTCCATCCGGGTTGGTGAATCCCAACCAGGAAAAGCGGATGCATTTCATTTGATTTCATTCTGAGTTTGCGGCAAACATTCCGTGGAGGGCATACATAATTGATCAGTCTAGTTTGGGGTCATGGGCTTAGGCAATGTAACATTATTTTTACGTGACTTGATTGTCATGCATGCTAGATACTTGTGTAGTCGTATAAACCATTTACATAAACCTATGATTTCTCACCAACATTATTGTTGACCGTTTTTAGCAATGTATTTTCGGTAACGAGGCACGTTCATCATGACATGGTTTAGGGACCTATATTTTGAGTCGTCGACTTACATTATGTACATTATGGCTCTTTATTTCAAAACATCGTTTGGATTTGTAACATATTTGTATTTCCTTAAACTTGTTAAACCTTTTGGGACCGATGTTGTACTCTGATTATGTTTTATGAAATATCCAACGATGTGTTTTTAAAACGACACTTTAGGTCGTTCAATATAACAGTGATGTGGTGCTATACAGTCAATGCCCGAGAATTCCATTCGCGCAAAACAGTAAATTGGGGTGTGACAGTTGGTACGAGCTTCGATTATAGAGAACTAGGTTGCATCATTGAACCTAGACTATAGCTACATTATCATAGCATCTCATCATTTCATCATAGTACATATTCATGTTATCATGCGGATTCACTTACACTTTATTCGAGATTATTTACTTTTATTTCACATGGTTTGCCATGGACATGTCTTGATTCACATCCCATCACCATATCATCGGACTCTGCTCGGATGATGTCATCCCCATCATGGATGATGTTGCATCACATTCACTGATATCGTATCTTCCATTGGATCTACTCGATCTTTCCACCTATCATGGCCGAACACTTGAGACCGAACCCTTGAGGAGAGAGGTTACTCAATCCTCGCGTTAGCCCGACTCACGATCCACGGCCTACTACTAGCACCATCACCACCATCATCACCATCTCCATCGTATTTTATTAGAGATCCTTTGCCTCTGACGGACTTGCTTTAAAAGCGTGCTACGTTTTGATATCCCTACACGGCATCGCAGGCAGGAGCCACCCAGCTAGATTTGAGTTAGGTGAGGTTACAGGGGCGCGATTTGTTCGGCAGCCTTCTACCGAGGCATTAGGAGGCCGTATTGATGTCCGGCGGATCGAGATAGATAGGTTTGACACGACGGTTGGGGGGTTGGCCGATGGGCGTAGGATTGAGCCCATGGAGGAGGTGAGGTTTGATATTAGGCGAGGTTTGTATTGACTTATCTCGCCAGTATTT
>OU343216.1:15761169-15836392 GCA_910596185.1 Chrysanthemum makinoi | reverse complement strand
TAAAAAGATAAAATCTATTAAATAAACGCTATCACTATAATTAAAATGATGTTTTTGTTTTTATATTTTTATAAAACTGAATTTAAAAACTACGTGACGTACAACTAAAAACGTGAAACTAAATCAATATTAACCCTAAAAATATGAAAATGATGTTTTTACAAACCTAATGATAAAATAAAATATTTAGAAAAAGAAAATTATTTTTAAAACTAATTATCTGATTAAAAACTATTTTTAACTATTAAATAATTACCTAAAATACAAGAAAATGTGAAATAAAGCTAGAAAAATAAAATTAAGACTTAGAAAAATCTAAAATATCAAAATAGAATTTTCAAAACTATTTTTGTATTTTTCTGATTATTTTTCTATTTTCTAGGAATTTTAAACTATTAAAAACTAATTAAATTACTAAAAATTACAAAATGAACTATGAAAAATATGGAAAATTACTTTTTCTACTTTTTATATTTATCTAAGCTTAAGAAAAATGAAAACTTATTTTTTTGAACCTTTTCTGAATTTTTTGTATTAAATGCTATTTAAAAATGCTTAAAAACTAATAAAAATCAAGAAAAATAGCAAAATGACTTAGAAAAATATGAAAAATTCAGAAAAACTCTAAAATTATAATCTAAATCTGAGAAAAATATAAAAACAGGTGCTTATATGGAGAAATATAGAACTGCTGTGGAAGTGCTACTTGAAATAAGCACTTGATAAGCCAAAAGCTCACCAAAAGCTACCACACTGATAAAGAAGCTATAATAAGCTAAATTAACCAAAATTCTATGAGTTCCAACAAACTAATACCACTGATATGCAAGATACAACAGAATTGATGTTTTGAGATTAAGCTACAAACAGTTTCTGAGTACTAACTTTAGACACTAGCACAAGCTTAGAAATAAGCTCAAAATGAAAACTACTGGTTGGAACTTGGAAAAGACCTGGGTGAGACCAAGTGTACCAAAAATCATGCCATGAGAAGCTCTAATAAGCCCTGTGCACAAGCTTCAATATCAGTGAAAAGCTCAGTACCACTGAGATGCGATAGTCTTGCGCAGTTTGTGCTAAAAGGAGAAGCTTGTTTGAAGCTTCTGAAAAAATTGTAAAATTATACTAAAATGCTACTGAGTAACAAGACCAGGTTAAGTTTCTAAAATGCCAAGATTCACTTGATAAGTCCAAAAAATAAGCTCATGAAAATTCCTTGTAACTGACCCCAAAACAGACTTTTGCTATTTTTGACTTTTGAAAATATGTTGAGAAGTTGACTAAACTGAACTTTAGATCCAATTTTATGATTGATTATGATTTGTTATGATGTAATGAAGCTATTACAACCTTTGTTTATGACTTTTAATCACAAAATGAGTGATTAGCTCTTCAAAAATCCAACAGTGAACCTGTTGGATTCAAATGATATGGATGTTGACTTCTTGGATTGCAGGCACACAAGTAAGACAGATATGAGTCTTTAATGACTAAACAAACTTGAACAAACAAAAGTTATACACTAAACAAGTCCTGAACACAATTAAATCAGCAATTCCAAACACCTCTTAATGCAACTGCTATGAGCTCAAACTGACCCAAACTCTTAACCAACTTGTAATTATGATCAAACTAGGTTTACTTAACCTAAACACTACTGTAAAGACAGATTGGAACCAGTTTTAACTACAAAATCAAACAATGCAAAGAAACTTGGATTTTACTTACAAAGGGTCCAAAGGCTTGCTATAGCTTGCAAACCAGTGAACCAAGATCTCTAACCTATTTAAATCAACCCACTAGACTTAAATCAACCCCACATCCACTCTGCTTCACCCATTGACTAATTCCATTACCAAATTGCCCCGTTTTGACTTTTGTTGACCAAGAACCACAATCACTTAAACCTTGAATATAAGCTTATATAAAGCTATAATAAGCTTATATAAACCTTTTTAAGCTTAAAAATCAGTTAACAACAGCTTGTACACAAGGGTTTGACTTAGAAATTTTCAGCAGTATACATAAAATGAGATTTGTAAACACAAACTGATATTAATACTTGAATTGAGTTTCAATACACTTAAAAACTTTAACTTGATACAAAATGACAAAAGATTACAAGTTTTCTGCTAAATTAAACACTTTAAGATAAAAACGACATAAGTAAAAAAGGTAAAAACTAGTAGACTATCCTCTTGCTTCCTTTTGCCTTCATTTTATAACCCAATCTCTTTTTCTCTCACTTCTGAACCTTTCCCATCAATCCTAGCCATTGGATTGCTCAAAAATGATCTCCACCGTTTAAATAGATTTTTGGCGCCAAAATTCCTTTCTGCCAATTGGGGGGGTTGAGATGGTGAGAGGGAAGCATTAATTGCTTTTGTTGTTTGGTGGAGGTGGGGGGAACAAGGTGAGGTGAGAAGGAGGCTGGGTGGTTGTGTTGGTGGACAGGCATGGGAGTAGCAGACATAGGGAGGGAAAACGGGGAAAGGGGAAGAGTTGACTGGTTTGACTGGTTTTAATAATACAAGGGGGGTTCAAATTGGTTAAAGACAGGGGTCCAAAGTGTAATGACCAGGCCAAATGGGGTATAAGGGTTTAATATTCAAGGGGCCTTTATGCAATTTCTGAAAATGAAAGGACCTAATCTGCCAATTCATCAAACTTGATCCAAGGGCTGAAAATGACACTTTCAAAAAGTATAAGGACTAGACTTGCCATTTTGCAATTTTCCAGGGGCCATTTCTGCCAAATTTTAAACTTGAAGGACCAATTTTGAAAATTTCTCAAACTTTGTATATTTTTCACCAAAGGACTTATTTTGACAACTTTTGATTTTAAAAGGACCTTTGGTGACTTTTTCTTTTGAAATTATGGCTCAGGGACTATTTTTGACAATTTTAGAAACTTGGGGGACTGGCGCCAAATCTCAAACTTTGCTCATTTTTCATCTGATTTTAAACATTTTGCATCTGAAACATATAAATTGCAATTTTGGAATATTTTCAGTATTTTGATGCATTTCTGAGCATTTTTTTAAACGTTTTTGCATTCAGATTTGATTAAAAATGATGAGTATTTACACACTCATCAATCCCCCACACTAAACTATTGCTAGTCCCTAGCAATCTTTTGAGAAAAACTTAATGGATTTGCATATCTTTACCAAAAGCCATTACTTCTGGAGTAGCCAAATGTTTCAGTTCAAGCAAGAACCATGGTACACCGATAACCATCTGATTTATTGGCAAATCATAAACCATATAACGGATTTGATGTGTCTTTACCAGAAGCCGTACCCTTCTGGACTAGCCAACTCTTAGATAAATTATTAGAATTATCTTTGGTGAGCTGAATACCAATTATGGTTTTTCCACTGCCTTTACCACAAGCCATAACCTTGCGGGCTAGCCAACTCTTCACTTTTTAGGATATAGTGAGTTGAGAACCATACAATTTTGGGCAAATTGCAAGCCATATAAACGGATTTGAGAAATCTTTACCAAGAGCCGTTTGCTCCTGGATTAGCCAATCCTTTAGTCTATCAAACATGGCGGACTGATAACCAATTGAGTAAGTGCAAAACACTTACTCCAAAAAAATTTTTGGCCAAAAACGGGGGAATTAGGCGGCATAATTACATGATAAAATTCGTGAGAATTCCCCTCCACACTTAGAAATGAATATTGCCCTCAATATTCAAAGTACCGGCGGTTATGCCGAAACAAGGAACGTAAAAGGGAAATACTACGGCCATTATTATGAAAGAGTTTTTTTTTTTTTTTTTTTTTTTTTTTTGAAACATATATACAAGTGTGGGGCATCTCCCCCACACTAGAGTGGTAGAAAGTAGAAAGAAGACAGAAATATGGGTGAAAACCCATATGGCATGCTACTGTTTTTGATTCCCGAGTCGCTAGCTTGACTCGATCCCCGCATTCATTGGTTCATGGGGAAAGTTTGTAAATCCGGGACAATCACAGGGGGAATGTCCTCTCCAAAGTAATGCTTCACTCGATGACCATTCACTTTAAAATTAGGACCATCGGGTTGAGATAACTCAATGGTACCATAAGGATAAACCTTAGCGATAGTAAATGGACCAGACCAGCGGGATTTGAGCTTTCCCGAGAAAATCTTCAATCTTGAATTGAAAAGAAGGACTCGATCACCAACGTTAAAAACGCGGTTCTTGATTTTTGAGTCATGAATCTTCTTTGTCTTTTGTTTATAGATCAAAGAGTTCTCGTAAGCTTGATCACGGAGTTCATTTAATTCATTCATTTGAACTTTCCGGTGATCACCAGCGGTCTGAATATCAAAGTTAGCATGCTTCAAGGCCCAGTATGCCTTGTGCTCGAGCTCTGGGTAGATGACACGCCTTCCCGTACACCACTTGTATGGAGTGCACCCGATGGGTGTTTTGTATCTGTACGGAGGGAAGGCCCAGAGTGCGTCATCTAACCTATCCGACCAAGAGGCACGGTTTTCGCCAACCGTCCTCTCCAGAATTCTTTTTATCCCCCGGTTGGAAACTTCCACTTGCCCACTTGTTTGTGGGTGGTACGCAGTAGAGGTACGGTGAGTTACACCATACTT
The DNA here is from genome assembly GCA_910596185.1 of Chrysanthemum makinoi. Classification (NCBI taxonomy): domain Eukaryota; kingdom Viridiplantae; phylum Streptophyta; class Magnoliopsida; order Asterales; family Asteraceae; genus Chrysanthemum; species Chrysanthemum makinoi. The sequence continues at coordinate 15,831,790 of OU343216.1, read as the reverse complement.
TTGCATGACTCTTGCAAATTGGTCATTGCAGAAATGCGTACCACGATCACTGATTATGGCTCGTGGAGTTCCAAACCTAGCAAAGAGAGATTTCAAGAATTTCACCACAACTCGGGCATCGTTGGTGGGTAAAGCCTTAGCTTCAACCCATTTCGACAAGTAGTCAACGGCCACGAGTATGTATTTGTTACCACGGGAAGAAGGAAATGGCCCCATAAAGTCAATGCCCCAGATGTCAAAAATCTCACACACTTGAATGGCGTTTTGCGGCATTTCATTCCTTTGTGAGATATTCCCGTGACGTTGACAAGCGTCACAGGTTTTGACGAATTCATGGGCATCCTTATAGATCGTGGGCCAATAGAATCCCGAATCAAACACCTTCTTGGCGGTGTAGTTGGGGCTATGATGTCCCCCAGTAGGTCCAGAATGGCAAGCCTTAAGAATGTCAATGGCTTCACCGACCATACTACACATCGCCGGATGACTTGATCCGCACAGATTTTAAACAAGTAGGGGTCGTCCCAGAAATAATCTTTCACATCTTTGAAGAATTTATTTTTCGTTGGGACGACATCCCTTTCACCACAAAGTTACCCGCATGGTAATTTGCAAAGTCCGCAAACCATGGGGTAGAAGAGTCTCCACGAAAAGAAACCATATTGAGTGTTTCGAGAGGAAATGTTTCATTTATTTCCTTTTTCTCAAACACATCCTGGTGAGGGTTCTCTAATCGGGACAGATGATCAGCAGCCAGGTTCTCAGCTCCTTTTTTATCACGAATAATGATATCAAATTCTTGTAGGAGGAGAACCCAACGGAGCAATCTCGGCTTTGCATCTTGTTTTGCAAAGAGATATTTGAGAGGCGAGTGATCCGTATACACCACGCATTTGGTCAAGATAAGGTATGGCCGAAACTTTTCAAACGCATACACCACAGCTAATAATTCTTTTTTCTGTAGTGGTGTAATGGGTCTGAGCTTCAGTCATAGTTTTGCTCGCGTAGTGGATCGGCTGAAAATGCTATTTTTTTTTTCGTTGCCCAAAGACTGCACCGATTGCAAAATCACTTGCATCGCATAAGCTCAAGGGTAAATCGAGTCGGGGCAACTAGAATGGGTGCTTCCGTAAGCTTTTTCTTAAGTGTTTCAAAAGCTTCGATGCACTCAGGAGAAAAGATAAAAGGAGCATCTTTTTCGAGAAGATGGGTCATAGGCCGAGCGATTTTAGAGAAATCTTGAATGAATCTACGATAGAACCCGGCATGACCTAGAAAACTCCTAATACCTTTGACAGTAGTGGGGTGAGGTAGTTTAGCAATGACATCAACTTTTGCTCTATCAACCTCAATCCCATTCTTAGAAATCTTATGGCCAAGGACTATGCCTTCTTTGACCATAAAGTGGCTCTTCTCCCAGTTTAGACATAGATTGGTGTCTTCACACCGTTTTAACATTGTGTCTAAATGGGAGAGACATGTATGAAACGAGTCCCCAATGACCGAGAAGTCATCCATAAACACCTCCATAGTTTCCCCGATCATGTCGTGGAAAATTGCCATCATACATCTCTGGAACGTGCCAGGAGCATTACATAAGCCAAAAGGCATACGTCTATAGGCAAACGTTCCGTATGGGCAGGTGAATGTGGTTTTCTCTTGATCCAGCGGATCAATGGGGATCTGAAAGTAACCCGAGAAACCATCGAGGAAACAATAGTACTCGTTCCCTGCTAATCTCTCAAGCATATGGTCCATGAAGGGTAGAGGAAAATGGTCTTTACGGGTGGCTTCGTTTAACTTACGATAGTCAATACACACACGCCATTCCGTAACCAATCGAGTTGGAATTAACTCGTTTTCTTCATTTGTGACAACAGTAATGCCACCCTTTTTAGGAACGCAATGGATTGGGCTAACCCGAGGACTATCAGGAGATCGGGTAAATCAAACCGGCATCAAGAAGTTTGAGAACCTCTTGTTTGATAACCTCGTGAATCTTAGGATTCACCCTTCTCTGACTTTGGACTGCTGGCTTGAAGTCATCCTCCATTAAGATTTTGTGAGTACAAAATTCAGGGTTGATACCCTTAATATCGGAGAGTTTCCAAGCAATTGCTTGCTTGTGTGACTTCAAGACCTTTATGAGAGCAGTTTTCTCCTCCTCAGTCAAGTCTTTAGCAATTATGACTGGTAATTTATCATCACCCTCCAAGAATGCATACTCAAGATGAGGAGGTAGGTCCTTAAGTTCAACCTCGGGAAATTCTTCAGTAGAAGTTTGTACTGATTTGATTTCCTCAATCGTGATGTCTTTCGGAGGGAGTGAAGGTAATGGATCTTCATTAAGCAATTGCTCAAGATAAAGAATATCCCCCTCCGAATCATACACACCATCAATTCCAGGCGGAATTGATTCATCAGTAGCCAGAAATTCATCGATCTCTTCCAGAAGGAAGTCACCTCCCTCAAACGGAGTGAGAGAGGGGGAAGAGTCGGCAAGGATAGGCTGAGAAGATGTGGTGGAATCCCCTCCCACAGAATTATGAAGATAACCAAGAAACTCTTGAGAGTACTCCTCTGAAGCAATGTCAATTAAATCGACTCGATTAACTGATTCAGTATCATAATTTGAGGAGTACCTCGAAGTCTGATCGAGGTTAAAAGTAACAGCTTCGTTACCCACACGTAGAGTGATCTCTTGCTCAAATACATCGATAAGAGCACGGCCAGTTCTCAGGAATCCTCGTCCAACAATGAGAGGAACCCGATGATCGGCATCGAAATCAACGACCACAAAATCAGCTGGAAAATGGAACTTTCCTACTTTCACGAATACATCCTCGGCAATGCCGAGGGGACGCGAGATAGAACGATCTGCAAGCTCAAGAGTCATGCAGGTAGGAATGAGTTCCGGAAGAGACAGTTTCTTCCACACTGAATATGGCATCAGATTGATGCTTGCACCAAGATCGGCAAAGGCAAAGCATTCAATCATCCCAGGAAAAACACAAGGAAGAAGAAATTTTCGGGATCTCCTAGCTTCTCGGGAAGCTTTTTTAACAAGACAGCTGAGCAATTCTCATTCAAAGGAGTCTTAGCCATTTCAAATAGCTTTTCTTTGTTGCTCAACATGTGTTTCAGAGTAGATGCAAACTTGGGCATTAACATGATGGCATCCGCGAAGCTTATGTCAAAGTGAAGTTCTTGGAAGATTTGAAAGAATTTTCCATTTGATGACTAGCTTTCTCGCGGAGCTTTTGCTCATGTAAACGTGAGGGATAAGGAATAGAAGATTTGGGTTTCTGATTCTCAACAGGAGCTACAGGAGGTTCAAAAACAACTCCTTGATTTGACGTGGGTTTCTGGACCACTTGAGGTTGGACTACCGAAGGTGGACGTGTGCGTACTTCGTGGACTTGAATAATGCACCTTTCCGTTTTTTCCTTGGTAACTTGACTTATTGCCACAGTGGAGGAGGCATTGAGTCGTAGGTCCATTGTTTTTGGAGGTCGCTTTCCACTACCTTCGGGATAGAAGAAGAAGAAGAGGTAGTAGGAACAGCAGGTCCAGCATATGAAGCACCACTTCGGGTTGTGATCGCCTGTGCATCGCCCCTCGGATTAGCGATCGTGTTGCTAGGTAGAGTACCTGAGCCCGAGAGGGTCGATCATTTAAAGACTTCTTGATGTCAGAAATCTGGCTGACCAACAACCGATTCATTTCCTCTTGGGATTTCATGAATTGTTTCAACAGCTCATCCGATGATGGTCCAGTTGGAACAATGGCTTGAGTTTGCACAGGAAAATTCTGGCCTCTATTGTTAGGATTAGGGCCTTGGTTCTGAAAATTCCCTTGATTGTTTGCATGAAAATACCCTAGGTTGAAATTTCCCTGACCGTGTTTCTATTGTAATTTCCTTGGTGTTGGAAATTTTGATTCTGATTTTGAAAACCGTTGTTAGGATTGAAATGACCTTGGTTTTGAAAACCTTGGTTTGGTCTATTTGATTCTTTACGGTTTTGATTTTGATTGAAACCGGGAGGTCCAGAGTAGTGGTTAGGACGGTGGTTCGGATCTACAGGAGCACGATATTGATTGCCTCCTTGATTAGACATCCCGCCCACAGCATTGGCTTCAAAAGGGTTACCATCGGTGGCCATACAGTTTGTAATAAGCAGGGGGCCACCACAGTAACACATACTTCCACTTTCTTAACTTCAGCAGGAGGTGAAGTTTGTGGAAAGAGACTTTTATTTTGATTGGAGAGAACCAAAGCTTGAATAGCTTCCGTGAGTTTGTCAATCTTAGCATCGGTGCTAGACTGACTCACGGGCGATGAAGAAGAAGAAGGACCAACACTGACTTGTGAAACAACAGGCTTGCTTCGTGCATTGCGGACCTTGGACTTGGTTTTGATTATCGCCAAGCTTCTTTGACAGTTTTGCTTAGGAAATTTCCTCCCGCGGAGGAATTGAGAGAATCTTATCAATTGACTCACTCCAATGTAGAAAGTGTCGAGTTGCATCAACTCGGAGAAACCGTGGTGAGGACATTTGCGAAGCAATTCCTTGAAACGATCCCACGATTCACTGAAGGATTCATCAAACTTCTGAGTGAACTTGACGATTTCATTTTTAAGACCTGTCTTGGAAAGGTTGGATAAATTCATTCACAAATTTCTTCACGGATCTTCCCATGTCTCTATTGATTTAGGGGTTGTTTTTCAGCCAATCGGGCTTGCCCCTCAAGAGAAAAACGGAAAAGAAGCTTAACAGACATGAAGGGACATTCTTATACTTGATGGTAGATGCAATCTTGTTAAACCATCTTATATGAGCATGAGGATCATCCCGCTCAAAACCGTAGAACTGATTTGAAGTTACAAGATTCAGTAACCTGGTCTTGAGTTCAAAGTTTTCAGCCACGATGGGGCGATAGCATCTCCATACCCGTCGATGGGTGCTGGAGAAGCTCACGCATAGTCTCATCCGCCATGATAGCGGAAGAAGTGTGAACGTCCGGATCTCAATCCGATGATGGAGCGAGAAAGTCTACTGAACACGCCTTCTTGGAATCTTGATAAGCTCACGAAATGGGCTTACAGATCTAGAAAGCGGTCATTGCACAAGAGTTAACTCTAAGGAAACTCGAGTTAAGAAGAGAAATGGAATTATGAAGACGTTTGTAAAAATGGTGGTGTGAGAAGAATCTTTATGGGTTTTCTGGTTCAGAAACGTCGATATCACAACAAAATCAATTAACACAAAATCGAGGCAAAACAACCGTGAACTTAACCAATAATCCAAGATGAATGGCTTCTTTGAAAAAGGTACACCAATCACAAGGACACAGAGGAAAGTTTTAAATCTTTGTTCGGAACTTATTATGGTCGCACCCCAGTTAGGTAGTGCACTGCCTTGGTTTGCGGTGGTAATCTTTTAAGTTTGTTAATTATTAAAAAAAGCGATTCTTTTTGTATTTTTATTTTTGATACATATATAGAAACAAAAGGAAAAATATTTTTGTGTTTTATACGTTTTGGGTTGTTTTTGGGTTTTGGATTTTTAGAAGAAAATATGGATATATATATATATAGAGATGGATGATATAAACAAAGAGTGAGGATTCAAACAACTAATCCTGTAACGGAAGATAGATCACCTGACTCCCGCAGCGGCGCCAAAATTGATGCTGTGCCGCCAAAATCAGCCTAAATCAACAACCGCTTGTGAATGGCGGACCGTAACAGCTTAAAACTGCTCAAGCACGAAATCAATAAGAGATCTGAGGAGTATAGAGTCTCCCCTGGTCGTTATGTCCCAGCGAGCTATGCAATGGATCAATCAACGTATAGTGATCGAGAGTTTGACGAAAAAGGGTTTATGAGATTATGATTGTAACTACAGAAATATCAAACAAACACAAAGGCTAAAATGCAAATGAGAGGAAATTAAAAAGATAAAATCTATTAAATAAACGCTATCACTATAATTAAAATGATGTTTTTGTTTTTATATTTTTATAAAACTGATTAAAACTACGTGACGTCAAACTAAAAACGTGAAACTACATCAATATTAACCCTAAAAATATGAAAATGATGTTTTACAAACCTAATGATAAAAGAAAATATTTAGAAAAAGAAAATTATTTTTAAAACTAATTATCTGATTAAAAACTATTTTTAACTATTAAATAATTACCTAAAATACAAGAAAATGTGAAATAAAGCTAGAAAAATAAAATTTAGACTTAGAAAAATCTAAAATATCAAAATAGAATTTTCAAAACTATTTTTGTATTTTTCTGATTATTTTTCTATTTTCTAGAAATTTTAAACTATTAAAAACTAATTAAATTACTAAAAATTACAAAATGAACTATGAAAAATATGGAAAATTACTTTTTCTACTTTTTATATTTATCTAAGCTTAAGAAAAATGAAAACTTATTTTTTGAACCTTTTCTGAATTTTTTGTATTAAATGCTATTTAAAAGTGCTTAAAAACTAATAAAATCAAGAAAAATAGCAAAATGACTTAGAAAAATATGAAAAATTCAGAAAAACTCTAAAATTATAATCTAAATCTGAGAAAAATATAAAACAGTGCTTATATGGAGAAATATAGAACTGCTGAAGGTGCTTATGAAATAAGCTTGATTAAGCCAAAAGCTCACCAAAAAGCTACCACTGCGATAAAGCTATAATAAGCTAAATTAACCAAAATTCTATGAGTTCCAACAAACTAATACCACAGATATGCAAGATACATGAGGTGATGTTTTGAGATTAAGCTACAAACAGTTCGAGTACTAACTTTAGACAATGCCAAGCTTAGAAATAAGCTCAAAATGAAAACTACTTGGTTGGAACTTGAAAAGACCTGGGTGAGACCAAGTGTACCAAAAATCATGCCATTAGAAGCTCTAATAAGCCCTGTGCAAGCTTCAATATCGATGAAAGCTCAATTACCCTTTGAGTACAGTGGTGCAGGCGGTTTGTTGCTAAAGGAGAAGCTTGTTTGAAGCTTCTGAAAAATTGTAAAATTATACTAAAATGCTACTTGATAACAAAGACGGTCAAGTTTCTAAATGCCAAGATTCACTTGATAAGTCCAAAAAATAAGCTCATGAAAATTCCTTGTAACTGACCCCAAAACAGACTTTTGCTATTTTTGACTTTTGAAAATATGTTGAAGTTGACTAAACGAACTTTAGATCCAATTTTATGATTGATTATGATTTGTTATGATGTAATGAAGCTATTACAACCTTTGTTTATGACTTTTAATCACAAAATGAGTGATTAGCTCTTCAAATATCCAACAGTGAACCTTGTTGGATTCAAATATGGATGTTGACTTCTTGGATTGCTTGCACACAAGTAAGCTATGAGTCTTTAATGACTAAACAAACTTGAACAAACAAAAGTTATACACTAAACAAGTCCTGAACACAATTAAATCAGCAATTCCAAACACCTCTTAATGCAACTGCTATGAGCTCAAACTGACCCAAACTCTTAACCAACTTGTAATTATGATCAAACTAGGTTTACTAACCTAAACACTCTGTAAAGACAGATTGGAACCAGTTTTAACTACAAAATCAAACAATGCAAAGAAACTTGGATTTTACTTACAAAGGGTCCAAAGCTGCTATAGCTTGCAAACCAGTGAACCAAGATCTCTAACCTATTTAAATCAACCCACTAGACTTAAATCAACCCACATCCAGCTCTGCTTCACCCATTGACTAATTCCATTACCAAATTGCCCCGTTTTGACTTTTGTTGACCAAGAACCACAATCACTTAAACCTTGAATATAAGCTTATATAAAGCTATAATAAGCTTGTATAAACCTTTTAAGCAAAAATCAGTTAACAGCTTGTACACAGAGGTTTGACTTAAATTTTCAACAGTATACATAAAATGAGATTTGTAAACACGTGATATTAATACTTGAATTGAGTTTCAATACACTTAAAAACTTTAACTTGATACAAAATGACAGAAGATTACAAGTTTTCTGCTAAATTAAACACTTTAAGATAAAAACGACATAAGTAAAAAAGGTAAAACTAGTAGACTATCCTCTGCTCTTTTGCCTTCATCTTTATAACTCCTTCTCTCACTTCGAACCTTTCCCATCAATCCTAGCCATTGGATTGCTCAAAATGATCTCACCGTTTAAATAGATTTTTGGCGCCAAAATTCCTTTCGCCAATGGGGGTTGAGATGGTGAGAGGGAAGCATTAATTGCTTTTGTTGTTTGGGTGGAGGTGGGGAACAAGGTGAGGGTGAGAAGGAGGCTGGGTGTAGTTGTGTTGGTGGACCGAGGCATGGGAGTAGCGACATAGGGAGGAAAACGGGGAAAGGGAAGAGTTGGTGGTTTAATAATACAAGAGGGGTTCAAATTGGTTAAAGACAGGGGTCCAAAGTGTAATGACCAGGCCAAATGGGATATAAGGGTTTAATATTCAAGGGCCTTTATGCAATTTCTGAAAATGAAAGGACCTAATCTGCCAATTCATCAAACTTGATCCAACGGCTGAAAATGACACTTTCAAAAAGTATAAGGACTAGACTTGCCATTTTGCAATTTTCCAGGGGCCATTTCTGCCAAATTTTAAACTTGAAGGACCAATTTTGAAAATTTCTCAAACTTTGTATATTTTTCACCAAAGGACTTATTTTGACAACTTTTGATTTTAAAAAGGACCTTTGGTGACTTTTGCTTTTGAAATTATGGCTCAGGGACTATTTTTGACAATTTTAGAAACTTGGGGGACTGAAACTGCCAAATCTGCAAACTTTGCTCATTTTTCATCTGATTTTAAACATTTTGCATCTGAAACATATAAATTGCAATTTTGGAATATTTTCAGTATTTTGATGCATTTGTGAGCATTTTTAAACGTTTTGCAGTTCAGATTTGATTAAAAATGATGAGTATTTACACACTCATTACCAACAAGCTCTTATACATTCTTGAAGAGCTTGGAGTTTTTCTACTAGAATACTTTCTAAAGGATACTCAAATCACCATTGGAGGTACAGTTTCATTAGTATTTCTCTTCTCTCTCTTTAAGTAATATAGGCAATCATTAACTCATCTCTCAACATGCTTGATCTACTTGCATAATTGATTTTTTTTTTCTTTTTCTCTTTCTCTTACTTGAACACCCAATATGTTCATCTGACTTAATTGCTTTCATGTACGTATAGATTATGGTGTTCATCTATCTACGTGTTCTTATGTCGTATGTACTTGTCGTACAAATCAAAACATCTAAATAAGTTGTTCACAACTTTTAATGAAACCTTATTCACAAACTCCCACACACACACAAACGGTCAAACCACCAACTCTTTCCACTTTCAAATTTCTCACACCCTCATCATCACCTTCCTCGAGAAGTATTTCACAAGGAAGGAAATCATCATCAGTATGGTGTATGTCTCTATTGTGATCATCACCATCTCACTCGTAACACTCATCTTCCCTGTAGTCAAATTCTCACATAGAGATTTGCTTATAGTTTCAGGAATCTCCGTCTTCATCACTTGTCCAAACCCTTGTATTACTCTACGCATTGAAATAAATGAAATATAAATATTATCTCATTTATCTCGTCCTTCCTTCTTCTAGCACAATGAGTTCTCAGTACACATAAGCACTCGTAGTTACGATGTGTCAAATGAAAACATTAGGCTAAAAATCACCAAAACATATGATTAGAACACTAAAAAAGTCTTGCCTTTAAAAACCAAAAACTCTTCTGTCTACAGATTGCCCGAATCCCTGTTCTATAACGGGTCAGATCCTTTTTGAAAGGGATCCAGAGGATCTGGCAGGATAAATGACAGAATACACTCAAACATTTCAGTCAATTCACACATATATTTCATCACCTCCATTCTGAAATCCCTTTCTCCTATTCGTAGGTTATTTCATCACTCCTAACATCATTCTAGGGGTTAACTCATCACAACTGGCTCAAATAGAACTCTCGGATTAAAGAAGCAAATTGGATATTAACACTAAATTCTCCTAGGTAGAAATTGCATTCTCACAAATCAAACTTCTCACCTAGAACATTCATTTTCGGAGTGTGTCATTGTTAATTCAAATAAAAAACGTCTAACAAATAATAAATCACTATTAGATATCACCCTAAATCATGTTAAACCTCATTGAGTCAAAATAAGATAAAGAATGCATTAATTGCCTCTAAACCAAAACTTTCGCTTCTTTAAAAGATTACTATGTGTTAATGTATACATTTATCTTGTGTGTATAGGTCTCAACATGTCTCATGAGTATGACTTTGATCATCAACTTACCTACGTTTATATCCCAAACATTTCTCTTGAATCAAAAACTCCTTGTAACCATATTCATGGGTTAATAATCTTGAAACTCGTCTCTTTCATGAATGACGTATTGTTGACTCACCTATCATCCAATAAGACATCAATACATCATTCATCACCATAGGATTTGAATGCCTTCTCACCATCAACGAGAAAATGTGTCCACGGTTTGTGTTGGAATTCTTCCGTAAAGTTGAACTCGTTTGTAACGAGGATCATTCTCTATCTCTTTGGTTTTGGATCAAAAACCAAAAGTTTGTCCTAAATTTTCAGTAGTTTGCTCACATCCTCCACATTCAAAGTCATGGACAATGTGCCTACACTGAAGATTGGTCCCTTGAGTCTATATTTGTTAGGTCACAAGATTTACAACACAAGCTTACTAGAAAAATAGAGAGGTGATTGAACAATAAACCAAACACACACACACGTTAAGACTATGACCGGTTATGCGTAAGTATGTGAAAGAAAGATAAATTGAACAACCAACCTTCAAATGAAGGTTTACAAGATTATTTATAGGAGGGAAAGGAACACTCCTAGTTCCCATCCTTTCCTTAATAGACATGGGCCTAAGCTCATGGGCCTTCTACACAAGCTTAAGGCTAATAACAAACATAAAGGCCATAATTAAGCTACCTATTACATATTAATTACTGACACTTGATTATGGTTTAGGAGTGATTCCAACAATCTCCCCCTCAAGTGTTGGTGATGAAAAACGGTGAAGGCATTGATGTAATAGTAGCTTTGACGTCTTTTGACATTCTTCTTTCTTGTGAGAAGAATTGCCTTGATTCGAACCATCTCCCCAGGGTAGCGAGATAGTTTTCTTTGAACAGTTATGCTTTGACGTCATCTTTAACTTTGTTCTTTGATCATTGTTCTTTGTGATGAAAGTGATAGTGTGTTGTTATCTGCATCTAGTTTGCCTCAATTGCCTTCCTTTGCTTCGGTGTCTCCACGTCTTTCTCCAACATGCTCACACACTCTTTAACGTTGGATTACGGTACTGATGAAGTTCTTTAAGTCTTTAACTTTGTAGATTCTTTGATTTGACGAAGAATCATTCTGACTTTTGTGTTTCTTTAAGATAGAACTTCTTTGATGATGTTGTTGGTGTGAACAAGTGGAGAATCTGCACGATCATTCCGCTCCCGAGCTTCCATAAGAAGTAAACATTAAAACGGTTAGTAATAAGCGGATTCCGGCACTTACGAGTTTGAACTTCGAGTGTTGACAGACATAGTGTGAAAACACAACTCTAATTCTTACAAAGGCGTTCACTGAATCGGTCCCACAAGTGAGATAACACAATGCGAAGTACACCTACAATTCAGATGAGTCGGTACACAAGCATCACCTCAGTTGTAGGCCGTTTGAGACCACTAAGCGCTAATCGGGAGTTGCCAAAGCGACTGTGTGAAACATTTGATGTTGACCACGGCAGGAGTTTCCATTCAATCACCTGAGGATCACAAATGTGAACCTCTCATAAATGTTCTCGTGATTGCTAAGATGCTGTGAAGGACTCGATAATGTACCACTGAAATTTTTATTGTTGAATGTCAAGTGATGAAATGTCAAGTGTACCTAAGAGATCTTTTGATGAATCTCGTGGCTCTAGACTCAATAATGCATTTTGGTTTTCTGAGTAGGGAGAGGTCTCCTTCTTCAATACCAGCAATCTCTAAGAGAGGAGATAGTTTTACGTAGGGTTCCCTGTGAGAATGAAACAAGCTTCTGTTGAGAGAAACTTGAGTGGTTAAGAAGGTTTAGTGCATGCGTCCCTGGGTCCATGACGACTTTTAATCTTCAATACCGGTGTCATCTAGTGACAACCATGGCATATAATTGAACGGTTATCGCCCTAAGTTGAATAATTCGGAGGGCTATTTCTTTTCACCCTTTTCTTTGCATTTCTTTTTAATTCTTCAACTCCTTCTTTCTCCGATTCTCATTCTCTCCTTTTTACAATCATACCTAAGGACTTCTAAATTCTAACTATTGGTAGTGTCCTTGGGTAGATCCCTCTAGCTCTGGCGGATCATAGGACAGTTATTCCTAACCTTAATCACCTTATAGCTCCATTGCCATAAAACCATTTTCAAGAAAATCTCTCAAAGTGTTTGTAAATGAAAAACATGTTTGAACCACTTTGAGAGTTTTATCTTTTAACAGAAATACTCCCCCTCCACATGTGCCTTAGAGTTTAGACAGAAATATGCACAGTGAGGAAAGAGCGCGCACTTTTGAATTGATCAACTCAAGATAGACATTACCCCGCGAGACACGGTTACGTGGCATAGTTAAAGAGTTGCATTGTCAGCTTTTAGGTGACAACTAGCTCTAATAACTATCTTGAAGGTGTGGACAAACCCGAAAGGTTGTCAAACCCGTCAAGGTTCATGTCTACCAAGAGTTTCTCGAATGGTACATTCTACTCGGATAAGTCCTTTCTGGGACACGTTTACATCACTAGCGAACTAGTTTGAAATTATTACCCGTCCAGGAAAAGTCTTTTCGAGTTCTTGACAGTTAAGAGATCGTCCAATTCTTGGGTTAAAGTCTTTTCACACGAGTTCATATAGCAAAACACAACATATATTTACAACATCGTATTTTTCTCCCCCTCAAAATGGCATATAAAATGTTATTTTTGAAAAGTTGAGAATAAATATGACCATTTCGAGTGTTGCGGGAAGAATGACCACTGTGAACAATTTGTGAATAAAGTTTTAAGTCAAGTACTCCCCCTCAACAAGTGATATAAACGGTTGAGGTTTTGAAAATCATAAGGGAAAGTACTTGTTCTTTTGAGCAAAACCTTCAAAAGTGAAAGGTTTGATAGGTTTTACTCAAAAGTAAGAAGCTTTCGCTCTTTTGATAAGGATTGTGGCGGAAGGCGTACCCGCAGGTCCTTTATTTACAAGAACGGGTTGTACACTGTAATGTGTGCACAAGCCATAGACATAATAAATCATACATCCAAAGTTATAATGAAAGAAACAGTTCAAGGGGTACCGGTAGTCCGTGATGTTTCCCAGGGTTCTTGCGGCGTTGATAGCGGGTGATGTTGATTATGGGTCGACCACCAACAAAGCTTTCCAATGTTAAATCGATCCCTTCGATACAACGTTCATCAATCATGGTGATGATCCTCTTCACGCTCCTTTCTTTCAAGAATTCCATCGCTTGGAGACCCATGCCTTCATGTATAGCCTTCAACCGATAAGCCAATCCGTCCCTAACCAACTTCAAGGTGTGATCTCCAAACTTGTGAAGATCTTTACACGCCATTAAGCAATTTCGTTGTAGTTCATCTGCGTAGCGAATGGTTTGCTGATGAGTGTATATTGTGAGCGGTTACGTCGCCGGAAGATCAAGTTGAGGTGGAGTGAAGTTGACACAGTGCGATAAGATTCTCTGCAAGCTGGAGATCTTCTACACATTCTTTGATGACTATGCGTCGATGAAGATGAGCACGACTTTATGAATTTACGTTGTACTTGTTGGAGAATTGTCTCATACGACCGCGCACTTTGGCAAGGTACATATCTTCGATGTCGTTGATAGACAAATTCTCAAAGTCAGAGAATGCATAATCCCTTTCGTCTTGTCTCTTGACCACAATATTCTTGAGATACATGTAGTCCCATTTGGACGAAAGATCAACATGTTTGATAGCAATGATGTTTTTAGTCTGAACACATGTTGAGACTTCGTACTGGCACTTCGTAGTAGATTCGATTGAAGCGTTCCGGCCAATGATGAATCCCGTACATTGCATCTCGGTCGTATGCTTCCACTTTGTTGGAGAACAAATGATTAGCTCTTTCCTCGATAGCTATGCAGTTTGAGTATTCGGCTGCTGGGAATGGAAGTGTCGGGGATGTAGCGTATTTCCTTGAACCATCGCCACCGTGAAGAAGAAATTTCAAGTCTTTGTTGAAGAAATATCTGAATGGGATCCTAGGTCGATCTAGTTGGGATCGTTGGTAGTGGTTTAGACCAGTCGGTGTAATATGGAGGGTTGTCCCGCCGTGAAAGTCGATGTTTGCTTCTGGGTTAATCCATGTTATTAGACATAGCTCGAGCAATGTTGTCAAGGTGATATTCGACCTCGATGGCACTTTCTGAGCTATCTTTCCAAATTTGAAAAGCTTCATTTTTATTCGCCGCCTTCGATTTCGTTATCTTCTTTACTCTGAATTTATCTTCTTGATATCTTTGCATGCTCCAATGTATTACCGTCTACCAGATCTTGACCTTCGCAGAGGTAGGGAGTGGAATTAACAAGAGTAGAGAACCATTCAAATTCCTTTGTATTATCTTCATCTAGCCATGATAGGACGTCAGCCTTGGGCCTTCTTCTTTTCTTAGGCCTAGATGAGGATTCTGGTTTGTACTTTGTGTCGGAAGAGGGTTGTTGTTGGGGCTCATGGAATTCTTCATCGTCACCACCCGTATACTCAAGGTGGTCACCGGTTTTTGAGTGCTGGGTGGTGTCTGGAATCCTGAGGTTTATATGCGTAGAGAGGGAGGAGGAGATCTTTGTTGGCGAGGTCCGTTGTGGTGGAGGCGGCATTGAGTCTTGAATCGAGATGATTCACCGACTTCTTTTGTCGTTTAGGCTCCTTATCCTTATCTTGATCTTTGTCTTCATCGTCTTGTGAACGTTTGGGCCTTACAACCTCTTCTCTGAATGATGACTTGAGTTGGTATTCCAGCAATGCTTCAAACAGTTTATCTTCATGGGAGGCAACGTTCTGAGGCGATGTTGACATTTGCGCTACCGCCGGTTTACTAATTCATCATCCGAGAAGATTGTAGTTTCAACTGGATTGATGCTCAAATTCATCGGAGTTGATTTCATCGCTTGCTTGGCTAAATGTAAGAGATTCGGATAAAGTTGTCTGGAATACATTTCCTTTGTCAGTTTGGAATGACCTCCATTAAGAACTTGTGAGTGTATCCTTTTATCATCTCGTCCATGCTTCCTTGAAGATCATCCTTCATAAGCTCATTACATACTCCCTTTCAACTTGCATCTTGTCATTCTCATCATGAAGATACGTTATCTGATTAGCGAGGAAATTCAACTTTCTGTAGAGAATATCTTTCTTTCCACTCGTTTGGGCTTTAACGATTGATTCTTAGATTGAGAGATCCAAGATGGAGTTGGCTTCTCTTGACTGGATGATGATTTGGTTGATTTCTTTGATGGTGGTGGTGAAGAGTGAGAAGAAGAATCTAATGATGATGATGATGAGATTGAGGAGACTCAGTCCTTTGGTGGTTGAAGTTTCTTCCTTTGATCGTGCTGGACTATCTAGAAGAAACGTATCATACTCAACATCTTCTTCATTGCCAGACTTAGCTTGTTCATCAGCTTTGGCTTTGGCTGCAGCTTCTTCATCGGCTTTACCTTCTCAACTTCTGATTCTCGGTTTCAAAATCATACTCAAGAGTATCTTCGACACGTGTCGTTGTTGTAAAAGTGGTGGCACCAGATCCTTATCGGGTTGATTAACGCATCAGGACACGGTGAAGGTTGAGCGCACACTGACCCTAGGGGCCACCCATTTGTTCTTTGCAAATTCTTTTGCACGTGTTGGAGTCTAAGGAATTTGAACTTCTTCTGTATGAACTATCCGTTGCTCTTCTTCTTCATCCGAGCTTTCTTCGTAAGGCACAGTAGAGGTATTTGTTGGAATCACTCTAAACCTTTATTCAAGTGTTAGTTACTCATATGTAATAGTTAGCTTAATATGGCCTTTATGTTTGTTATTAGCCTTAAGCTTATGTAGAAGGCCCATGAGCTTGGAAGCCCACCCATAGGAGAAAAGGAAGGGACTAAGAGTGTTGCCCTAGCTTCCCTCCTATAAATACTCTTGTAAACCTTCATTTGAAGGTTGGTTGTTCAAGTTATTTCTTTCACATACACTCTACCTTAACTTTCTTCACTTATGCGTGTTTGTGTGTTTGTGTGTTGTTCAACCGCCTCTATCTCTTTCATTGAAGCTTGTGTTGTAAATCTAGTGACCTAACAGTGGTATCAATCACCAAATAGTTGGGTTACTTTTTCGTTTTGAAGTTTTTGTTGTTTTCGGTCTTACGCGTAAACGTGGTTACCACTTTGGTTCGCTTAAAAAATTCGTTTTTTACACTTTTTAATCCAAGATTCTTGTACTTTCAACGTTTTAAGGTGTTAAAATACTTGTTTATGGCAAAAAGTTTCAACAACTACGCGTGGATCTAAGTTTTTAGTGTGATTTTGTTAGGTGGTGTCGTCCTCTGCGTAACGTTTAGCCGTTTTGATTCATCAAGTTTCACACTTTTGTGTTATTTTGGTGATATTGAAGCTATTCCATAACAAAAATCCGGTTTAGAAACAACTTTGGGCAAAATCATTTTTACGAGTAAGCTACGCGTAAGTGAAACCCTAATCTTACGCGTAACTTTATCCGTGGTTTGATCTTCAGTTTCGTGGTTTACTCCGTGGTTTATTGCTTGGATAAGCCTGAAAACACGTCAACTTTGGATATCTTTTGCAGCGTGATAGTGTAAAGATCATTTGGGATAAAACCTAAACTTACGCGCAAGCATAAAGCTACGCGTGAAAATCCTACGCCTAAGCCCGCTCTTACGCATAAGATAATCCTACATAAGTTTTCTACGCCCAACTACTGTTTACGCATAACTTTAGTCTTTTTTCCACACTGCAGCAAAAGCTAAAACTTCTGGCGTAACTCTCATTGTTACGCGTAACTTTGGTGTTTTTACGCTTAAGTGCTACATGGTTATTGTGATTACTCCTTAAGGATACTTCATCAACAAAGGTTCATTCGACTACAAAGATCCATTTTTACCAACACAAGTTTTCAACATGTCACAACCACCATACTCTAACTATTTCCCTTACACTTATTCTCAACGTCAACAACAACTAACTCTACAACATCAACATCAACATCAACAACAAGCAATTTATCAACAACAATTTAATCAACAACATACTCCACAACTTGCTGCAATTCCACAACCTCAAATGGTTCAACCACCACCAAGTCTTCAAGTTCAACCCAACACAAATGAATTCAATCAACATCCATCAAGGAACACTCTGAAGGAACCCACTTGGTTTGCAAAGATGTGTGAAGCTTTAAGTAGCCAACAATCAATTAATGAGGCTGGATCACTAGATAGACCTCAAATGCTCCTCGAAAACTACGATCAATGGGTGATAAGGTTCTTTAGATTTTGTGATCTGAAGAAGCCACATGGAAAGTTCTTAAAGAAGGTCATCCTGGAAGGTCCATTTGGATGCCTACTATTATCGTACCCGCCGATCCAAATGCTAATCCACCAAGAGATGAACAATCCAACATTGCCTACTTTGTTGCCGACTGAATCTTAGAGAACTTCTACACTATGAAGTGATGAACTTGCAATGCAATATATCCTCTTAGGATTACTAGCTTGATTCTTGAAGTGTTGATGCTCAAAAGACTGCAAAGGAAATGTGGGACCATATTCATCTTCTTATGGAAGGATCGTACTCAACAGGAGGATTTGAGATCAAAATTTACTTGGCTTATAAACACTTCATGATTGAACACGGAGACACTAGAGTCTTATCATCATCATTTTTGGACATCATCAATGATTTGGATAAACCACAACATCATCATGCAAAATTTGAATACTAAGTTCTGAGTAGTCTTGTCTGAATGGGAGAAGTATGTCATTTTCTCGTCGGCGAAGAATATGCATCATTCTACATATTGTTAATGTATTACTTGAAGCCTCATGAAAAGGAAGTTGATAAGGAAAGGATTCTCTCGTGCTCAAATAGCTCCAAACACATCGGGAAAATCAACAACTTGCCTTATATGCTCAAGCAGGATATTCTCCTCAACCAGACAACAACCAACTGCTACAATCACACCATATGATCCTTCACATCCTCAATCTCAACAAACTCAATTGGTTCCATACAACAACAACAATGCTCAAGCCCTTGTCGGTGACCGTAATGAGGTCGATCCGTTGAAGCACTGCAACAAGGATTTGCTATGATTGCTAATGCCTTTAGCCGTTATACCAACAAGTCCAACAGCGAGTATTAGTTCCGCATCTAACACAAGGAATCAATTTGTAGAACAATGGACCGAGTTGAAGTTGAGAATAAGTGGTTATGGTGAGTAGGATGGTGGTCAAGGGTTTAATCTTTGTAGGTAGGAATAACAATCGAGTTCCAGTGGTGGAACATGGAAATGCTCAGAATGGGTTGAATGGTCTTGATGCTACAAACTGTGAGAAGGGACACTGGCTAATGCATGCCCAAAGCCAAGGACAAGAGGCGATTACTTATCACAAGAGGCTCTTCTTTTTGGCTCTTAAGGATGAAGCGGGGTGGAACTCTACGGACAAAGAGCAGAGCTTTATGGCAATCACGATTCGGATGATGATGATATGGAGGACTTGGGCCAATCGCATTTATTATGTTGATTGCTATGCATGAGTTACACATGAGTGACACAGGCCGTGTATGACAAATGGCTTGTCTCAGTACGAACCAACCATATTTATCTACGATCTCATATCTCCGACATCACGAATCAGGCAGAGCTCATAATGTTCAAAATGAATCGTCCATCTCATTAAACTGATTTTCAACTAGACCCGTAGTTATATTTATTGTTGATCAAGATGACCAAGCGGTTTCCCTTGATAATTCACAATTCTCATTTTGGTCATTTCTCAAACTCAACATTCATCATACTAGCTCTTGCATAGTTTTGCATTTCACGTTAAACGCATAATTTCTTATTAAATAAGCGCTATCGCGTAATTAATTATTTTGAACAATTGATCCGATACTTCCAAAACTTTCCCGAGTATATATTTTAGGTACTCATATTAAGTTTATAAAATAATATTATGAGTTTACCCGATGTTTTTAAATTTATTTTGTATATAAATTGTTAAGTTTATATAATTCTGGCCGGTTTTAAGTAAATTCAACCCGATAAATATTTATTCATTCAAATCTTTTAAAATTTATTTTAAAATTTTTATGACTCAATATATTTTATCTTGACAGATTAAAATTTATTTCTATCTAGCATTTACCTAAATACTCAAATGTGTATACAAGATTTTACTTTATTTTTACATAACCTACATACTTATACTTACACATTTTAAAAAAATATATATAAACACTAACTCATAAACCCCCTTGTCGACACAAGGGGAATAGGAATCACTGCTTTACAAAATATCTAAATTATTCTTACACTGATACACATATACTATATTATACATTAAACACATACAAGTGATAGATCAAGTGTGAAAAAAAAATATCCATCCTCTCTTCCTCTTTACCTTAAAACCGGCCACCATTGAAGCTCCAAGAGGATCACCAAAATATTTTCAAGACAAGTATTTTACACTCTAGACACACTCTTGATTAAGGTTTTGGAATAAAAACCTTTGGTGATTAGGATTAAACCTTTGTTCATTAACCTCATCAAGATAACTAGTAAGCATTTCATACTCATCATCATCTTTCATATTTACTTTATGTTCATTTCATCATATTTGAGAAAAACATGCAAGTCTTATGGATGTTTATACCACTTTTTCATTATTTTTAAGAGTTATATATATTTATGTCATCCTATAATTACTCCTTGAAACATATCATTTTGGATGATGTCTAGGAACCCATGACACCCTAAAGGTGTATGGTAGGATTTGAAACCAACTTTGAGTTGTTTGAATTGGTTAGAATAGGTTTTGCGGCGTAAGAAAACTCATTTGACAAGTTTAATTAAGGGTCTGTCCATATTTTTTAAATCTGGGAAAATTCGACAGTTGGTAAAATATTTTGGGCTAGATATTTGGAAAATATACTTTAAAAGCAGCGTGGCAAAGCAGAACGGTTAAAAAGCGGAGTTATAACGAAGAAGTTATAGATTTTGAAGTTTGCGACCTAGCCCAATAATTCAGAAAATTCAGCATGTTATATTAACTTTTCTGAGGTCAAAAATGAGTCTTAAGCGTTATACAATGCGACTTATCAAAAATATATTAGCACTTTCTGAATCTAAGGATGTATAAAAGCATTAATCAGGACTTGTAGCGATTAAATTATACACGTTTACACAAAGTTGCATTAACTTTATTATATAAACTTAACTTTAATATATTTTCTATTAAACATAAACTCTACACAAACAACTAAGTGAAAGTATTTGAGGGTGGATTTTTAACAAGGATGTAGTACTTTTTATAACATGATGTCTACTAGTAAATGTAAGTTCGCCTAGCATATTTTCCAAAATGTCAACCGTTACATCAGCGGTTATTGAATAAAATCGGTCAAAACTTTCTTTGGAAAACCACCATATAAACAATATTTTGGATACAAGTACCATACTTTACAATATTTTTCTATGATGAGACCTCTAGGATGAAAACTTAAATGCTAAAACTTTGGGTTTAATGATACAAGCTTCCCAAAACCGTTGAGTTGTTTCTGACACTTTCGGCGTGCACCATTTTGACTAGCTTTTTCAAGGAAGTAGAGTATATTCACTTTCATGAAATTGTCAAGTAACATTATTTTACGACGAAAAGTTATAATTTCTGGCTTAAATCACAAAAGCGATTATTAGTAGGATGTTGATTCAAGCGTTATATACTTGTAAAGTATTTTTATAAACAGAAGGATGTACTCAACATATATTTGAATGATAAATTCTATTTTAAAAAGCGTGCAAGTGAGGTATAGATTACATATGGATTTGCATACATTGTTTCATGACTTATATTAGACAGCATCATTCATTTAGGTGTGAGGATAGTTTAGAGCCTCTCATTTTAGGTGCACTTCATTTTGTTAGCATATCAATCATACCGGGTGATTCATACCCAGCTTTTACTACGTTTAAATTCTTGCAAACTCTTTGGGAATGCATGCTTAAATACTTGTTTTTATTCTTGAGAATACTCAAACCATTTATCTGATTGTGTTACACTATACTTAACATACTCTTTGGACATTATGTGTGGTTTATTGCGATATGTGCCTTAATGTGCTAAACTTGTTTACAATTATTCTTAAACATACTTACTACAACAACTGGTTAACTCCTGCGGGAAGCGGCGGAGAAGGTATTGATAGTGCTTATCGGTCAAAGCGCCCCACCCTTGGATCACTTGATGGCGTGACACAATGGTGAATATAATCTATTCAATGAAACACAACAAACAATTTAGACTTGTCAGAGGTTGGGTTAATTTTGTGATTCTTTGCGGTAAGTACATGTATATAGTATGCACTTATGTCCCATTTGTGAAACAGATTAATGATACTATTTTAGCCAATGGGTTGTGAACCATAGGTTGCAAGGTTTTGTATGGTAGAATTCAGGCGAATGGTGCCAATGCCTTTCTTTGCATCAGCATTCTTTATAGACTTTCAAATCATTTTCAACAAACTTATGAACTCACTTAGCCATTGTGTTGACAAGCAGCATGTTTATCTCAGGCAAATTGGGGAGATAGCATTTCATGGAGCTTTTGGGTCACATGGCATACATTGGAGTCTTGTGGTTTTATCTATTACCATTCGACATGTTTTGTAACCCTTTATGTATTATCAAACTTTGGGATCTAGTGTTTTGTAAACTTTAACTTTATTTAATCGAATCGTAAATCTTCCAACATCTCATTTTAGAGGTGGAATGTTTGTATCCATATTTGTCTCATGAAGTCATTTTCAAAGACACTAGGTTATATTTGGCGATCAAGATGGGGGTTTCCCTTGATAATCAAATTGACTCCGTGGTTATACTTGAGGATCTCGGTAATGATCATGTTGAGACTCGCGTTGAACCGCGCCGAACTTTGCCTCATCCAGTTTTGCTCGTTTAATACAAGACCAACAAGACCATAGTGGAAAAATGTCATGCCATTAATCGAGGACTTGAAAAGCAAAAATGCCTTTGATAACCAAGGATTTTGAATGTTTACAAAAGCAACTCAACTTTTTCAAAACTCAAGAAAAGCGTGAAAGCGGTTTTGAAGCGACCTTTGCCATCTTATCAAAGCGAAAAATATTTAGAGAGGCATCGTGATCTAGCAGCTTGAAGAATGCTTTGTTATGCGAAATAGAACAAGCTGAAACATGAACATAAAAAGCAAATTAATGCTCTCACCTTGGAAAAATCAAAAAGCTAAGGTTTGAGTTGTTAACTTGTCAAAAACAGTTCTCTGCATACAAAAAGCATTCAACGAAGCGAATAGATGATCATCTTGAAGAAATCATCGGCTTGCAAAACAAACTTAAAGAGTTTAAAACTGTTTACAAACATGGCGAGTCGGTCACAGCCATTGAAAAGTTTACTTAAAAACCCAATCCAAATGGATATGGACGAATCTTCGCGATTACAAACCTAAGCTTTCAACCAAAGCATTCAAACCAAATCCACAAGTTTCGGTCACGAGAATATAAAATTGATAATTACATTTATGAATGTTGTTGAATATCATCGTCAAGAGGAATTAGATCACGAAGGCGAGAGTCGATCAAAATTAGAAAAAGTTGTTTACAACAAACCTTTTAACTATTCAAAAGCGGTCACTTCGTCACACCAACGGATTCTTCTAACACACCAGGGTTATCATAAAACACAAGTCTTCTAATGTTAATCCCAAACCAGATTATGCACAAACTTATGGTCCTTTACCTTCCATTAGTGAAGTAAACTCAAAACACGAAAATCGAAAATTCTTGATATTTTGACATTTTCATAGTGACCTCAAAACTTTACAACATGAGATAGAATATCTTTCTGAAATCAAAGTTCAACATTTTCAATCGCCTGCGTGCGAGAACAAAGAGACATTTTTGAGAAAAATCTTTTACCAAATGTTAAAAATTTGAAAAGTTGTGCATTGTCTTGGGAAAGGACTTTCATAAGGAACTTGGATTAATGAAGGTCGTTTTAGAAAGCGAAACATCTATTTCTAACACTAAGCGTAAAAGCGTTGAGAAAGATGTTGATCGACTCTTGGAAGATGTCATAAATGTTGATGTCCATAATGTTGTGTTATTGAATTCTTTGTCATATGCATTTGATTATATCTCTGTGATCTTTTTGATTACGTGGTAAATGTTGAGAACACGATAATGTGCTTGGTCGAGTCCTTAAAAGTTGAAAACAAGCGATTGTCAAGCGAACTTTCAAATGCAATCGTCGTCTTAATTGGTGTCAAAAAGATATTCGATCAACAACTTGCTTTTTCAACAAAAATCCCGGTTCGTGCAAAATCTTCGATCCTAAAATTGAGCAGCGGATGATCAAAGCGTGTCTTTAAGTGTCAAATCTCAAAATATGAACAAGAACTTGTAAAAGTTAAAAGGAATATGGTGTCATATTTGATTTACTCAAAAAGACTCGCGATGAAGCATCAAATGAACTTGATCATTATCTTGCACACACTAAAGAAGTTATGCATTTTCTTTGGAAATGTTGATGCGAAAATCAAGATCGATTCACACTATCTTCAAGTTAAGAGAAATGTTAGGAAAGTATGAACAACTTCCTCCAACCATCATTAAGAGATTAGCCCGGTAACACTTAGTAATCATGTCCTCTGCCAAATCACAAGTTGCTAACGTGCTTCCTTCTTGAAACGAGGAATAGTTGAGTCTTTTCCAAGCGTCCACTTCCACGGCCTAGGAGCACTACATCGAAGAATAGGAAGTTACGACCTAGAAAAGATCAATAAGAATGCTAAAGTAGAAGAACACCTAGGACTATGAATAAGACTCGTTTGCCTCCACTATAGATATTGCGTCTGGCAAATGTAATAGAAATAGTGATGTAGCGAATGCTAAACCGTTAAGTACTTTTGATATTCAGTCTGATGCACCTTGTGTTATTTGTGGTAAAAGTATGAATTCCGATTGTCATGATAAATGTGTTGCTAAAGCTATCATCTCTCGTTTAAGGAATCCTAAGAACCGAATACCTCTAGGCCCACTAATCTTTCTAAGTCTGTGCTTGGTAGACCGACATCTTTAGATTCTAAACGCTTTCTTTGTCCCTGTAGCTCGGTTTCACCTCCTAGGAATGTAGTACCACCTAGTGCATTCACTAAGACTAAAGCAATTACTAGTTAGAGATGGCGAGAAATGGATATATAACACACTAGGATTTAAGTGGATACCTAAAGCTATTGATGTGTGTATGTCTACTATAAGCTGCTGGAACCCTCTAACATTTCGGGTTCCACATCTACTTCTATTCCATCTTGTAGATGCGTTATTGTAATCACGGTGTCTGAATCATTCTCGGATTGTTGATAGCGGATGTTCGGACCACGGCAGGCAACAAAGCTGTTATCAAACTTTATTGCAAAGTTCATTGGCCTTTGTCGGGTTAGGGAATGATCACTTGCGGCTATCATGGACTCTGGAGACTATGTCAATGGGAACATCGAAAGCAGCAGGGTTTACTATGTGGAAGGCCTCGGTCACAATGTCTGTTTTAGTAGGTCGGGATTTTGTGATGGAGATTTGGAGGTTGCTTTAGGGAGAAAACTTGTTTCATTAAGTGATCTACAAGGGAAGACCTTATGTGCGGCTCGCGTAATTCTAGTCTTTACACTATCTCTATGCAAGACATGGTTGCTTCTTCTCCCATATGCTTACTTTCAAAGGCAACATCAACAAAATCCACGTATGGCATTCGTCTCTCACATCTAAACTTTCAAACCATCACCAACCTTTCTCGACCCAAACTTGTTGAAGGACTCCCGACCGTATTCTAAAGATCACCTTTGCTCGGCTTGTGAACAAGGCAAAAGCACTCGTGCTCATTTTCCTTCAAAGGTGGAACCACGACTCTCGACGTAATGCTTCATCTTCTTCACATGGATTTGTGTGGCCCGATCTTGGCGTGCAAGCGATCAATGGCAAATGCTACATCTTAGTAATTGTTGATGACTATTCACGTTGGACTTGGGTCTACTTTCTTCGAAGCAAAGATCAAGCTCCACATAAGATCATCACCTTTCTCACGAAAATACAAGTTGACTCTGAAACAGTTCGACTAATCGAGCAGACGAGGCGAATTTGTTAACAAACTCTTCGTGAATTTTATGAGAAAGTGGGAATTGACATCGGACATCTATTGCACGTACACGAGAACAAAGCGAGTTGTTGAAGAGCCGAAACCGAGCGTTAGTGGAAGCTGCAAGAACAATGTTAATCAATGCTAAACTTCCAGATTACTTATGGAAAGTTGTATCTTGCATGCTATACTCAAAACCGTTCTATGATTACAAGCAGCGCAACAAAACACCTTTTGAGCTTGTCCATATGAGAAAACCGAATCTCAAACACTTTCATGTATTTGGATCTCTTTGCTATCAGAATAATGATCGTGATGACTTTGGAAAGCTCAAAGCCAAAGCCGACATTGGAGTCTTTATAGGATCTTGTGATAATTCTAAAGGTTTCGAATCCGGAATCGTCGAACAAAGGAGGTTATGGAAGCGATTCATGCTCATTTTGATGAACTTCGAGAAACTACGAGTATAACTGACTTGGAACCGGACACAACCGCTTAAACTTCCCCAAACCCCATCATCGGTGAACAAAGCCCCGACTTACTCGTCAACAAATGGAAAGTTATTTGCTCCGTTGTTTTGTGGCGATATTGATGAGCGTGCTCGAGTGTATCCATTTGTTTCGGTATGCAACGATAATACTCTTATACGATACACTGCTACAACAATTGAAGAAGCACCACCAGTTGACTCCAACACTACAGTTGAACAAACCGCTTCCAACAATGATGAACGGTGATGATGTTCGAATGAAGTACCCCCACTGCGATTTTGATCCAAATCGTTCTTGACCCGTTTGCTAATGAGATTGCTTGCACGGATGTCGCGAATCTTCAACAAACCATTTGAATCCTCGGAATCTGCACAATGTATACCAACATCAACCCTCCACACATAGATGGACAAAGACCATCCTCTGGAAAACATTATTGGCAGCCGAATCAACCGGTCGTTACGAGACAAGCGTCTTCACAGAATGGTGAACATTGCATTTATGCACTCAGCATGCCTTGATCACGAACCTAAAAACATCAAAGAGCGATGACAAAAGACAAGCGGATTGAATCCATGCAAGAAGAACTCAACCAATTCAAGCGTCTTGAAGTATGGGGCTGGTTGAAAGACCAGCAGTCTCGTCATTGGTCTCAAATGGATTTGGAAAAACAAATTGGATCTTTGAAGGAAATGTTATCGAAATAAGTCGCGTCACGGTGGCTAAGGGTTATCGTCGGGAAGAGGGTATTGACTTTGAAGAATCTTTTGCTCTGGTTGCTCGTCTTGAGAACATTGGGATATTTCAGCGTTAAGCGGCTCATATGAATATACGGTCTTTCGGATGGATGTCAAAACTGCGTTTTCGAATGGACAACTTAAAAGCGGTTTATGTCGATAACGAAGGATTAGTTGATCCCTTTACGAACCATGTCTACAAAGCGAACAAAGCTCGTATGGTCTCAAACAAGCTCCTCGGGCATGTTACGATAAGCTATCATCTTTCCTCATTGCTAATAATTTCACCAAAGGTTGGTTGACCCACTCTTTTCTATACAATATCACGGAAGCATATTTTAATTGTTCAAATTTACGTGGATGACATCATTTTTGGTCTACACATAAAAAGTTTTCAATCGCTTTTGCAAAACTAATGAAGAAAAATTTTGAAATGTCCATGATGGGTGAACTTACGTTCTTTCTAGGACTACAAGTTCATCAATCACCCGTGGTATTTTCTTGAGTCAAATATGCCCTTGAATTGTTAAACAAATTTGGAATGAAAACCCATGACACCTATGCCACACCAATGGCTCATACCAAGCTAGGCGTGATTTACATGGGAAATTGGTGGACCCTACAAAATACCGTAATATTATTGGATCTCTCATGTATCTAACGATACTAGCCCACGATATTGTCTTTGCTGGTATATCTTTGCTCGTTATCGGTCGCGACCAAGCGAAACCCACCTACGAGGCTAAAAGAATCCTCAGATACATAAAGGGAACCATTAACTGGGGATCCGGTATCAGAAGGATTACGGTTTTGAACTAATAAACTTTTGAGGCCAGTGACCAGCAGGATGCTTAGACTCACGGAAAAGTACTTAGGAGCTTTACAATTTCTTGGTGATAAAGCGGTGTCATGGCAATCGAAGAAGCGAGTTGTACATCACTTGTCCTCAAAGGCGAGAATATGTAGCCATGTCGTCGTGTTGTGCTCAAGTCATTTGGATGAGAACACAAATCAAAGACTATGGTTCGTATTTGTGAAGTCGATATGCTTGCGACAATCGAGTGCCATTGCGATCTCGTGCAACTTCGGTTGGCACTTCGAAATCAAAGCACATCGATCTTGATATCATTTCATCAAGGATCCGTGGAGCAAGTCTTGTTGAATTATATTTTGTGGACCGAGAATACCAATTGGCGGATCTACTCACCAAAGCCTTGCCTCCTGCTAGGTTTAATGAGTTGGTCCTCCGGATTGGTATGAGTGTTTGACTCAAGGTGGATGACCTCCTAAAGCAGTCTTAAAACACAAACACCAAAATCTCTTTTGTAAATATTTTTCAAAAACAAAATACAAAAATATAAAACCTGATAAAACAACAAAAATATTCTTCTATCTATTTTTCTTTCAACATTGCAAGTACATTTCTTCCGTCAACACTATAATCTTTCAAAATTCAGTATTTCTTTGATCAAGTGTTGAGGGAAAAAATAAACACTTAGCTGTTTCAAAACATTACGTGTACTTGCATGTTACTCTATTCTAGTTGTTTCTTGAATCAATGGTGGTAAACTTTCTGGTTCAATAACACTCCTCGGACTAAAATCTATAACCTTTCATTATTTTCTTAAGTTAGAGGGATGCATTGAAGTTCTTTTAAAATCTTTGTTTGGTAACCAAATGGAAGTTAAAGGCTTTGGGTGAAAATGGAAAGGTGGAGGGACCAAAGCGTCAAAAGATGAAAGTCATTTTAATAAAAGTCTTCCACCTAACTTTAACTTCACATTTATTACTCATAAACCTAATCAATCCATAGCGAAATTCATTCTTGAATCTGTGTTTCGATCATCAATTTGTAAGTTGTTTATGATCTTAACATGTTTTAAACATGGTTTTGATTTTTACATGAATCCAGCGGTCAAATTTTGGTCTATGATTGTTTTTGTGTTCTCTGCTATAGCGTATGAACACAAATCAAGAATGGGTGTTTAAGGTTGAAAGATTGTGTCAAAATTTGTTCTTTAACAACAATGATACTATTTTACCCTCAAAATCCACCCAAAACTCGATTTGATGGTTTTTCAAAATTAGGGTTTATAAGTCGAATTGGGTATTTTAAAATGTGAATGTTTTTGGTCAAATAGATTGTTGTGTAATGTTTTATATCATGTTGAATTAATGATTTCGAGTCTATAACAACGAAACACTAATTGTGTTAGAATTAGAAATTAGGGTTTAATGTTCTTGAGATTGGGTATTTTGATTCACGCAATTGATTGATGTTAAAACTTGGTTAATAGACTCTCACTAACATCTAAGACCTACGAAATTGTTTGGTGCAAATCCTATGGATAGATGTCATACGCGTAAATTTTTAAACTTTTAGGGTTTGGCCTACGTATTAGATTTTCTACGCCCTAACTGTTTAAATGAGTTTCATGCTATGATATGCCTTGTAAATGACTATACATGTTAAGATTGATGATATGATGATTTTATTTAGGCTTTCTGCGCAAAACTTCAGAGTCAAGGTCATTGTACTCTATAGCATAAGGGTAACCTTACTGCGTAGAAAGTTATCGTAAGAAATTTTACAGCGTAACTTGCATAAGGTCTACAATGGGACTCGCAGCGTATCCGTGAAGGATATGCGTAGCGATGACTCTACGCATAAGGTTTTACTCTTCACGAAATCCTTACGCAGCGTAAGGTTTATATCGCCTAAGCTTAAGTTTTCTCGCATAAGGTTCTCATGTTCCTACAGCGTAATATTTCTTACAGCGTAAGTCGAGGGATCCTAAGCGTAAGCTTCGTCTGGCGTATACTTATCTTGTTTGCGCGCAAAGCTACTATTCCTACGCATAAGCCTTGATCAAACCTTCGTTTTGAATTGTTACGTGTGCAAACTTTTAAATAAATGAATCATAGCGTCACAGAATCCAATAATGTCACTAATAAACTTAAGCGTTTGATATGTTGGTGAAAATATGTGATAACATAAACTTTAAAACTTAAAGTTAACTAACTCACGAAGCATTTCCGGCGTCATTGGACTATTGGACAAACAAGTGACTTAGGACTCGTAACAATCATTAACAATGTACATTCAATAATTAGACAATCAAAACCTTACGTTGACTAACATTATGTCTTCGATATGTTGGTTCTTTTTGGCTAATGTTATTTGAGGATCCGCGACATATTTTGCTCAAATGAATGTGGATGCACCGAGGTTCTCACAGTGCGAGATATCTTCCCTAATGGCTATCAAGAAAGATTGTAAGAACAATCTGAGTTGACTTTGAAACCCTCACGTACTTTCGAGAATCTTCATGCTTGATTGCTTTGTGGATATTCTTAAAGAATCATCCCTACGAGAACATGCTCTCACACTCTGCTCTGAGTAGGAAATCTACATACAACAGTTACGGAATTCAATGGAAAGGATCAAAGGTCAAAGTCTTGGTGACACTTAATCACAAACAAGTCACTATCACTCCTCTGACTTCGGGCTGTTCTCATCATTCGGACATCGCTCCAACGACTTCTTTGCTACCCCTCTTGAAGAGACAGTCACGAAATTCTTGATAGATATTGGTTATGATGAAGCTTCAGGAATCATTACTAAGCACTCTCGCGTGGAGAAAATATTCCTCAACCATGGAGAACACTCTACATGATCATCACCATCGGTCTCACGGTGCGTGGCGGTGGCTATGAGCATCCCAAGCTCATGGGCTACAAATTTTACGGTCATTGATCAACAAGAAGGACATTGAAATCGAAGCACTGATATGGGAAGACATGATGTCATTTCACAAGCTTGGCTCCAAGATTCCCTATGTCGATACACCAAATTGTTGATCGAGCACTTGGACTTCATCGATATCCCCGAGGCTCAATGACCGGATAATCCGACATATTGATCGAACCCTATATACTAGAGAATCAAAGAATCGTCAACAAAGAAACGAGTGCGTATTACACGATCACCCATTACAAAATCAAAAAGCTTGAAACATACAAAAGGTATCGGTTAGCTGTAAAAGAAGGCAAAGTTTGTCATCTTGATGAAAATCTTACGGTACACCTACCGAGGAGGACGAGAAAGGAAGGCGTCTTGGAAGTGCAATAAGCACGAGAGAGTCAAAGGAAGCTTCCCAAAGAGAACCTCCTCCAAAAGAAAGTTCCCTCAAAGGAAAATTGCTCCTATTCACACGAACCACAAAAGAAAGCTTTTGGGCGAAAGCTCGAAGAAACACAATGAGACGAGGAGGTCCACTACTCTGAAGCGCAAGGATGACTCTCCATCGTTACCAAAACCTCCTAGTCAATGGTGAACATGGCAAAGGAAAGACTCACGTACTTGTACCATATGATGAAAGCTCAGAGAAGTGATGAAGAGCAGCTGGATAATCATACGGGAAGAAGTTCAAATTCCTTAGACTCCAACACGTGGCAAAAGAATTTGCAAAATAACAAATGGGTGGCCGGGAGGATCAAGTGGTGCGGCTCGACCTTCACGACGATCACGATGCGGTTAATCAACCCGATAAAGGGATCGGTGCCACCTGGTACAACAACGAACCGTGTCGAAGATACTCTTGAGTTTGATTTTGAGGAACGAATCGAATATGGAGAAGATTAAAAGGCGATGGAGATCAAAGCGAAGGCGATGAAAAGCTAAGGCTGGCAATGAAGAAGATGTTGATTATGATACGTTTCTTAGATAGTCTGCGCGATCAAAGGAAGAAACACGAACCTCCAAAGGATCGGTCTCCTCACATCATCATCATCAATTCTTCTTCTCATCTTCACCACCACCATCAAAAAGATCAACCAAATCATCATCCAATCGTTGAAGAGCCACCTCGATCTTGGATTTCTCAACTCATAAAAGAATTGTAAAGGCTGTCCAACAAATTGAAGAAGGACATGCTCAACGAATTGGTTTTGCTTACCAAATCATACTACATGATAGAATGACAAGATCAAGAATGAAAGGGAATTTGTCAGGAAGCTCATGCGGGATGATCACCAAGGGAAGAATGGGCGAAATGATCGAAGGCTACACTCAAAAGTACCTTACGGATATCGTTCCTAAAGTCACAAAGGAGATGTTCACGGAACAACTTTATCCAAATCTTATGCGGATAGCCAAGCAAACTATAAGATCAACACCCTTAACCGTCACAATCAATCCATCGATCCGTAGTTTTCTCGGATAATGAATTGGTGGCCAAGCTTGTCACACAAATGTACCGCGATCACGGGACATTTTTCGATGAAGGAAAGCTGTTTCAAGCATTCTTTGGACTACCAACTTCAAGACATGTAGATTGAAGAAAAGTCTAAGCGTCCTAGAGGCGATGAAGATAAGGATAAGGATAAGAATGATGAAGCCTAAGCGACAAAATTACGGTGAATCATCTTCATGCAACCTCCTCCCCAACGGCCTCTCGCTCAACAAAATCTCCTCCTCGTCTTCTACTTGATAAACCTCGGGATTAGAGACACCACCCCAGACTCAAAAACGGTGATCACTTTGAGTATCACGGGTGGTGGCGATGAAGACCATGAGCCACAACAACCCACCTCTCCCAAACAAGTAAAGCGGAATCCTCATCTAGGCCTAGAAAAAAAGAAAAAGCGCCTGAGACGTCCTATCATGGCTAGATGAAGACACCAGAGAGGAATTTGAATGGTTTTCTACACTTGTCAATTCACCCTACTGAAGAAGGTCAAGATTTGGTAGAGCGGTTCTACATTGGAGCATGCTAAGATTATGCAAGAAAAGTTCCATGTGAAGAGATGGCGAAATCGAGTTGAAGGCGAATCAAGAATGAAGCTTTTCAACTTGGCGACTCATAAAAAGTGCCATCGAGTCGAATATCACCTTGAAAACATTGCTCGAGCTATGTCTAACAACATGGATTGGCTCAACCCAGAAGCAAACATTGACTTCACCAAACGGGACAACCCTCCATACTACACCGACTGGACAAAACCTCTACCAACAATTGGCCAATCAGATGAACCAAGGATTCCATTCAGATATTTCTTCAACAAAGACTTGGAATTTCTTCTTCAAGGTGGCGATGGTTCAGAAATATGCTACATCGTTGACACTTCCATTCCCGTGACTATATACTCAAACTGCATAGCCATCGAGGAGCGTGCCAATCACTTGTTCTCCAACAAAGTGGGAGCCTACGGCCGAGATGCATTGTATGGGATTCATCATTGGCGAGCAGCGAAGAAGAATCTACTACAGGCTTCCAGGGTTGAAGTCTCAACATGCGTTATAGTTCTAAAAGTATCGTTGCCATCATACACGTTGATCTTTCATCTAAGTGGGACTACACCTTCCTAAAGAATATCGTGGTCAAGCGACAAGATGAAAGGGATTATGCATTTTCTGGAGGCGACTTTGAGAATTTGTCCATCACGACATCGAAGATGTACCTTGCCAAAGTCTGAGTGCGTATGAGACAATTCTCAACTCTGATACAAGCGTGAATTCAAGTCATTGCTCATCTTCATCAGGCGCATAGTTATCAAAGCGTGTAGAAGATCTCCGGTGGCGGTTGAATCTTATCGGGGCAGTGTCAACTTCACTCCCACGGCTTGATCTTCCGACATCAACCGGCTTCTCAATATACGCTCATCGACAAACCTTTGGCGTTTTTAGCGGTGAACTTCAAAGCTGCTTGATGGCGTGTGCGAGATCTTCATAAGTTTGGAGATCACACTTTGAAGATGGTTAGGGATGGATTGGCTTACCGGTTGAAGGATATACCCAAAATTGGGTCTCCTAAGCGATGGAATTCGAGGATGAAGGGGCGTGAAGAGGATCATCACCAATGATTGATGAGCGGTTGTATAGAAGGGATCGGTTAGGCGGAAAGCTGTTGGTGAGTTGACCGGGAGAAACATCATTAGCTTTCAACGCCCGACACGCACTCCGGCGACATCTACGGACACGGTACCTTGAACTGCTTCTTTCATTATAAATTTGGATGTATGATCTATTATGTATATGGCTTGTGCACATTACGATTGTACAACCCGTACTTGTAAATAAAGGACCACGTGAGTGCGCTTGATTACAATCCTTATAAAAGGAGTGAAAGCTTCTTACTTTTGAGTAAAACCTATCAAACCTTTCATTTTCAAGGTTTTGCTCAAAAGAACAAGTACTTTCCCTTATGATTTTCAAAACCTCAACCGTTTATATCACTTGTTGAGGGGAGTACTTGAGTTAAAACTTTGTTCAAAATTGTTCCACAGTGGTCATTCTTCCCAACACTTTCGAAATGGTCATATTTATTCTCAACTTTTCAAAAATAACATCACATATGCCATTTTTGAGGGGAGAAAATACGTGATAAGAAATATGTTGTGTAAATGCAAATGAATCTTTGTGCTATAGACTTAACCCATGAATTGAAGAGATCTTAATTGTTAGTAACTTCGAAAAGACTTGTCAGGACGGGTAATAATTTCAAGCTAGTTAAGCTAGTGATGTAAGCGTGTCCATAAAGGACTTGTCTGAGTAGAATGTACCATTCGAGAAACTCTTGGTAGACATGAACTCTGGCGGGTTTGACAACCTTTCGAGGATTGTCTACACCTTCAAGGTAGTTATTAGAGCTAGTTGTCACCTAAAAGCTGACAATGAATCTCTTTAACTATGCCCGCATGCTTAGTGTCTGTGGGAATGTCTATCTTGAGTTAATCAATTCAAAATGTCTTGGCTCTTTCCTCCTTTGTGCATTTTAACCGTTAAAACTCTTAAGCACATGTGGAGGGGGAGTATTTATGCAAAATCTTATCTCAACAATGGTACTAAAATGTTTTCATTCACAAACACTTTGAGAGATTTTTCACAACAGTGGTTTAATGGCAACATAGGTTAGTCATGGAGTTATAAGGTGACTAAGGTTAGGAATAACAGTCCTATGATCCGCC
The DNA here is from genome assembly GCA_910596185.1 of Chrysanthemum makinoi. Taxonomy (NCBI): domain Eukaryota; kingdom Viridiplantae; phylum Streptophyta; class Magnoliopsida; order Asterales; family Asteraceae; genus Chrysanthemum; species Chrysanthemum makinoi. Next base: position 15,797,055 of record OU343216.1, on the reverse strand, counting down.
GGGAGAGGAGGATCTACCCAAGGACACCACAAATAGTTAGTATTTAGAAGTCCTTAGGTATGATTATAAAAAGGAGAAAATGAGAATGGGAGAAAGAAGGAGTTGAAGAATTAAAAAGAAATGCAAAGAAACAGGTGAAAAGAAATAGCCCTCAGTTATTCAACTTAGAGTGAACCAAGGGTTCAATTCATATGCTACTAGTTGTCACTTAGTGACGCCGGTATTGAAGATTAAAAGTCGTCATGGACCCGGTGGCGCATGCACCTTCTTAACCACTCAAGTTTCTCTCAGCGAGAAGCTTGTTTCATTCTACGGGGAACCCTCGTAAACTATCGGCTTTCTCTTAGAGATTGCTATTGAAGAAGGAGACCTCTCTCCAGTCTCCTTTCGGGGAAAACCAAAGCGCACTATTGAGTCTAGAGCCACGAGATTCATCAAAAGATCTCTTAGGTACACTTGACATTTCATCACTTGATATTCAACAATAAAAATTTCAGTGCTACATTATCGAGTCCTTCAGGATCTTAGCAATCGTGAGAACATTTATGAGAGGTTCACATTTGTGATCCTCGGTGATTGAATGGAAACTTCTGCCAGGGTCAACATCAACGGCCACAGCCGGCCGGGTTTCGGCAACTCCCGTGGATTGGGCAGTGGTCTCAAACGGTCTACAGTCGTGGTGATGCTTGGTGTACCTCGGCGACTCATCGAATCGTAGGTGTACTTGATTTTTCGTGTTATCTCACTTGTGGGACTCCGATTCAGGAGCGGCCTTTGTAAGAATTAGAGTTGTGTTTTCACACTATCGCATTAACACTCTCGAAGTTCAAACTTGTAAGTGCTGGAATCCGCTTATTACTAACCGTTTTTATGTTTACTTCTTATGGAAGCATTGGAGCGGAATGATCGTCTGATTCTTCTCATGCTCACGCCAACATCATCACTAATGGAAGTTCTATCCAAAAGCAACACAACAGTTAGAATGATTCTTCGTCAAAACAAAGAATCTACAAAGTTAAAGACTTAAAGAACTTCATCGATCTGAATTCCAACGTCAAAGTGTGAGCATGTTGAAGAATGGATGGAACACATGTATTGGCAGGGCACGAGAAGCGATTTGATCACGGAGACAACAACATACTATCACTTTCATCACAAAGAACAATGATCAAAGAACAAAGTTAAAGATGGCGTCAAAGCATAACTGTTCAAAGTAAACTATCTCTCTACTTAGGGAGATTGTTCAAATCAAGGCAATTCTTCTCACAAGAAAGAAGAATGTCAGAACACGTCAAAGCTACTACTATTACATCAACGCCTTCACCGTTTTTCATCACCAACACTTGAGTGTTTGTTACTCATATGTAATAACACTTGTGGAGGAGATTGTTGGAATCACTCCTAAACCTTATTCAAGTGTTAGTTACTCATATGTAATAGTTAGCTTATTATGGCCTTTATGTTTGTTATTAGCCTTAAGCTTATGTAGAAGGCCCATGAGCTTAGGCCCAACCCATAGGAGAAAGGGAAGGAGTAGGAGTGTTGCCCTAGCTCCCTTGCTAATACAATGTAATAACCCTCACTTGAGGGTTGGTTGTTCAATTTATTTCTTTCACATACTCCTACGTAACAGTCTCACTATTATCGTGTGTGTGTGTGTTTGATTTCTTGTTCAATCGCCTCTCTATCTTTCTTATAAGCTTGTGTGATAAACCTTGTGACCTACTTGAAAGGGTTATAGAATTGTGCCTAATTCTGTTGCATTTGGTCTTATCAGTAGATAGGTGATACCGGGGCATTAGATTAGAATAGTTTACTTTGGAAAAGTGATCTGCGATTCCAAGTGATATCAGGTAACCGAAGTGAGGTATATGTTACTCTTGACTCTTTGTTGTTTATGGCGAACAGTTATTGATTATCTTTACCACTAACAGCGGGAGATACTACCCAACAATCAAAGTAAACTATTTTGTGATAATCAATGGCAAGCTAGCTATGAAACACATGGCTTCAAACTTTGCTAAGCTGGACAAGTTTGAAGGGGTGGCTTTAGGAGGTAGCGAGAAGAAGATACTTCTTCATCAAAGTATGAGTGTGGTGTATGTGCTAACCACCCATTCACGATGATGGTGATGATGCTTCTTGTGGGCGGTCAGGAGGAGGAGCAAATGGGAGAATGATGACTATATCACGAGGCTTAATTCTCAATGGTATGTCGATTCTATGTTTGATATTTATCGAACTTTGAATCTTCCAAAAGCTGGGGTTCCGGATGCCAAATATATGGTGAGGATGCATCAAGTAAGATTTTCTTGTTAGTAATTTCACAAATTACAAAATGACGATTCAAGACGGTCATGGAACAATACAATGAACTTCTTGGAATACTTGGAAGGTTTACACAACACAATATGAACATGGATGAGGCCATTAAAGTCTCATGTGTCATTGACAAACTCCCTCCTTCTTGGAAAGATTTCAAGCATACCTTGAAATATAAGAAAGAGGAGTTCTACAGTTGAGTTGGGCAGGTCATCTGCGCATTGAGGAATCTCTCAAGATGCAGGATAATGACAAGCCAAAAAGTAGCAATGCTCTTGGACCATCTGTTGTCAATATAGTGGAGCATAACAACTCCACCAGGTACAATGACAACAAAGGCAAGCATCAAATATCATGATAACATAAGGGCATATCCTAACAAGAGGCCAACACCTACTTGTTGGAAATGTAGCAAAACTGGTCACATTAAAGGGATTGCAAGGGTGTTAAAGTTGGTGGTAAAAGCAATGGATCATGCACTAATGGTTAGGAGTGGTGGTTCTTCTTCCAACTCCTTGAAAGGTCGAGAATATGGTTAATAAGTCTTTTGATTTATTATGTTACATATGTTGAATCTCATTATAATGCTTGAGGATGATGATGTTGCGTGGTGGGTTGACTACGATGTTTACAGTTCATGTATGCAAAGATAGGCTGGTTCAAGACTTATGAGGAGTCCTGAATGATGGTTCTATTCTTCACATGGGAAACGAGTCACTTGACAGTTGCATAATTAGTGGTTGTGTAGATCTTAAATTTAGTTATGGAAAGATTGTAACTTTGTTTAATGTTATTCATGTTCCCGATATAAGGAAAAACTTGGTTTCAAGTAGTGTTTTGAATAATCATGGATATAAACAAGTTATTGAGTCTGATAAATTTGTGCTTTCTAAGCATGGTGTTTTTATTGGTTTTTGGTTATTTATGAATCAAATGTTCGAGGCTTAATATTACCACTAACGGTGTTATTTTGATTTTGTGACCACATATAACGGTACGACTCTACCTATGGCATGCAAGACTTGGCCATGTACATTATAAAAGAATGCAAGATATGTCTAAGGATGGGTTGATCCCAGCTTTTGACATGGACACTGAAAAGTGTAAAACTTGCATGTTGACCAAGATAACCAAGAAACCCTTTGGGGTGTTAGTCGTTGAGACAAGGTCTTGGAGCTTATTCCACGGTGACCGTGTGATTTGCATGCCACTCCTTCTTTGGGAAATAAGAAGTACTTTGTGACGTTTATTGATGATGCTTCTAGGTTTTGTTATTTTTATTTGTTACATACAAAGGATGAAGCATTAGATAAATTCAAAGTGTTTAACGAAGTTGAATTTAACTTGGGTCTTTGATCAAAATATTAAGGGCTGATGGGGAGGTGAGTACATGGATACTCGTATTTTCGGTCTGTTGGTATAATCCATGAAACGGCGCCCATATACTCTCGGCAAATGGTACGAAAGGAAAAAAGAGTCTTGAAGGAGATGGTTAATTCCATGTTGTCTTTGGGGTGAGTCAAGGGTTACTGGGGTGGCTATGTTTAACGGCTTGCTATTTATTAAATAGGGTTCCCAATAAAAGGAACAAGTTACCCCTTATGAACTCGGACTAAAGAAACCCTGAACTATCTCAGTGCAGGGGTTGTAGAGCACATTGTAAGACTCCCCACGATCCAAAGCAAAAGACTTTGGGTGAAAGAGGCATTATTTGCATCTTTGTTGGATATGATGAGCATTCCAAAGCTTTTAGGTTCTATGTTATTGAACCTAATGATCATGTTTCAATTAACTTAATAATTGAATCAAGGGATCTTGAACTTTGATGAGAATAGATTCTCATCGTCCCAAGACCAAAGTCGGTTCGAATGGAACTCATGACCTGGTGTATTAGAGGTCCTGATGATAAACCATCGTGGTCCACGATGAGGTTGTGGTTTAACAACTTGAACCTACTTTCGAGGAAGAGCAAAGGGTCGAGGAATCCAAAGTCATTTGGACCTGAGTTTCAACTATACTTAGTTGAAGGAACCAAGGATGAGGTCTCAGACCAATACTCCTATTGCTTCATTGTTGAGGATGATGCTAAGACATTTGAAGAAGCATGAAGTCGAGGATATTGCTTTACGGAAAGAAGCAATCAATGATGAGATGGATTCCATCATGGGGAACAACACTTGGGTGTTGGTTGATCTACCTCTTGGTTGCAAACCTCTAGGTTGCAAATGGATTTTCAAAAGAAAATGAAGGTAGATGGAACTATTGAAAAGTTCAAGGCTAGACTAGTCATTCAATGCTTTAAACAAAAGTGAGGATAGACTATTTTGATACTTATGCCCCGTGGCTCGTGTCGATACCATAAGGCTGGCGATTGCTATGGCATCTATTCTGTCGATTATTCATGGATGGATGTGAAAACAGTTTCTTGAATGGTGAATTGGATGAGGAGGTTTATATGAACCAACCTCAGGCTTCATCATGCACGGCAATGAAAACAAGGGTGTATGGCTGTTAAGTCTCTTTATGGACAAGCGGCACCTAAGCAATGGCATCAAAAATTTGATGAAGTGGTTTTGTCTAGTGGTTATGTTCTTAACCAAACTGACAAATGTGTGTATAGCAAATTTGATGAATCCGGTAAAGGAGTCATCATTTGTCTATATGTTGATGACATGTTGATCTTTGGCTTGACCAAAATCGAGTTGACGACAAAGGAATTTTGTCATCAAGGTTCTCCATGAAGGACATGGGGAGGCTGATGTTATCCTTGGTATAAGGATTAAACATGAAAGTAATTAGAATTTCTATCTCTGGTCTCATTATATTGAGAAGGTCTTGAGGAAATTCAATTACTTTGATTGTACTCCGTGAGTACACCTATGGATACTTGTGAGTGATGCCTAATCATGGCAAGTATCTCAACTTGAGTATTCTAGGGTAATTGGGCTTTGATGTATGCCATGACTTGTACAAGACGATATTATTGGTTTTGCGATGGGAAAATTGAGCGGTATACTAGTAATCCTAGTGCGATCATCGGCAAGCGAGTTCAAAGGGTGCTGAAGTATTTGAAGAGAACTATGGATTATAGTCTCTCATATCTTGGTTACCATCGGTGTTGGAAGGATACAACGATGCAAGTTGGATTAACAGAAGACAATTCGTCTACCGTGGTGGGTATTCCTACTTGGTGGAGGTGCAATTTCTTGGGCATCCAAAAAGCAAACTTGCATCACCAGTTCAACAATGGAATCTGAATTTGTGGCTTTAGCAGTGCTGTAAAGAAATTTGAATGGTTGAAAAACTTGCTGCTTGAGATTCCATTGTGGCCTAAACCTATAGCACCTATTTCTATCCGGTGTGATAGATAGGCTACATTGGCTAAGGCTTATAGCCAAATGTACAATGGTAAGTCTAGACACTTAGGTGTGAGACATAGCATGATTCGTGAGCTTATCATGAATGGGGTGGTATCTATAGAGTTTGTGAGATCTCAACAGAACTTAGCTGATCACTTGATGAAGGTGCTTTAGAGACTTGGTTATAAATTCCTAAAGGGATGGGTTTAAGTCCAACTTAGTCATGAATGCTAGGACACAACTCCCTCTAAGGAAACTTGGGAGCTGAGTTCAATGTGGAAGAACATTGATTGGGTGGAGCACATGTTTTATTTACATCCCAAGGTTGTGCTTTCGAACTTCTGAAAGGAGGATGAAGTCTTTACTTCTTAATGGTTAATTTTCTTTGGAAAAAGTGCTTGGCGAGCATGACTAAGAGGAACCACCTATGTAAATGTTGAAGTTTTCCGCTTGGGAAGCTTTGGACTTTAAGCTTTTACAACATTTATGAATTTGGATATGGACACATGGCTTGTATAGTGTCGGGAGCTGATAAGTGTTTGAAAACTTGTGTGTATTTTATCTTTAGGTATTCAAATGGGTTGAAGGGTTCAATTCTTAGAACACCCCGATTCTCGAATATTTGAAACGTGTAATTTACTAAGATGGAAATTCAATCCTCGGGACATTTTCATTTATGCACATGTTTTGCTTGATGTTTGTTTTTCATGCAAAGGAGTGAACTAAATTTGGGGAGGATTGTTGGAAAATTTAGTGCACTTGTGGAATTATTCACACCTTGTAATGGGTTAGGAGGTACAGAGTGTACACCCATAAGGTCCATGAACACCCTGACTCTTGTAGTGGTTTGTATAGGTAGTGCTTGGTGAGAATACTGTTGTGGAGTTTTCATTGATTATCGGTGTTTCCACTTTGAAGCGTACTTCCACTGGATCAATGTTTCCAGCGAGTGGTGTTTCGAGTAGTGTTGTTTACAGGCGGTGGTGTTTCCACTGAGCGGTGTGGACCACGTAACACTATGAAAGTACTTGCTAGTGTTAAAGTACGCTAATGGTATGAAAGTCGCTGCAGTGTTAGAAATGCTTGCTAAATGGCGATTACAAGCGCTAATGACCGCGTTTAATGGTCATGTAACCACTACTGAACTATAATGGGGATAATATGAGGCTATTAATGGGCGATTAATACTCATAATTCCATTTGACTAGCTAAGAGTTACCTCATAAATAGGAATCGATTATGCATGAAGGACATACAGAAAACACTAAACACTAAGCGAAAAGGGTTATAGAATGTGCCTAATTCTCTAACGCATTTGGTCTTATCCCAGTAGATATTCATTGATACCGGGCATTAGGGTCGAATAGTTTACTGGAAAGTGATCACGATTCCAAGTGATATCCGGTAACCGAGTGGTATATGTTTATGTATGACTCTTTGTTGTTTCTGGCGAGCATTTATTGATTATCTTTACCTACTGTTGGGAGATACTACCCCGACAACGACAACACCATACAAGGGTGGGGGGAATCACCAAAGTGAGCTTTTGGTATACACAACCATATGAAGATGTGACGACAAGAGTACATAAAGTACATAAAACATACATAGAAGATAAAACTGAGCATCCTTAAAGGAGCGGACCTAAACCAAGCAGATCTAAAGTGAAACCAAGGCAATAGCAAGCCATCGATGGCGGACCACAACAGTCTGGCGAGAAGAGACCGGATATTAACGGTCTACTGGCGAAGATGGGAGATGTGAATCTGAGTAAGGAAGTTTATTGTGGGAAAGGAAAAGTACAAGAAAAGATGAAGAAGGAGGTCGGAAAGTAGGCCAAAATCGACCGCCGGAGAAAGTTGAGATTTGTTTGGTAAGGGTTAGGGTGGATTGGGTTTATTTTTTAAAGAGAGGTCGGAGACAGGTTGGAGAAAGAATGATTCATGCATATTTTTGGCTACTCAATGCATAGATTAGCTTGATTTAATGTAGCAAAAATGTTTTTTTTATGATGAGAAAATTTTAGAAATGAGAAACAAATAGTAGATATGTTATAGGCTTAATAATATAAAAAAGGATTTGTTAAATAATGTGTTGGGCAATAGTTAATGCACATTAAATATATTATTTTTATCATATTTAAAGTAGTTATGTATTTAATCCACAATAAATGAACATAAAATTAAATTAAATATATGTTACTTTTAATTTAACAAAATTCAAAATTTATTTTATATTCAAATTAATTGTTAGCTTTAAGTGCCCGTTTGTTTTGTGACTTTGGAATGGATTTTGTATTGATGTGACATTAGTTACTTGTTTGTTATATTTTTTTAACCGAAAGAATGATAGATGGAATCAAAAATGATAAATGAGCACTTAGGTGGGATCTGTAACTCATTTAATGCTTTATGGGCCCTATTTATTTGTATCTTTCTATGTATGTGAATAACTTTTGTTATTTTATAATTTAAATAATATATTTTATTTCAAATTTATTATAAAATATGTTAAAATAAAACAATTTCTCTTTCATAAACCTACCTCAAATTCAAATCTTATATCAAATATAAATTCTAATCCAACCCCGTTTATAAAGTAAACAGATAAGTATTGCTAATGAGCATTGTTTAGCAAATCTTACAAAACAAAAATAGATATGTATAAAAAATGTCAAAACAATAGTTATAGTTTTTATTTTTTCTTTTTCTTTGATAATTATGGTTTTCGACTTTTAAGCGAGACTGAGTTTTAAACCTACCATCATAAAACACAAACCAAATATACATTTCATTTTCAAAGGGTTGTTCGACCACTTTTGTTGTTGCACCTAAGGCATTATGTAACACGGATCGGCGTTAACCTTTAACGGAAAGACGTTACGCCCCGTTACCCACACCTATAGTGGCGTTAAAGCCACGTTAACGCACCCATGTTAACGTAATAACAGGCGTTGATTCAATTTAGGCCGAAGAAAAAACTTCACTTAACCCCCCCCCCCCACCCCCGCTGGCAATACTAGCGTTGGGATTTAAAAAATCATTTTACCCCCCTTGCTTTTGGCGTATTTCAGCGGCTAGTTCAAAAAATTATAAAAAATCAAAACCATTTTATTACCACATAAATACCCCGAATAAAACACCATTTTTCACACTTCACTACTCAATCACTTAATCTTATACTTCCAATTACTAAAAAAACATGTCGGGAGGCAACAACGATGATACATTCATGAATCTTCTCGGTGGTTGGTGGAATACCTCAAACTTAGGGTTTATCTTCCAAACTGGCGTCTCTTTTCCAACCCACTGGCTTTGTCGAGCCAAGATCTTTTTCCTACAACATCAACAATATAATGTTTTGGCAACAAAATCAACAAAACACCAACTTTTAAAATCTACAATCTCACAACACTCATGTAACCACGGTAAATTTTTCACTTGTATGATAGTCTAAGCTAAAAGAATGACTTATCCATTTTTTGTAAGATATAGGATTTAAACACATTAAACCACAAATCATATGCGTTCACAATGTTTAGAGAGAAAGTTAGAGAAAGAGAAGAGAGTTGGGAACTATAATGAAACAAAGAAAAATGGTATAGAAGCTCTAACCCTCTACCTTGGGAGGTAGAGGGTATTTATAGTGTTTACAATGCGCCTCCTGGTACTGTGGTCAGGCATCTGAGTGGGTAAGACCCATCCAGTCCTCAAAGTTTTGAAGCAACTTCTTACTGAAGCGTTAAATAGCTACTTATTTCTGAGCTTTATTGATTACACATACTTTGGGTGTGGCACTTTAATGGCTGAGATTTTCTAATCCAACAATCTCCCCTAAGGAGTCACCTCAATTTACACAAAATCTGAACAGATATTACATTAAGATTGTTCTTGAATTCTTGTTTAAGTTCTTAGAGCATGCTACAATTAGTCTTTGTTCTTCATGTTCCGCATGTTTGGATATAATTCAAGTGGAGGTCTTTAAGCGATCAGCGTATTAATCGTTTGAGCAGCTTTGAGGTCCATCGGCTTGTGTAAATCTCGAATCTTCCATTGTGGTGTTGACTTTGTGTGATGTTTTGATAGTGGAGACATGCTCACATTCGGATCATGATATCTTCTGTCAGTAGCGGAAGCTTTAGTTGATTCACGATATATGCAGCGTGCTTGAGAAGCATAGGTGAAATATCGCGAATCATTGAAGCACTAATCAGATATCTTTTGAAATAGATGTGTTGTGTGAGCATCTTGGTATGGATTGATCTCTCCTTAAATTCCGGTACGAAAGCGTGGTGTACATGCATAAAGCAGTTAGCAATAAAGCTGGTGTGTTGGGATATGAAAGTGCTTGAAGATATCAAAGTCTGAAGATATAAAAGTCTTGTAGTTTGCAAAGTCTTTGAAGAAGTCAAAGACTCAAAGTACTTGCTAAAGACAAAGTCAAAATCTTGCAATATGAAGTCAAAGTACTGCAAGAACAAAAGAACTATTATATTCGTTTATGGAAAGAATTGTATTCTATGTTTAGATTACTTGTCGTACAAGGTTATCAATTGTAAACCGACTAGGATATCCTTGAGCCTATAAAAGGACTCCTAGATTGGCATTAGAGATATGAGTCTATGAGTTTTAGAGTTTACGAATTAGTGTTTTAGAGAAAAGTTCGATTATCTTAGAGTTGTATTAGAGTATCTGCATAATAAGCAGATTTAGAGTTTATAATAAAGGTTATTCTTCTTAGCTTTGTTAAGTAAATTCCGTGTACTTGATAAAGATTGCTTTCGGTGTTTCTTTGTTAATAACTTAGGATTTATCCGAGGTTATTAAACCTTAACAAGCTAGTTAAGTTAGTTTGATTAAAGTATATCGATCCAACAAGTGGTATTAGAGCTTGTGTGGAAACTCTGACTAGGAAGAAACCCTACTTCAACAATATTCAAGATGTCGTTTGTTCCACCACCCTCAATCACCTCACTCAGAATTCCAATAATCAAGAAGGGAGAATATGATCTCTGGTGCATGAAGATGAGGCAGTACATTGCCATTACTGACCATGCTCTTTGGAATGTTATTATAAATGGGAATGAAGTTGTGCGAGACCCCATTGATATTCCTGGACAACCAAAGGCACCTAAACCAGTATTACCAGCAGCAACCTTAAGGAATCAAGAGAAGGCACTCAACATTCTCTTATCCGCCATTCCAGATGGTCATCTTCTCAAATTTCATGATGCTAAAGATGCTAAGCAGCTCGGGGTCGCTCTCAAGACCATATTTGGAGGGAATGAAGCCTCTAAGAAGATGCACAGAAATTTGCTAAAGCAACAGTTTGAAACTTTCACCGTTGGTGAAAGAGAGAGTCTTGATGCTGCATATGATAGGTTTCAGAATCTCTTGAACATGTTGGAGCTATACAAGGCCGAAGTATCAGTTGAAGATGCTAATTTGAAGTTTCTAAGGAGTTTGCCATCTTCATGGCATGTGATTGCTACAATGATCGGAGGACAACAAGGTTTGGATGTCATGGACTTTGATGATCTATATCATCAACTTAAGGTGTATGAGCATGAGATGAGTGGTCAAACAAGTTCTAAGTCTCACAGTATTGCTATTCTATCATCTGAAAAAAGGCGGTACTTCAAAAGTCTTGCTTCTCCTCAAAGTACTATTTCTCAAAACTGCTCTGTCTACAATCCCCCTCATATGTTCAGCAGGCCCCACCAACTACCACTATGGCCTCAGATGAAGTTATGTGCTCCTTCTTTGCACAACAAGCTAGTTTAACTGTCACTTATGAAGAAGATCTAGCACAGATTGAAGAAGATGCACTTGAAGAAATTGATATCAGGTGTCAAGTTGCTATGATCCTTTAAGGATCAAAAAGTACATGAAGAAGACAGGCAAAAGCATTGATTTCAAACCAAAACAAGGAATAACTTTTGACAAATCTAAAATTGAATGCTTCAATTGTCAAAAGACTGGTCACTTTGCAAAGTGCGAGGTTTGCTAAGTATCAAGCAAACAGGACATCTGAAAAGCCAAAACTTGAGCTTAAGGAAATTCCCATTACTGAAACAAAGGCTTTGGTTGCTCAAGAGAAGTTATCAGAAGTTGGCTGGAGTGAAGAAGTTTGATGATGAACCAGTGACTTCTTGTATGGTAGCGTGGAAGATGCACGATTGAAGACAGTGGAAGCATTGTACAGACCGAACTGTTTTTGATGAAGAATCTGAACATGCTGCTTTGGAATCTGATGATGGCTTTGGAGGATTTGATTGGAGCAAGGAAAGTGAAGATGATCCTGTTCAACTTGCATTGGTGGCTACTTCACCTAATCAATCTCCTATCTCTGAGGTATGCTCAAATTGCTATGATTTTTATCATAAATTGCTTAGCAGTTATGTGATTGAGAGAGATAATTGTGTTAAGGCTAGGTGCGAGGTAGCGAGGTTATCAAATAACCTTAGAATCTATGGAAGCCAAAATTTTAGCACATGAAACTAATGAAGTAGCTTGGGGTGAAAAATATGCACAACAGGATTACCAGTTAAAGCTTAGTGAATGGAAATTAAACGTAAAATTGCTGAAATTGAGAAATTAACTAAGGAAAGAGATGATTTGTTAGCTAAGTTTCTTTGCTTGGGGTGAAGGCCGGTCATGTCACATGTTTCTTATGTTCAAAAACAACAAAGAGCCTATCTTAAAACTGGATTAGGTTTTGGAATGGATTTTAGTAAGATAGAAGAAAACCAATCTAGTAATCGGGATGAAGGTGAGTATGAGGATATAACCACTAGTGATGAAGAACTCATTAATTATGTAGATACATCTAGTAATGATGGTTCAATAAGTGACTCACCTCCTGAATATAAGAAAGCTAATGATTATCATGTTGTTCCACATCCCACTGGCATTCATCAACCCCTTAGGCCTGATGTTTCTCGTTTTGGAATTGACAGTCTAGAGTTTAGGAAAAAGCTAGTTGCTAAATCTAGGTCTGAAAAACCCAAAGAATCTCGTTGAAAACGATGTTCAAAATCAAGAAGTACCTTTAAATCAAAGTACTGCTCCACAAGCAGTACCTTCTTCAGAACCTTTTCAAAACAGCATCTTGCTAAACCTTTTTGGGATAATTTTGGTCAAAACAGGTTTAATCACTCACCAAGAAGGCAAAATAATTTTGGGCATAGTCATAGAAGAAATCACTTTGACGGTCATATGGGTCGAAAAGCTGTGTTTTGTGTGTTATAGTCCTACTCATCTTAATCAAGGATTGTGAAAACACTCGTAATATCTAGAAAATTTCCAAGGAAATCTAGGGGGCAAATCAACCGAAACCTAGAGAGCACAAACCAGTTTGGACTAATTCAAATAGGGTTAATCACATAAACTTCACACGGATCATAGATACCCATCGTGAGAAGACCTTTTTCAAAGCCTTGGTATCTCACGGTACTTTCCACTTTGTTAACTCTTACTTTCCAATCTTTGCTCGAGACGCCTGTAAAACAAGATCTTGATAACACTACTTGGAATAGGAATTCTAGGAGATCTCACTATCAACCTAGAAGGTATATCCAATTCACATAGGGGATCTAGATCACAGGAACCAAGTGTTAAAAAGAATGGGTAAAAGGAAAGTACTGCAAGAGGACAAACAATGACGGTGTTCAACAAAAAGTGAATCATATGTTTGTGTGACACAAGAAAATGCTAAAAATCGTGAAAAGATTTATGTTGAAAAACCAGAAAGTTTTGAAAATCCACATGCTAAAAATCAAAAGATAATTTTGGATCATCATTTGAAAGATAGGTGGAATTACATTCTCAAAGAATTTGAGTTTGTAACTCCACAAGGGGAACACAAGTCAGTAATGGCTAGGGTTCCTAAAAGTTCTAACTTTTTCTTTATGTGCAGTGAGGCAACCCGAAGAGGAGCTTAAAGATCATCTTATTGTGGATAGTGGTTGCTCTGGAAGTATGACAGGAGACAAAGAGATCCTGTCCGATTTTAGGAAGATTAGTGGAGGAAAAGTTGCATTTGGGAATGATCCCAATGGAGGAAGGATTACTGGGAAAGGAACAATTAAAGTTGGAAGAATCGATTTTGAGAATGTCAGATATGTGAAGGAGCTTAAGTTCAACTTGTTGTCAGTCTCTCAAATTGGTGATAAAAAGCATCTGTGTTATTCACGACACAAAATGTCTCATCCTTTCCTCGACTTTAAACCTTTGATGATGACTTGGTAGTACTTAGAGTACCAAGGACAAATGATGTGTATAGTTTAGACATGAAGAGTCTACATTCTTATGGCAGAGCCACATGTTTGGTGGCTAAAGCAACATCTGAAGAGGCACATCAATGGCATAGAAGATTGGGCCATGTTAATTTCAAGAATATCAACAAACGGTCAAAGGCAATTTAGTTAGAGGTCTACCTTCAAAGACTTACAAGAATGATCAATCATGTTTGGCATGCAAGAAGGGTAAACAACACAAAGCTTCTAGCAAGAAGCTTGAGGAAAGAACTATTAGAGAACCATTGGACATTTACATATGGATTTATTTGGACTGTCTCTGTGGCAAGTTTAAATAAGAAAAAGTATCTTTGTTTGGTTATTCTTGATGATTGTAGTAGATTCAGTTGGGTTTTTCTTTTTGGGTTTTAAAGATGATACTTTTGATGCTATCAGACACCGATTATTGCTCTTGAAAACCAATTGAGACTCAAGGTTAGAGGTATTAGATGTGACAATGGGAGTGAATTCAAGAACAAACTTATGGATGAATTTTGTGCAAACAAAGGCATAAAAAGGGAGTTTAGTATTACAAGAACACCACAACGGGAATGGTGTTGCGAGAAAGGAAGAATAGGACTTTGATTGAAGCAGCAAGAACAATGTTAGCAGATTCTCATCTCCCTATTCAATTTTGGGCGAAGTACGTAAATCTTACGCTTGTTATGTACTTAACAGAGTCTCTGTCACTAAACCACAGATGAAGACACCCTATGAATTGCTGATGGGCAATAAACCCAACATTCGTTTTATGAAACCTTTTGGATGCCCTCTTACTATTTTGAACACTATTGATAACTGGGAAGTTTGATGGCAAGTCCGAAGAAGGATACTTATTGGGTTATTGCACTAACAGTAAAGGCTTTAGAGTATACAACAAGGTTACTAAGAAGGTTCAAGATTGTCTTCATGTTGAGTTTTTAGAAGATCAAGACAATGAGAAAGGTAAAGGTCCCGATTGGATGTTTGATCTTGAGATTTTATCTCCTTCAATGAATTATGTTCTGTTAGAAGAAAAATCAACCTATGCACAATGAAGAAGATATCCAATATGTTGTTCATGATGTTCATATTAGACCGATCTTTGTTCTGATAAAGATCATGTTAGTCCAAAACAAAGTACTTCTGTTCCTTAAGCAAAATCTGTTCTTTAAAACCAAAGTAAAATCTTTGTTGCCATTTAGAATCTTCTCATTATCTGCGGGAGGATCAATCTATTCAAGAGGAACTTAATCAGATGCTTCTTCAAGATGTTTTAGCACATTCTTACAATGATGAACAAAGGAGAGCTTATGAAGAGGCAAAGAAGAAGAACAAGACTGCAGAGTACTCTCACAGTACTTTGGACAGCACTTTTGAACAAAGTCGCTTTACACAAGATACTTTAGATTATGATCCGATGATCATACCATGCCCGGATTAGAAGATACTGATGATGAATTTGAAGATGAAGGTATTTTCCCAAATTCCAATGAAGGTGCTGATGTTACTAATTTAGAGGATAATTATGAAGTTCCACGGTCTCCAAACTTAAGAACTCATAAGGATCATCCTTCTGATCAAATCATTGGTCCTTCTACTTCTGGAGTTATGACAAGACACAAAGCTAAGGGTTTAACAAAACCTCACAATGCTTTACTTAGCTTTGTGTATAAACAAAACAGGGTGAATCATAAGGACCATCAAACCTGTCTATTTACTTGTTTTATCTCTCAAGAGGAACCCAAGAATATTGCTCAAGCTTTGACTAAAGAAAGCTGGGTTGAAGCTATGCAGGAAGAACTTCTTCAATTTAAACTTCAAGAAGTTTGGGTTTTATGTGATCTTCCAGATGGTAAGAGAGTTATTGGAACCGGTGGGTTTTAGAGTTAAAAGAGATGAAAGAGGCAATGTTATCAAAAACAAGGCAAGGTTAGTTGCTCAGGGTTATAGACAGGAGGAAGGGGTAGATTATGATGAGGTATTTGCTCCTGTAGCAAGGATTGAAGCTATTAGAATATTTCTTGCTTTTGCTTCTTATATGGGTTTTCAAGTTTACGGATGGATGTCAAGTGCCTTTCTATATGGTACTATTACAGAAGAGGTGTATGTGAAACAACCTCCTGGTTTTGAAGATCCTAAACATCCAAAAAAGTCTACAAGGTGGTTAAGGCTCTTTATGGCCTTCATCAGGCACCTAGAGCTTGGTATGAGAGACTCTCCACATTCTTATTGCAACATGGATATAGAAGGGGAGCTATTGACAAGACTTTGTTTATCAAGAGAGACAAGAAAGATATCATGTTAGTTCAAGTTTATGTTGATGATATCATCTTTGGGGCTACCAAACTGTCCATGGTTAAGGAGTTTGAGCAGTGATGCGAAAGAATTTCAAATGAGTTCAATGGGAGAGTTGACTTTCTTTTTAGGACTTCATGTTAAGCAGTCAAAGGAAGGTATTTTTATCAGTCAAGACAAGTATGTTCCTGACATACTTAAGAAATTCAATTTTGATGATATGAAGCATGTTACTACACCTATTAAATCTATCAATTCATTGGGCAAAGATGAAGATGGACACCTGTTGAAGTCAAGCTTTATAGATCAATGATTGGCTCTCTTATGTATCTTCGCATCAAGGCCGATATCATGTTTGCAGTTTGTCTATGTGCAAGATATCAAGTCTCACCAAAGATCTCTCATATGAATGCAGTAAAGAAAGAATCTTTCTGTTATTTGAAACAACAACCTAAGTTGGGGTTGTGGTATCCTAAAGAGTCACCTTTTCACTTAGAAGCTTTTTCTGATAGTGACTATGCAGGTGATAATTATGATAGAAGATCCACAACTGGTGGATGCCAATATCTTGGAAGAAGGCTAGTGTCCTGGCAATGCAAAAAGCAGACAATTGCGGCAACATCATCTACTGAAGTTGAATATGTAGCTGCGCAAGTTGTTGTGGTCAAGTTTTGTGGATGCAAAATCAACTCTTGGACTATGGGTTCAATTTCAAAAATACTCCTATCAATATTGATAATGAGAGTACAATTTGTATTGTGAAGAATCTTGTGTATCATTCCAAGACAAAGCATATTTAGATTAGGCATCACTTTATCCGAGATTGTTATGAGCATAGGCTCATCAATGTTGTTAAGGTTCACACGGATGACAATGTAGTTGATTTACTCACAAAAGGTTTTGATGTGTCACGATTCAATCACTTGGTCGTGAGCATTGGAATGATTAACTACTAAGCTATGTTTGAGGGAAGGACTATAAGGTGTTAGTATAGTCCTGTGTATTGCTTGAGGGAGGATGCTTGTTTATACTTAGTTTATATGAAGGAATTTGGCAAAATCTTGTTTTTCACGAAAGTCTGCTTGGAAAGTCTTGCTTGGGAAATGCTTATGTGGAAAGTCTTGTTTGTCGTATTAAAGTATCTTGTTCCAACGGTAATATTGATGGGTAATTGATAGTACTTGGTAACTTTGTTATTATGGGTTGTGATTTTTCAAATCCTACCTATAAATAACTACTTTTCGATTTTCCCTCTCATTATTACTTTACATCTTTTCCATACTTATCTCCCAATCACCATCTCTTTATTCTTTGATAAAATCTTTATTGTGCTCACTTATTCAACAATGGCGAATCGTTTAACTGTTTCAAAGCACAATATGGTGGCTAATTTGGACAAGACTGAGGCGAATATGGCTTTTTATGATATTGTTGATTATCTTATTGGGTCGCCTATTAGTTATGCTCTTTTAGTTGAACCGGATGTTATTGAACCATGGATTCAAGAATTTTGGGCTAATGCTAGAAATAACATGGAGGAGGATGAATATTATATTAGATCTACGATTCTGGAAGGACTATCAAGATTACCGAAGCCTCTATTCGAGAAGATTTATTATTTGGAGATGAAGATGGGGCTATTCGATTTGACAAGCAACTGATTTGGGATACTTTTAGGAATCTTGGTTATGAAGGATCTTTAACAGAACAAACATTCAAGAAAGCATTATTCCGTCCTCAATGGAAGTTCTTGATTCATGTACTGCTTCATTGCATAAGTTCTAAAAGTACTTCTTGGGAGCCGTTTGGGTCCAATATAGCATCTGCAGTGGTTGGACTAGCTACTGACAGAGTGTTTAATTTTTCAAAGCTTATTTTGGATGGGATGCTATCACATATATCCTCTGGTCAAAAATGGGCGATGTACCCAAGGTTTGTACAGGTTTTCTTAAACAAGCAATTGGTCGATGTTCCAAAACCCTGCTTTGCTTTGTTACCTGTTATTGTGCAACAAGCCAAAATCTTTACATTTATGGCTAGGCGAAGTAATTTGTTCAGAGGTGGAGATATTCCATTAACTCCTACAATGATTGAAGTTGTTCAAGCTTGTATGTCAATGAAGTGGAGAGGATGAAGAAAGTGAAGGTCCTGATTCGTACATGGTCTTGCTTCACAAAGTGCCTCTCAAAGTTCATTTCTCCAAGATGCTTCACAAAGTTTGCTCTGAGTCTGCATCTGCAATCCTGCTTCTATTGAAGGTACTGCATCTTTACAGGGTACTGTTTCTCCAAGCCCTGAGGTTCAAGCAGAGATTGAAAGAACACCTACTACATCTCCACAACATTCTGTTCCTGTTTCAGAGGAACATTCACATCTTCAAGGTGATGATCATACTATACCTCGTGAAGGTTTGACTTTGGATAATTATGCTTTGACAAGGGAGCTTGTTAGGTTGAACAAGACTGTTGAGTTTCAAGCTAAAGCGCTTAGGAAATTGAAGCGTAAGTATATCTGGTTGAGGAATTTTATTAAACCATATATTCAAGGTTTCAACTTATGGGTTAAAGAGGAAAACAAACGTCGTAAACAACTTCGAAAGGAATTAAAACGCAAGAAGGTTCCTAAATCATCTTCTGTCAACTTGGGGAGGAATTTAGAAAAGGCAAATTTGAAAGAAGATGTTGCGAAGAAGAAAGAATCAGAAATGCTTGAGAAAGATTATTTGATGAACGAGGAAGAAGTGCAAGTTCAAGGTAATGAACAACAAAGATGAACAATCAAGGTACTGAACATCAAAGTAATGTTTTTCATGATACATCTAGGCAAGAAGTAATAACACCAAGGGTATTGAATTTTGAAGAAGAAGCTGGTCCTTCTACGACTGTTATACAAGAAGAGGAGGAAGCTACATTCAAACCTATTCATTCTGCAAGTGATGATGAATTAATTGCTACAATATTAGATTTGTCACAACCAAGAGGAGGAGTTACTATTAGAGATGTACAAGAAGAAGAACAACCAAGAACTTCTCAACCTGCAATTGATCCAAAAGATAAAGGGAAAGGTATTCTGGTTGAAACAAAGAAAAAGAAACTCACTTTGGCAGAACTTAGAGCAATTGAAGTTGCTAGGAATGAAGCTGCAGCTAGAAAAGTTCAAGAAGAGTTAGATGCTAAAGATAGAAAAGAACAAGAAGCTCAAGAAGCTCTGAATAGAGAAGCAACTCAAAAGGTGCAAGATGAATTAGATGCTGAAGCTACTGAACCTTTACAGTCCCCTACACCTGTTAGATTTATGCCAAGAAGACCTAATTTAGCTAAGGACAGAAATGCTATGATGGCTTATCTGAAAAGTCAAGGGTATAAAGGATTACAGAAGTTTAATTATCTTGAGATGAAAAGATTATATGATGCTGCTAGGGAGGATGATAAGAAGAATGTTGCTGAGCATCAAAGACTTTAGAGAAGAAGCTCATTGGACTGAAACTGAAAGGAAGAAGAGCTTAAAGAGAAAAAGAAAAACTGAAGTTACAGATGTTCAGTTTTCAAAGAAAGAAAAGGTTGAATTAAGATCTGAGACTAGTGATGAATTGAAGAATTATCTCAGAGTGGTAGATTTTGATTATTCAAAAGAAGATAATGACATGAAGATGAACAGATCAAAGATTAGTGTTTTTAAAGTTGTGAAATTCAAGAATGGAGATTACATGATTTTTCATAAAGAAGATGAAAGCTTCAAAGTTTTTAAAAGGCTATGGGATTTCTTGCATATTATAGATAGAGTAGACCTATTCTACTTATATCATGTTGTGAAGGCTTACTTTGAAAATAATCCATTGGAAGGGATTGGTTTGGTTTTACATGGTGATCTCATAACTATATGGGAAACTGAAGAAGAAAGCACTGATGATATCTGGAAGAATCAAGAAAGCTGGGAAATAGTTTGCGGAGATTCTTTGGAAGGAAGAATCTGGAGTTCATGTTTTGGAGCCGGAAAATGGAACAATGATACACATGTTTGCAGAAAGAAGATACCCTCTCACAGTTGAGCTCATGAGAAGAATGCTAGAGCATGGATTGGTAGTAGAAGAGGATAATGAAACTGCTTGCATGGTTATCAACTTGTTTATAAAGCTGGACTACCATTGCGAGAATGATCAATAACTGGTATGAATTTTATTTGAATAAATACTTTTTGATATATCAATACTTTTATTCAAAATACTGCGATCAGACAGTACTTTCATCAAAGTACTTGTTCTTTGAACTAAACCATTAAATAAATTTTAGAAGAAACCTTTTTGCTAAGTAATAAATATTTTGAATTAAAGGTTGAATAAATGGTTTTTGTAATGATAACATCAATAGGTTATCAATCCACCATGGTTACAAAAGGATTGACTAATCCATGAGCAAACGGCTCTGGTAAAGATATATCAAATCCGTTTTTAGTTGACAACTTGCTAATAAGTTGGATGGTATTCAACTCACCATATCCGTAATGTGAAGAGTTGGCTAGCCCACAAGAAAATGGCTTGTGGTAAAGGCTGTGGAAAAACCATTATTGGTAATTAGTTCACCATTAGATAGAGAATTAACTAGTCCAGAAGGTACAGACTTTTGGTAAAGACAAATCAAATCTGTTGATAGCTGGTGGTTTGCTAAAATCATATGGTTATCAATGTACCATGGTCTTACACACCAAAACATTTGGCTACTTCAGAGATAATGGCTTTGGTAAAGAGATCTAAATCCATTAAATTTTCAATGATTCACTTGGAAGTGATGAGAATAGTATGCAACTTTAAACTGAATTAATGTACAAATTGTCATATGTTCTTTGTGTTCTGAAAAGATGGAGCTTCTTTGGATCTTTGAGCAATTCTAAGAGATACTTTGACAAGCATAGATGTTAAAGAGATAAAAGCTTAAAGACTAAGAAACAATTCGTTTTTTAAAAGATGAAGTTGTTAAAGATATGTTCACAAAGGAACTTGAAGTCAAGCAAGTAGAATTCAAGTTAGGGGAGGATTGTTGGGATATGAAAGTGCTGAAGATATCAAAGAACTGAAGATATGAAAGAATCTTGTAAGCTGCAGTACTTGGAAGAAGTCAAAGACTCAAAGTCTTTGCTAAAGACAAAAGTCAAAGTACTTGATGAGTGCTCAAATACTCATCATTTTTATACAATCTAAAAGCGCAAAATCATCGAAAACACTTTCGAAACACATCAAAATGATCAAAATATCACAAATCAGTGATTTATGTGTTTTAAATGCAAAAATATCAAAATCAGATGAAAAATGATTCAAGTTTGCAAAATTTGGTAGTTTTAGTCCCCAAGTTTAAAAGTTGTCAAATCTAGTCTGGAATTCAAAATGTGAAATTTTATATTCAAAGGTCCCAGTATTCTAAGTTATCAAAATGATCCTTGAATGATTCTTTGGTCAATGGCAAGAAAGGTCCTAAACTTTGGAAAATTGCAAAAATTAGTCCTTGGACCTTTTAAAATGGAATTTATGCAAAAAGGGTCCTTGCACTATCAATGTTTGTCAAAATTGATCCTTGTGATAAGTTTGGAATAGTGGCATTTTAGGTCCTTGAGTTTGGATAAATTATGTTTGGTCCTGTGCTAGCTAAATAACCAGGACCACTTATTAATATCAAATCAATATCAAATCATTTCCCACCTTGGCCCAATCCAACCCAGCCCTTTTATATATTAACCCGGTCAACGAAAGTCAAACCGAGCAAAACACGCCCAAACCCGGCTTCAACAGCTCTTACTCCCGTGCACGATGTTCAAAAACGGTCATGGTTTCCCATCACTTTTCTCACTCCCTCACCTTACTTTGTCCCTACACGCCGCTAACACCAAAATCTTTAGTGCTCAAACCACTCCAATTAATAGCAAAACCTGCTCAAGAAATAATTGGCGCCAAAATGACACTTGGGCGGTTTGATGAGTTTTGAAGCATCAATGGCTCCGAGATGGTGGGAAAGATTGAAGATCAAAGAGAAGTCCTAAAAGTCTATAAAGAAGACTTAGAAGCAATGTATCTATCTATCTAGTGTAACTTTACTTTTCTATATGGTTTTAGTAAAACTTTAAATTTCATTATAAACTTAAGCAAGTATTTCAAGTTATCTCGATTAATATTTACAACCTTTTGCAATTATCAATTTGATTATTCAAGTTTGAAATTCAGTTTATGCATTTTCATTTAAAATTCTCACCATGTGTTAATGTTGTTGAAAGTTGTTGTTTGGAATTGAAATAGCACACATAAGCTCCTAGATAGCTTTTTCTAAGCTATTAGAAACACTAAAATTCGAGTTTAGAAGCAAAAATCAAAAATCACCAAAAATACAAATTAAATAGGTGAAAAATCAAAAATCACTTGGAAATGGTGTATACATTTGGAGCAAGATTGGATTATGGATGGCCTTGGGTTAAACTTAGTGGTAGCTAATAGGGGTGTTCATTGGTCCTGTTCTGGTTTTAAGCTTGGAAGCATTTGTAAGCTTTTTAACCAATTTGGCATTTCACTGTTATAGGTGTTAATTAGTTTAAATTTCTGTTTCTTTGTGATAACTAGTCATAATCAACTATATCTAAGCTTTAAAATGATAGGGTGTTCTTTTAAATTTGTGTTTTGTGAAAATTCCATTTTAGCGATTAAGTAGCATAGTCTTAAGTCTTGTGTTTTATGTTGTTATACTTGTTGGATCATGTCTATTTAATCTCATATATTGATATTGTAGATGCGAAATTAAGTCCATGGTTTAAATTTGAGATTTGCTTTGAAAAGTTTCAAAGCAGGTCATATAAGGTCTGTTTGGATTTGCTTGCTTAAACTACATCGAGTATTTGTTTGTGTGTTGTTTATTTATGCTTGCTGTGTCACATAAGTGACTTATATCTCATATCATCATAGAAACAAGCTCTTGTTCTTGAAAAAAGTCAAAATTGCTTTTGATCTAATCTTTGAGTTTCACTATTGGATTTTATTGAATCTCAGCAAGATTTTTGTGTTCATAAGTTGTTAATCTTGCTTAAAATGAGTTTTAGTTAACCTCAAACAACATAATCGGTGTAAAGTGATTAAAGTTCATTTTTAGTCAACCTCTTGGTTTTGAACAAAAGTCAAATTTCCAACTTGGTCGTTTTTTGATTAAAATAGATCTTTTTTAGTGTGAGTTTATCTTTGTGTTTTAACAAAAGCTCTTAGGTTATTAAAGTTAGGTTGCTAAACAAAAATATAAAAATACTAGTTATCTATTAATCAGCTTATTGGGTACTTATTTTTTAGCTTCTTTTGGGGTACTGTTTGAAAAGGTGCCGCACAGTGTATGAGTCCCCAACTTGACAAGCTCACATAGAGCTTATTAATTGTTCAAATCTTGTAATTTTTGGCTGTTTGGATAGCCAATAAAGCCATCTTGAAGTATCAAGTTTGATTTTTCATTTTGGAACTTGTTTGCTAGGGCTGCAAGTGGTTCTAAGTTTGTCCCATATCTGTCTCATTCTCAATTTAGCCAAAGTGCTTATTGCTTATTTAAAGCTTATCAGTGTGCTTATTTGTTCTTTTTAGCTTTACTTGAATAGCATTAGTTTGTTTATAGCTTATTAAACTTTGGTTTCAATTTGGATCTTGTTTAAGCTTTAAATTTCATAATAAGCTCCTTTTGTTATTTGTTGAGATACTTTAGCTTATTGAGCTTATTTGGTTTTGAAGAAAAAGTCTAGAGTTACAAAAGTTCTTATTTTTAGTGGCTTAACAAATTTGTGAAAGAAAAATTTCCAAAAATAAAATATTTTTTTTTTGCAAAAAGGGGGTAGGCAGTTTCGAACACAGGACCTCCCCCACTTAAGAGAGTGATAGTGGTGTACCGTAAGCCATTCGCCGCCGGGACTTGTCTTGGTCATATCCTACACAATCAAATACTTAAAAACACACACCTAGAGCAGTTAAACATCTGAGGAGCTTAAGGCTTATTTTCAAACATTAGTAGCTTTTTCATCTTTTTCAATTTTATTATTTTAGTATTGTTATAAAGTATTTTTACAAAAAGTTTAGTTTTCCAATTAGTTTTAGTATTTTTAAACATTTAATTAGTGTTTTATAGTAATTAATTCATAATAAAAAATATATAAAAGTCTAAAAAATATAAATCTTTTCTAAAATTTTCTTTATCATATATAAGTAATAAAATTAGTTTTACATTCGTAGGCCTTTTATTTCATAAATTTTCACGTTTTTGCTTAGCTCAGTAATTTTAAACATGCTTTCGTTTTCATTTTAAACCACGTTTTTAGATAATTTGAGTTTACGTTTTACTTAATAAAGATTATTTAAGTTATTTTTTTTATAATATCACTTAAAAACATCATTTTAAATATAGTGATAGCGCTTATTTTAATACATTTTATCTTTTAATCTTGTAATTTGCATTTAACCCGTTGTAATTTGTTGTTTGTTTCCTTAGTTATAATCCATCCAAATCCTTCGATCACTATCATTAGTGATCATTCTATCGTCTGATCAAGTGTCTACACACCATTGAGTCTCAGGTGGGACATAACGACAGGGAATTCACTATATTCTCGATCTTCATTGCATTTGTGTTTAAGCGGTTTTAAAATTGCGGTTACGCCCATTCACAAGTGGCTAGCTTGTGTGATTGTAGCTTGTTGTTTTGGCAGCATCAAAATTGGCCTTGCATTGCTTGACTTTAAGCGTGTGTTTAGCCATTTTCAGACCCATTCTTGCACATACCCCATCATTTGTAAAAAGTTTTTGTAAAGTTATAAAAATATCAAAAAGTTCATTAACACTTTTTCTAAAGTGTTAACAACACCAAAAATATAAAACAACAAAACAATCGTAACGTTTTCTATCTTGTATTTTCTTTAAGGTGATTCTTAATACGATTTGGTTAACGAGACGATACAAAAATATTGTCCAAAAGTTTTGAACCCATGCGCAAATCTAACCTCGATCTTAGTGGTACTTAATATACATAAAATCAACCACATAAATCAAGGCGTGCACTACCTAGCGGGGATGCGACCATAATAAGTTCCCGAACATCAGATTTAAAACTTGCCTTTGTGTCACTTGTGATTTGGTGTACCTTTTTCAAAGAAGCCATTTCAATTGTGATTATTGGTTAAATTCACTTGTGTTTTGCCTCATTTGTTTTGAAAATTGATTTTTATACTTAGTGCATGCGCTTCGTTCTTCCATTCTACAAGTCCACTTCTGAACTTGGAAAGATTCCTTAGAGCGTAAGGGGCGTTCAGCTCCTTGGCCGTGGCTGAGCGTCTACCACCACCACGTAATGGCATAAGACAAACCCATGAATGAGCTTCTCCAAGCACCCATCGAGGGTTACGTAGATGCTATTGTTGTTCCGCCATCATGGTGACACCTTTGAGCTCAAAACCGGGTTGCTTAATCTAGTAACCCAAAGCCAATTCTATGGTTTTGAGCGGGATGATCCTCATGCGCACATTCGATGGTTTAACAAGATTGCATCTACCATCAAGTACAAGAATGTCCCACATGAAGCTATCAAGCTTCTTCTGTTTCCATTTTCTCTAGAGGACAAGCCGGGAATTGGCTTGAAACAACCCCTCGTTCTATATGAGACATGGGAAGATCTTGTCACCAAGTTTGTATTGAGTTCTATCCTCCATCCCGAACCACAAGTCTTAAGAATGAGATAATGAAATTTTCTCAGAGATTTGATGAATCATTCGAGGAGGCATGGGAT
This sequence comes from Chrysanthemum makinoi, assembly GCA_910596185.1. Lineage (NCBI taxonomy): Eukaryota > Viridiplantae > Streptophyta > Magnoliopsida > Asterales > Asteraceae > Chrysanthemum > Chrysanthemum makinoi. Next base: position 15,771,022 of record OU343216.1, on the reverse strand, counting down.
CGTTACAAAGAGTTGCTTCGAAGTGTCGCATCATGGTTTTACGAGTTAATGCAAATGGATACTTTCTATAATGGTCTCAACGGACCAATCAAGACTCTTTGAATGCCTCAGCGGGAGGTAATTTCTGAGCAAGACCACAAAAAGAGGCCTTGCAAATCATTGAGAACAAATCTGGTCCGTCCTTTCCGAGCAAGACATATCAGGTCTCATCTGGACCTTCTTTTCTTCATCTCCGAGTGAGTACATCTAGCACGATGCTAAGATTGACAAACTCACGGAATATTGTTCGAGCTTTGGTTCTTGCTAACCAAAGAAAGTGACCTTCACTCAGACACCCACATCTTGAAGTGAAGAAAGTTGAAAGTTGTGTTACTTGTGGTGGTCCTCATGCTACTACAATTTAATACGCCACGATGGTAGTCCTTTTGAAGCAATGCTAGTCGGTAGTTCACATCAAGGAGGTAATCAATACCGTCCTCAAAATGAACCACACTACCGTGCTAACACTAATCGGGCACCACCGGTTTTAACGGAATCATAACATGCAAAACGAATCGAGAACCAACCAAGAATGAACCAAGGTTATCAAAACCAAGGTAATTTCTATTCCGGACCCAATCAAGGTTTCCAACATCAAGGAAACCTTAATCAAAACAATTTCAATCGAGGGAATCAATTTCATGGGAATATGAATCCTAATCAAGGTAATTTTGGCTATAATCAAAACATCTGACCTCAAATTGTCCTCCGCTCCTCCCGTCATTGTTCCTCCGGACCATCATCGATGAGTTGAAGCAATTCATGAAATCCCAAGATGAAATGAACAGGTTGTTGGTCAGCCAAATTGCGATCTCAAAAGTCTTTAAATGATCGACCCTCGGCTCGGTACTTTTACCTAGAAACACGATCGCTAACCCGGCGATGCATGAAACGTCCAACGAAGTGGTGTTTCATATGATGGACCCTGCTTTCCTACTACCTCTTCTTCTTCTTCTCTCCCTAAGGTAGTGGAAAGTGAACCTCCGACACACAATGGACCTACTACTCCAATGCCCCCTCCACCAACTGGCAAGGTCAAGTTAAAGGAAAAACAGACAAAGTGCATTATTCAAGCCGAAGTACGCACACGTCCTACAGCCGGTAGTCCAACCTCAAATTTCGAAACCCAAGTCAAGTCAAGGTTGTTTTTGAACCTCCTGTAGCTCCTTGAGAATCAAAATCCAATCTTCTATTCCTTACCCATCACGTTTGAATGAGCAAAAGCTCCGCGAAAAAGCTAGTCATCAAATGGACAAATTTTTCCAAATTTTCCAAGAGTTACATTTTGACATAAGCTTTGCGGATGCTATCATGTTGATGCCCAAGTTTGCATCGACTCTCAAACACATGTTAAGCAACAAGGAAAAGCTGTTTGAAATGGCAAAACTCCTAACGAGAAGCCTTTCAGTTATTCTGAAGAAGCTTCCAGAAAACTTGGAGATCTGGGAAATTTCTCTTACCTTGTGTATTTCCAGGAATGGTTGAATGCTTTGCCTTAGCAGATCTTGGTGCAAGCATAAACCTTATGCCTTATTCAGTGTGGAAGAAACTTTCTCTTCGGAACTTACTCCTACATGCATGACTCTCGAGCTTGCAGATCGTTCCATATCACGTCCTCTTGGCATTCCGGAGGACGTATTTGTGAAAGTAGGAAAGTTCCATTTTCGGTGACCGTGGTTGTTGATTTTGATGCGATCATCGGGTTCCTCTCATTGTTGGTCGAGGATTCGAGAACGGGCGTGCTCTCATTGATGTATTTGAGCAAGAAATCACATTACGTGTTGGTAATGAAGCTGTCACCTTTAACCTTGATCAAACTTCGAGGTACTCGCAAATTATGATTCGGTCGGTTAACGAATAGATATCATTGATGTTGCTTCGGAGAGTACTCTCAAGAAGTTCTTGGTTATTCTCATAATTCTGTGAGTGGGGATTCCACCACATCTTCTCAACCTATCATAGCCAATTCCACTCCTTCTCTCACTCCGTTTGAGGGAAGCGACTTCATCTTGGAAGAGATTGAAGCGTACTTGGCTAGTGATTACGTTCCTTGAAATTGATCCGCTCCATTGACATTGAGGGGACATACTTCTTATTGGAGTTTCCAATGATGATCCATCATCAATCTCCCTCCTAGTGATTCAATTCCTATAAGATTAATCAAAATGAGTTAATCTGGAGGAGATATTCTTCTTGAGAAATTGTTAAATCGGACACTTCTCCTCCTCTCCTCCCATCAAACTTCATAACAAGGAAGTTAAGTCGGTTGAGAAAACGAAGAATTTCTGAGGTTGAGCTTAAGGACTTACCTCCTCATCGGTATGCATTTCTTGAGGGTGATGATAAATTACCCGTCATTATTGCTCGAGATTTGAGTAAAGATGAAAAAATTGCTCTGATAAAATCTTGAAGTCACACAAGCAATCAATTGCTTGGAAACTCTCCGACATCAAAGGTATAAACCACGAGTTTGTACTCATAAAATCTTGATGGAGGATGACTTTAAACCAGATTCAACATCGAGCAGTGAATCCAAAATCCATGATGTTATCAAACAAGAGGTTATCAAACTTCTTGATGCAGGATTGATTTACCCGATCTCGGATAGTCCTTGGGTTAGCCCAATTCATTGTGTTCCTAAAAAGGGTGGCATTACTGTTGTCACAAATGAAGAAAACGAGTTAATTCCAACTCGATTGGTTACGGTATGGCGTGTTTGCATTGACTATCGTAAGTTGAATGGCCAACCGTAGAACCATTTTCCTTACCCTTCATGGACCAAATGCTTGAGAGATTAGCAGGGAACGAATACTATTGTTTCCTTGATGGTTTCTCGGGTTACTTTCAGATCCCCATTGATCCAAATGATCAAGAAAAGACTACATTCACCACCCCATACGGAACTTTTGCCTACAGACGTATGCCTTTTGGCTATGTATGCTCTGGCGTTCAACGATGTATGATGGCCATTTTCGACATGATGGAAACAATGGAGGTGTTTATGGATGACTTCTCGGTCATTGGGGATTCTTTTCAAACATGTCTCTCCCATTTAGATAAAATGCTTCAAAGGTGTGAAGACACCAATCTTTGTCTAAATTGGGAGAAAAGTCACTTTATGGTCAAAGAAGGCATAGTCCTTGGCCATAAGATTTCAAAAATGGGATTGAGGTAGATAGAGCAAAAGTAGATGTTATTGCTAAATTGCCTCATCCTACTACCGTCAAAGGTATTAGGAGTTTTTTAGGTCATGCCGGTTTCTATCGTAGATTCATACAAGATTTTTCCAAAATCGCCCGGCCTATGACCCATCTTCTTGAAAAGGATGCTCCTTTTATCTTCTCACCTGAGTGCATAGAAGCTTTTGAAACATTGAAGAAAAGGCTTACTGAAGCACCCATTCTCGTTGCTCCGTGGGACTTGCCTTTTGAGCTCATGTTGCGATGCAAGTGATTTTGCTATCGGTGCGGTCCTAGGGACGCGAAGAAACAACATTTTCAGCTATTCACTATAAGTAAGACTATGACTGAAGCTCAAACTCATTACCACCACCACGGAAAAGAGCTATTAGCGTGGTGTATGCTTTTGAGAAGTTTCGGCCATATCTAATCTTGACCAAATGCGTGGTGTATACGGATCACTCGGCCCTCAAATATCTCTTTCCAAAACAAGATGCAAAGCGAGATTGCTCGTTGGATTCTCCTCCTCGAGAATTTGATATCATTATACGTGATAAAAAGGTTGAGAATCTAGCTGCTGATCATCTGTCCAGATTAGAAACCCTCACCAAGATGTTTTCGAGAAAAAGGAAATAAATGAAACATTTCCTCTCGAGACACTCAATGCGGTTTCTTTTCGGGGAAACTCTACCACCCCATGGTTTGCGACCGCAAATTACCATGCGGGTAACTTCATTGTGAAAGGGATGTCGACCCAGCAAAAGAATAAATTCTTCAAGGATGTTAAACATTATTTCGGGGCGACCCTTCTTATTCAAAATCTGTGCGGATCAAGTCATCCGACGGTGTGTTTATGGACAAGGAGCTATTGACATTCTCAAAGCTTGCCATGCTGGACCCGGGGCCATCATAGTCCAAACTACACCGCCAAAAAGGTGTTTGATTCCGGTTTTATTGGCCCACAATCTATAAGGCCCGCAATTTGTCAAAGCCGTGACGCTTGTCAACGTCATGGAAATATCTCTCAAAGAAATGAAATGCCACAAAATGCCATTCAAGTTTGTGAGATATTTGACATCTGTGGTATTGACTTTATGGGGCCATTTCCCGTCTCGTGGTAACAAGTACATACTCGTGGCATTGACTATTTGTCAAAATGGGTTGAAGCAAGGCTTTACCTACCAATGATGCGAGTTGTTGTAAAATTTTGAAATCTCTTTTTGCCAGGTTTGGAACTCTGAAATGATAATCAGTGATCGTGGTACACATTTTTGTAATGACCAATTTGAAAGAGTCATGCAAAAATATGGTGTTACCCACCGTCTCTCTACTGCATACCACCCCCAAACAAGTGGGTAGGTGGAAGTTTCAACCGTGGTATTAAAAGAATTCTTGAGAGGATGGTTGGTGAAAGGTGCCTCTTGGTGGATAAGTTAGATGGCGCACTCTGGCCTTTCGTGCACTTACAACACCCATCGGTGTACTCCATCTAAGCTAGTTATGCGGAAAGGCATGTCATCTTTCGATTGAGTTAGAGCACAAGGCATACTGGGCCTTAAAGCATGCAAACTTCGATATCTGAGCGGTGATCATAGAAAGTTCAAATGAATGAATTAAATGAACTTCGTGATCAAGCCTACGAGAACTCTTTGATCTACAAACAAAAGACAAAGAAGATTCATGACTCTAAAATCAAAAAACCGCGTTTTCAACGTTGGTGATCGAGTCCTTCTTTTCAATTCAAGATTGAAGATTTTCTCGGGAAAACTCAAGTCCCGTTGGTTTGGTCCATTTACTATCGCAAAGGTTTATCCTTATGGTACCATTGAGTTATCTCAACCCGATGGTCCTAATTTTAAAGTGAATGGTCATCGATTGAAGCACTATTTTGGAGAGGACATTCCTCACTGTGGTTTGTCGGATTTACAAACTTTCCCCATGAACCAATGAATCTGGGGGATCGAGTCAAGCTAGTGACTCGGGAATCAAACATTATACGCACCATATGGGTTTTCACCCATATTTCGTCTTCTTACCCCCTTTCTACCCTAGTGTGGAATTTCCCAGCTATTGTATATAAAATCAAGTTTGAAAAAAAAAAAAATGGTAGTAATAATATTTCCTTTTCGTTCTTTGTTTTGGCATAACAGCCGGTACTTTGAATATTGAGGGCAATATTCATTTCTAAGTGTGGGGGGAAATTCTCACGAATTTCATATATTATTTACCCAATTCCCGTTTTGGCTAAAAATTTTTTTTTGGAGTAAGTGTTTTACACTTTCTCATTTGGTTATCGGTCCGCCTGTCTGATAAACTAAAGGATTGGCTAATCGAGGAGCAAGCGGCTCTTGGTAAAGATTTCTCAAATTCGTTTATATGGCTTGCAATTTGCCCAAAATTGTATGGTTCTCAACTCACCATATCCTAATAAGTGAAGAGTTGGCTAGTGTCCGTATGGTACCGCTTGGTAAAGACAAAAATCAACCGCTTGAAAGTCGGTGCTCAAAATCACATGGTTATTTGGTGTACCATGGTTCTTACTTGAACCAAAACATTTTACCCGTAAGTGATGGCTTTGGTAAAGAGTTTTTAAAATCCATTAAAGATCTAAATCATTGCTAGGGACTAGCAAATCTTAGTGGGATTGATGAGGTTTCAAATACTCATCATTTTTGTACAATCTAAATCGCAAAATCATCCAAAACACTCGAAAAACACATCAAAATGATCAAAATATCACAAATCAGTGTTTTATGTGTTTTAAATTAAAAATATCAAAATCGTGATAAAAATGATTCAAGTTTGCAAAATTGGCGCTTTTAGTCCCCCGTTTTAAAAGTTGTCAAATCTAGTCCCTAGAATTCAAAAAATGTGAAATTTTATCATTCAAGGTCCCTGAAGTATTCTAAGTTATCAAAAATGATCCTTGAATGATTCTTGGTCAATTGGGTTAAAGGTCCCTAAACTTTTGAAATTTGCAAAATTAGTCCGACCTTTAAAATGGAATTTATGCAAAAAGGGTCCTTGCACTATCAATGTTTGTCAAAATTGATCCTTGTGATAAGTTTGGAATAAGGCATTTTCCCCTTCGAAGGATAAATACATGTTTGGTCCTTGTATAGCTAAACCAACCGAATTTTATTAATATCAAATCCAATATCCAATCCATTTCCACCTTGGCCCAATCCAACCCAGCCTTTTATATTAACCGGTCAACGAAAGTCAAAACCGAGCAAGAAAAACGCCTTCAAAACCAAATTTCACTGTAGCTTTCTTTCTCCCGCCCGATATTCCAAAACCACCATGGTTTTCCCACCTTTTTTCACTCTCACCTTACTTTGTCCCCTACCCTCTGCTAACACCAAAAATCTTTAATTAACTCAAACCACTCCAATTAATAGCAAAAACCTCGCCAAAGAAATAATTGGCCAAAATGACACTTGGATCTGTTTTGATGAGTTTCAAGATCCAATGGCTCTAGATGGCGGAAAGATCTGAGATCAAAGAGAAGTCCTAAAAGTCTATAAAGAGGAGCTTAGAAGCAATGTATCTATCTATCTAGTGTAACTTTTACTTTTCTATGTCGCTTTAGTAAAACTTTAAATTTCAGATAAACTTAAGCTTTCAAGTACTTTTTAAGTTATCTCTGTATTTACAACCTTTTGCAATTATCAATTTCAAGATTTGAAATTCGGTTTATGCATTTTTCATTTCAAAATTCTCACCATGTGTTAATGTTGTTGAAAGTTGTTGTTTGGGACTGAAATAGCACACATAAGCTCCTAGATAGCTTTTCTAAGCTATTAGAAACACTAAAACTCAGTTTAGAAGCAAAAATCAGAAAATCACCAAAAATACAAATTAAATAGGTGAAAAATCAAAAATCACTTGGAAATGGTGTATACAGCTGGAGCAAGGTGGATTATGGATGGCCTTGGGTTAGAAGCTTAAAGCTAATAGGGGTGTTCATTGGTCCTGGTTCTCAGCTTAAGCTTGGAAGCATTTGTAAGCTTTTTAACCAATTTGGCATTTCACTGTTATAGGTGTTAATTAGTTTAAATTTCTATTTCTTTGTGATAACTAGTCATAATCAAGTATATCTAAGCTTTAAAATCAGTAGGGTGTTCTTTTAAATTTGTGTTTTGTGAAAATTCCATTTTAACAGTTAAAGTAGCATAGTCTTAAATCTTGTGTTTTATGTTGTTAGCAATCGTTGGATCATGTCTATTTAATCTCATATATTGATATTGTAAGGTCTGAATTAAGTCCATGGTTAAATTTGAGATTTGCTTTGAAAAGTTTCAAAACAAGCTATATAAGGTCTGTTGGATTTGCTTGCTTAAACTACATCAGGTGTTGTTTGTGTTGTTGTTTATGCTTGCTTTGTGTCACATAAGTGACTTATATCTCATATCGGCCATAGAAACAAGCTCTTGTTCTTGAAAAAGTCAAAATTGCTTTTGATCTAATCTTTGGTGCTCACTATTGGATTTTATTGAATCATGAGCAAGATTTTGTGTTCATAAGTTGTTAATCTTGCTTAAATCAGTTTTAGTTAACCTCAAAACAACATAATCTAAGCTTAAAGTCGATTAAAGTTCATTTTAGTCAACCCTCTTGGTTTTGAACAAAAGTCAAATTTCCAACTAGGTCGTTTTTTATTAAAATAGATCTTTTAGTGAAGCTTAATATCATGGTTTTAGCTAAAAGCTCTTAGGTTATTAAAGTTAGGTTGCTAAACAAAAAATATAAAATACTAGTTATCTATTAATCACCTTATTGGGTACTTATTTCTTAGCTTCTTTGGGGTACCCTGTTTGAAAAGTGCCCTGCGCACGTTGTATGGTCCCAACTTGACAAGCTCACATAGAGCTTATTAATTGTTCAAATCTTGTAATTTTTGGTTGTTTGGATAGCCAATCTGGCCATCTTGAAGTATCAAGTTTGATTTTTTCATTTTGGAACTTGTTTTGCTAGGGCTGCAAGTGGTTCTAAGTTTGTCCCATATCTGCTCCTCATTCTCAATTTAGCCAAAGTGCTTATTGCTTATTTAAAGCTTATCGCTGTGCTTATTTGTTCTTTTAGCTTTACTTGAATAGCTAGCTTGTTTATAGCTTATTGCGTACTTTGGTTTCAATTTTGGATCGCTTTTAAATTTCATAATAAGCCCTTTTGTTAACCGTTGAGATATTTTAGCTTATTCGTGAGCTTATTATTGGTTTTCTAAAAGTCTCGCTACAAAAAGTTCTTATTTTTAGTGGCTTAACAAATTTAGAAGAAAAATTCCAAAAATAAAATGTTTTGGTAAAGGGGTAGGCGTGCTCTCAACCGAGACCTCCCCAAGAGAGTGATAATGGTGTACCGTAAGCCATTCTCCTCGACTTGTCTTGGTCATATCCTACACAATCAAATACTTAAACACACCTAGGCGCTAAGCTTATAATGAGCTTAAGAGCTTATTTCCAAATTATTCGCTTTTTCATCTTTTCAATTTTCTTAGTTTAGTATTGTTATAAAGTATTTTTACAAAAAGTTTCAGATTTTTCCAATTAGTTTTAGTATTTTTAAACATTTAATTAGTGTTTTATAGTAATTAATTCATAATAAAAATTATAAAAGTCTAAAAAATATAAATCTTTTTTCTAAAATTTTTTATCATATAGTACTAATAAAAATTAGTTTTACATTCGTAGGCCTTTTATTTCATAAATTTACGCTTTTGTTACTCCCAAATACTTTTTAAACGTTAACGCTCGTTTTCTTAAACCACGCTTTAGATAATTTGAGTTTACGTTTTACTTAATATAGTTTATTTAAGTTATTTTATTTTATAATATCACAAAAACATCATTTTAAATATAGTGATAGCGCTTATTTAATACATTTTATCTTTTTAATCTTCTTAATTTGCATTTAAGCCGCTGTATTTGTTGGTGCTTCCTTAGTTATAATCCATCCAAATCCTTTCGACACTATCATTAGTGATCATTCTATCGCCCGGATCAAGTGTCACAACCATTGAGTCTCTCGGGACATAACCCGGGAATTCACTATATTCTCGATCATCGCATCGCGTTAGCGTAGCTTTAAGTCGATACTTCGCCATTCACAAGTGGTAAGGCTTGTGTGATTTAGCTTGACCTTTGGCACGCGACGTAAGATCTGCAATATGAAGTCAAAGTACTGCAAAGAACAAAAGAACTGTTATATTCGTTTATGGAAAGAATTGTATTCTATGTTTAGATTACTTGTCGTACAAGGTTAATTAATTGTAAACCGACTAGGATATCCCCTGAGCCTATAAAAGACTCCTAGATTGGCATTAGAGATATGAGTCTATGAGTTTTAGAGTTTACTTAATTAGTGTTTTAGAGAAAAGTTCGATTATCTTAGAGTTGTATTAGTGACGCATAATAAGCGTATTTAGAGTTTATAATAAAAGGTTATTCTTCTTAGCTTTGTTAAGTAAATTCGCTGCATAAAAGATTGCTCGCTGTTTCTTTGTTAATAACTTAGGATTTATCCGAGGTTATTAAACCTTAACAAGCTAGTTAAGTTAGTTTGATTAAAGTATATCGATCCAACAAAGTCCTCCATGTCTTCCTCACACTTAGCTCCCGCATATCTTCTCATAA
>OU343216.1:15626808-15761069 GCA_910596185.1 Chrysanthemum makinoi | reverse complement strand
GGATTTTTCAGGAAATCAAGACTCAAAATATTTTATATTTTTCTTTTCTTGTTTCACGACAACAACAACAATGACAACAACTAGGAAGATATGTTTAATTCCACAATTCATCAATTCGAACTATATATAAAAGTATAATTTTTGATTCAAAACAAATTACAGATTTACAAGATAATAAAGAAAATCGAAGGTGTTCTTACAATGATCCCAAGAGTGGGTCGAAGGACATGAACACCGAAACAAAGAAATCAAATTGGAGGAGACTCGAGGTGATTTGGAACAATAATTTGGAGTAGCCTTGTGCCATCAACCACAAACCTCTATAAATTTCCGAAAGCCCTTTGTTTTGAGAAACCCTAATTATTAAGAACCTTAATTATTTTTGTGGCGTGAGGAGTGGATGAACACCTTCAGGAGTTGATGCTATATATAGATATATATTAAGGAAGCCTTGTGTCCTCTTTCTTTTCTTGATTGTAGCGTGGCACTCTACTTGGATTCCATCTCTATTCACAGCCGAGCTAGTGTCCCCTTAGGGTAGATTATGTGGCTGAAGATTTGTGGTGATGGATTATGGTGACTGAAGAGGAAGGGGAGCAGGTTTCTTTTTGGTTCCTGGTTTTGGATGGAAGCGAGAAAAGGAAAGAAGAAGAAGAACAGTAAAGCAAATGGGCGGCTAAGGATATAAGTGGGGTAGTATTATCTATTTTGTCTTTCTTTGTTAATAGTATAACGTACCCGTGTTTTTTGAATCCTCGAGTAAACGTATCTTCGGGTACCGAAAGTTATAGAAGTTATATTTTAGAAGCTTTGTGTTGTAATAATATATTCTTATTATTAAGTAGAAATTGATTATAATTGTTTGCCGCTATTAATTTTGGTTTGGCTGCTGCGGTGCATGGCTTCCTAAATTAGAGATAACCTCGTTTTCAGAATTATTAGTGATTGATAAAATGTATTTTTTCTCTTATCTCAATATTTATTTTAGTTTTGTTTGCTCTTTGCTTGTAGTAGTGCGAATAACCGATGGATAAGCTTATGTATGCTTAAATTTTTAACTTGGACAAATAATAAATTTCACAGATACTTAGTGGACAAGTACTACGTGTAGTGTCGTTTTAAGAAAGCGAAATGACCTCTTGTTTTAAATCTAAATATTGAATAAGCTGTTGAAAATAACCGATTTAAATTCTCCGGACGTAATAATTATTATTATAATAATCAGGAAATTTACGGGTTGTTATAACACCACTTACAGATCCGATCCGGATCGCTTACAGCACCGACAGGGTTTGGGGAACGAGGTGGTATTTGAAACAAGTTTGGATTTTCCCTAGGTTGTTCTTATGGTTTCCCCTTTGGGTATGGGTACCTAGGTGTTATGCCAGTAGCACATCCTCTATCAGAGGTGCCATGATTCTCTCGATAGGTTCATTGGGTGAAGGTTCAAAGTTTTGATGTCACGAGGTTTCACTATTTTGTTAGTGTGAGTTCCTTTAACTTCTCATGGTTTTATCAAACGCATCTATTTCCGGTGTTTAATGGTTCTAAAAGTATATGGGTTGATTCTTAGGTTCGGCTATGGTTTGGCGTGTTTTCTTCTTTAAAGGTGAAGAAACATTTGTTTTGAAATTTTCTTTTGAATGAAGTTTTGCACAAGTTTGAATAAGACCAGTTTAAAATCGATATTGTAATAAAAATGACACATTTTCAAAAGATTGTAAAACCCGTTCTAAATTATAGGGTATCGGGAAATTTTATGAAACTTTTAGTGTTTCAAAGATTTTGTCTCATTTTAATGAGGATTTTGGAAGGTATTTTTATTGGATTCTAAAGAGAAATCATCTGGATTTGGAAAATATATTGTAAGTAAGGATATCGCATAGGATATAATTTACCATATACCTGTAAGGTTTAGTTGTCTAAGTTGGGTAGGATTGGAGGTTTAATGGTTGGTGAACCTCGTTGTTTTCTATGGTTTTAGGAAAAGGTGTGATACATCCTGTCAGCAATATCGCGAGGACATTGATCATTTTGTTTACGGGTATTAACTTAAAACACATTTCGATGAAATAAGTAACCAATAGAAATGGTTCTCGGGATACTTTTCAAAGTATTAGGAACACTTTATTTTAGTAAGGTTGGGTAGAATTGTAGTTTATTTTATGGTGAAATGGTAAGGTGGTAATTTGGTTTGTAGAATGATTCATGAAGTGATTCATGAAGTATCATGGTTTGAGGGTAATCTCTGGTTAGTTTGTATGGCAACTCGTTTATTTAGTTTATGGGAGGTAACAAGTTAGGCATTGTCATTTCTAAGAGGTGGGTGGAGCTTTTGGTTCTTAATTCTCGCATGTAAAGTTTTCAAGTTTTGTGGGATTATAGGTCATTTATCATGTCTTTCTAGATTTTGCTTTTATTGTTTTTGTTGCTATTCCATTAGAGAATTTTTCTTATAGGTGCTATTGAAGGCCGCTCCTAAAATGGTTTGATTTGTTCATGGGGTGTAAGGTGTGGGGTAGGTGTGACTATAACATAACCCGATTGAATTATAAAGTTTATGATTAAGAAGTAGTATGGACGCCGGAAGTGGCTTATGCTTAAGAAATATTGTGATGTTAAATGAGTGTTTTATGACTAAGAAATGCCGTGAGTGACTTGTGATTAAGGTATGCCTTGAGTGCCTCGTGTTCAAAGTTGATGTGGCGACGCCGTATGCTGGCTCCAGGTAACCGATCAATGTGTGGTTTATTGAAATGTCACATGTTTATCAAAATATTATCATCTTCTCTCGACATAAACTATTATAACTATCCTAAGCATCGCAAAATTCACCTCCGAAGTGGGACATATAGCGGCTATGTCCACCATCCCACGGTGAATATAGGTGATCGTATATTCACCCGAGGTTCACGAATTTTGAAATACTTAGCTTACACGCTTAGTAATATGTTCACAATACTTTTAAAGGTTGTCTTGAAGGTTTGTAACGGTTATTCTCTTTATGTGAGGAAAAGTGTAGTGGTTGCTGATACGCATCATATGTGATAGGGAAAGTAATTATAACCACAATGAAACTAGGTGGCGGTGATAAAACATGTATCTTATCAAGTATGATCTCAAAGATGATCATAGTGAGGCATCACTTGGCGCGTGCACGCATGGTCGGTCATAGGTTTTTTTGAAAGTGGTTATAGTCTAGGTTTTAAAAAAATACCCGGCTTCTATAACCTGCTACCGATGTCAACTGCAACACAAAAAAATGACCGTGAGAGCATAACCGTATTGGGTGCTACTAAATTGGTATCACAACATAAGCATAGAACAACGGATTTTCATAAATAAACTTTTACTCATTTCTTGAGAACAATGTTTACATTATGAATAGTAGCGGAAAATGGCCCATTATAAACAAGTGGTCCCATACATAATCGAAGTTTTCTATGACCATGCTATTGCCTTCATGCCCCAAAGATAAGCTATCACCTCAAACCCGAAGATACATGCTAAAAGGGGGTCGCCTACGTTGGTGAGTTCATAGGTTTAGTTAAAAGGGATTTCGATTAATCTTGTTTCAAATTTGGTTCTTGATGATCATTACGTCTTGCATAATGTCATAAAGTTTATGATTTCAATTCATAAAAGAGATTTCAATAGTGGACCATAAGTAGGTATATGTATTACAACAGAATATAATGTCATATATGAATCCATTACGCTAAAGCACTAAGTTCATGCAACCGGTTTCACGACAGTTCATGTATGCACAAGGAAGTCATACAAATAATGAGCCCATGGCGAGTGTTTATCCCAATACACTCTGGTCCCCGCATGTTATATAAGCCTGCCACCCGCGGGTCAACCGAACGTAGGAGTCACCCTCAATAGATCTATTTATAACATTCACACTTCCCAAGGGAATCGACCGCTCATGGAGAGGCAATGTGGGATCTCTAGGACTTAGGCTAAGCTGCGTAATATTCTAGGTCAAACATTTTGGTATGCTCCATAAAACATCTATGTATGATGAAAACTTTAACCATGTAAAAGCATAGTATGCATGGAATGCACAAGTAAAATGATTTAAGTAAAATGAGCATGTATCTTCCCCGAAAACAAGTATAAAGCGCTAAAAAGTGGGGCTATGAAAACTCACCTTGGCCATTAGAAGTCTAAAGGAATTAAATCAATGAGTGATAGCACGGCCCGACCATCTACATAACCTAATTATCTGGCAATTAGTCTTTATGTTTAAGACTTCGACAAAAGTTTAACTAACTTTATAAATTTTTAAATGTTTTTGTTGTTGTTGTTGTTGTGGCATCATTTATGTTAAAATGATTTACTCAGTTTGAGTGGGTTTTGCTAGAAGGATGACATGAAGAAATCTCAAGAAGGAATTTGACTTTGGTTTAATGATGACCAAATGATAATTTGGAAGTACACACGAAAAGATAACGAAGGATGAATCAAGACTTCTTTGATGATAACCAAATAACGATGCATCGGAAATAATTACATATGATTTGTGACATTAATGGATTATGTAATCATTATTTAAAAGGTATATACTTTACCTAGTGTACACACATGTACAAATATTTCCATGTATCATATTCATTTGTCAACTTAAGAATATTTAAGTAATAACGTTACTTAATATATTTGTATTTAACAATTTGATGGTGCAAGTTATGAATAAAAATTCTCATTGATGGTTATTATACAAAAATATAATAAGTTATATTTGTTATTAAAAATATAGCAACTTAATTATATTTTTAAAGTCAAGTATGACTCATGTATACATTTTAGTCTTTCCGTGATAAATAAATGTTACAATCTTTACTTTTAAAGATAAGCTATATCTATATTGTTTACCAAACTCATATAAGTTTTTATACTCAATGTAAGTCCCATTAAGCTTGAATGAGCTAAAATATCAAAATGAGTTAACGTTTACATCTTCTTTTGTTTGCTTTGTAATTTAAAATATAAATTTAATGATAAAAAAAATATTAAGTTTTGAGACATGTTGCATTTTCAGAATCCGCTTATAAGACGTGTTATGTAGCTTGAGTGCGTCGAGAGGTTAAGTCGAAATATGCCGAAGCAAACCGTAAGTCGAGCCAACCTACTTTCTAGGAACTTTATTGGGCTTACCAACGAATTTGACACTCAACCCAAAAGAAATTTACCCAATTCATTACATAACCAATTTAGAAAAATTTAGTCATTTTAGCTACTAGTTGTTTTAACTTGACCAACATGTTTGAAATTGTAACTTGTGGGCAAAATGAATAAAACTATTTTCTGTAGATCTGGTCTACGCGACAAATAATTTAAACAATCCAAAGATAAACGAAATACTAATCTTCTTAACCCAAAACACATTAAATCTCCTAGTTACTTTAAGTTTGCCAATTGATTGTTTTACGGTGAAGTATACTCATCTGTTGAATTATGGTACAAACAATATGACATAAATCAATCTATCCCATTAACATTTTATCCCTTGGTTTGAATATTGTGAGTTGAGGCAAAATGAGTATGGTAAAAGACTTCATCTTTGTGGTCAACGGCGAGAAACAAACACCCCTGTTGGGGTTGTTATACACGAAACCAAGCGCACTGTTTGGTGCGTAAAATCAAGAAACCGATGCACCATTTGAGCTTCGGAACGCCGCCAAACGCACCCATTTGGGAGTCGAAAGTCGGTAAACGCACCCTTTTGGAGCTGGAAATTCGGGCCGCAAACGTACCCTTGGGCCGGTTCGGCAACTCTTGGTGCGTAAAACAAAAGCAAAGATATACCAAGACTTTACAAGTCTTCTAAGACCACATTGGTCCAGTGTTGATTCGTAGAAACACCCTCGAGGTGTTCTCCGCTCGGCGTTAGAAGCAACACGTATCCTATGGTGACTTTGATACAACTTCGCTGCAAGACTCTTGTGAGTCTATCGTTCACTGGAACAAGGCAACAAAACACTAGCGTCGGTACTACCCGTGGCTTGCCATTTGACCTAACACTCTCATGGTAATGAGCTATACTGATCAAATCACAAATGAAACTCCATACACCTCGAAGTGAATATGTTTCACGTCGATACAACACAAATGAGTCAAGAACTAAGCCGAACACTAAAATAAGTCGATGATGAGTATTTCGTATATAATGGATGAAAGTCACTAACACCTGCAATTTGCCTGATTCCAGAAATCAAGACTTTCAAAATATTTTATGTCTTTTCTTTTCTTGTTTCACGACAACAACAACAATGACAACAACTAGGAAGATATGTTTAATTCCACAATTCATCAATTCGAACTATATATAAAAGTATAATTTTTGATTCAAAACAAATTACTGATTTACAAGATAATCAAAGAAAATCGGGGTGTTCTTATAATGATCCTAAGAAGTGGTAGAAGGACATGAACACCGAAACAAAAGAAACCACCGAGAGAATCGAGGTGATTTGGAACAATTAACTTATGGAGAAGCCTTGTGCCATCAACTACAAAACCCTCTATAAATTTCCAAAGCCCTTTGCTTTGAGAAACCTAATTATTAAGAACCTTAATTATTTTTGTGGCTGAGAGTGGATGAACTCCTTCGGAGTTGATGCTATATATAGATATATATTAAGGAAGCCTTGTCCTCTTTTTTTTTCTTTTGATTGTATTGCAGCACTCTACTTGGATTCCATTCTACCGAAAGCTGTCCCCAGTAGATTATGTGGCCGAAGATTCGTGGTGATGGATTATGGCGACTGAAGAGGAAGGGAGCGTGTTTCTTTTTGTTCCCCGGTTTTGATGGAGCGCAGAAAAGAAAGAAGAAGAAGAACAAGAAAGTTAAATAATACCGATGAGGTGTGTAAATACCATCATTTTTGGTTAAACTGAATCAAAACGCTTAAAAATGCCGAAATGCATCAAAATCGAAAATATTCCAAAATTGTATTTCATATGTTTCGATGCAAAATGTTTAAATCGATGAAAATGAGCTGTTTGCAGATATTGGCGCTTTCAGTCCCCAAGTTTCAAATATTGTCGAAATAGTCCACGAACACTTAATTTCAAAGAAAAATCACCAAAGGTCCTTTTAAAATCATAAGTTGTCAAAATTAGTCCTTTGGTGAAAAATATCAAAAGTTTGAGAAAATTACAAATTGGTCCTTGAGTTTAAAAATTGGCAAAATGGTCCTTGGAAATTTGAAAATGTCAAGTTTGGTCCTTGTACTATTGGAGTTTGTCACTTTTAGTCCCTTAGAGAAACTTTCACAGATTTGCGCTGGTCCCTTGAATTTGGAATTACACAAATAGTCCTTGATTGTTAAACCTTAAATACCTTGGACTGCACATCCAATTGGACCTCAGCAATATACCTTGTGACCCCACCAATATTAATTTTGACCCCTTCCCTATTATTAATATCCCACAATTTGGTCAAACACCCCTTCACCTTTTTCTTTCCTCCATCATCACCCTCTGCAACACCCCGCAATACTCCAACCTACTTTCCCTCTCATCATCACCCCTACCACTTATCACTCCAAACACACCAAGCCAAGATGCATTCAATGCATCTTCAACCTAACACTCAACCTCTCCAAACATGTAAAAAACATTTTGGCCATTTCATCAAACGGCCAAGATCATTTCTAGACATCCAATGGTCCATATTATTACGGGAAGGATCGTAGGAGATAAGACATATTGGTGTATGTAAAGAAGCAAGAAGATAGATGAAAGGGGTAGCACTTAGTTTATTTTTAAAATGTATGTCGTTTTTAATTCTTAAGTCTTAAAATAGATCATTAGTTGTTATTTCAAGTTTCCTTGTATCAAACTACTTTGTTTCAAATTGATTGCAACTATTTTGAAGTATCAATTCAAGTTTGTGTTCATTTTCCATATTTTATGTAACCAAGGTAATTTTCATTATTTTCAAATTCTATGTTAAAGCTTTTAGCGACTTAATTTAAGCTCAAACAAGCTTATATAGCTTCTTACGCCTTTTTATGCTTAAATTCAAGTTTCTAGCAATTTTGGATTTTGGTCAAAGAAAGTCAACTGAGCTCAATTTGGTCATGGAATTGGATTTGGGTTGATGCAGCATGGAAATGGGTTGAAATTGAATGATTTGGGTTGATTTTTATAGGATAGAGGTTCATTTGTTCGTTTCAAGCCATCAAAGCAAGACCGGCCAGAAGTTGAATTTCAAGGTTTCATTGCATAATCTTCATTTGTAGTTATAAGTAGTTTTAATCTGTTGATTAAGTTGTATTTAGGTCACCTAGATTCATTTTGATTGCTCGCAGTTGGATCGATGGTTATCTCATTTTATTTGCAATCGGTGGGTTAAAGGTGTGTTTGGATCTCAGGTTTAAGCGTATTAGGAGGATGGTTCAAGAGTTAGGATTGTTGCTTTAGGTTTGTTAAACTCATATGTACTCATATACTGTCTTATCAGTGACTTGCTAACACTCAAAGTCAAAATCTCATGTAAAGCTGTCTTATCGCCTTCACTATTGAATTTTGTCAAAACAAAGACTTGTTTTGTGTTTATAAATCATAGGTATAACTTGAAGTAGTGTCATTTCATCATAATCATCCCACAAATTGAGTTCAAAGTTCACATAAGTCAAACATACAAAAGCGCTTAAAAGTCAAAAAGTTGAAATTTCAAAACAGCCAAATGAAAGGATTTTTCTTGGATTCATTTCGAGCCAAATCAAGTGAAATTGGTTTTAAAATCTCCAACTGGTCCTAATTTCTTATTAGCATTTTTGTATATTTTGTGAAATTTTATAAGGTCCAAAGCTGCTTATCAAAATGATATGCCTCAAGCAAGTAAAGAACTAAGCGCACGGGTGTCATAGTTTTGCGTGGTTTCCTGACAGAGCTTATAAGAGCTTTGTGAGCAGCTAATATTTGGTTTATAAGTAGTCAACCAGGGTCACTTAGGTCTCCATATTTGGTTTTTGATTTTCTAGCTTATTTGAGTGCTTATTCTTGGGCCGCAGTAGTCCTTAACTGCTTTTTAGATCAATTCAAATCCTCAAATTATTACAAACAGCTCCAGAGGTTTAAGCTTGTTGTAACTTGTTGCATTTTGGTACTTTTAGCATATTATAGCTTGTTTCATTGGTATTGTGGTTTCATTTGCTTATTTCAAAGTGTTTATTCATAAGCACTTTGCATTACTTGCATTTTCACACATAGCCCCTGTTTTATATTTTCCTAGATTCTAAATATTAAATTAGACTTATCTTGAATTTTTCAGATTTTTCCAAGTTAGTTTGCTATTTTTCTTGATTTAAATCAATTTTTTAAGCCTTTTTAATTAGCATTTAATACAATTAATTAAGAAAAGTTTCAAAAAAAAATAATTTTTCATTTTTCTTAAGTTTAGATAAATATAAAAAGTCAAAAATATATTTTTCCAGATTTTTCTTAGTTAAATTTGTATTTTTAAGAAATTCTAGTAGTTTTAAATAGTTTTAATTCATAAAAATAGAAAATAATCAGAAAAATATAAAAATAGTTTTGAAAATTCTCTTTTGTTATTTTAGATATTTCCAAGTCATAATTTTATTTTTCTAGCTTTATTTCATATTTTCTTGTATTTTAGGCTTTTATTAAAATAAGTAAAAATATTTTAATTAATAATATTAGATAAATAGTTTTAAAATAATTTCTTTTTCAAAAATTTTCTTTTATCATTAGGTTTGTAAAAATATCATTTTCATATTTTTAGGATTAATATTGCTTGGTTCATATTTTCATTTGCGTTACGTAGGTTTTAATTCAAGTTTATAAAAGAAAATCAAAACATCATTTTGCAAATAGTGATAGCGTTTATTTAATATTTTTTATCTTTTTAATTCTCTTTAATTTGCATTTAAGCCCTTGTAGTTTATGTACTTTTTCTGTAATTATAATAAATCATATCTCTTTTCCCATTCAAATCCTCTCGACTACCACGTTTGGTGATTCATCATATAGCCACGGGACATAACGACCGGGAAACACTATACCTCCGGATCTTCATTGCATTTGTTTCCGTGACTGTTTTAAGTTTCTTACTACCATTCACAAAGCTGTACGGCCAACAGTGAAAAACTCGACCTTGCGAAATAATCACGGCTAAGGATATAAGTTGGGTAGTATTATCTATTTTTGTCTTTACTGTTATTGTATAACTGCACCGTGTTTTGTTGAATCCTCGAAGTAACGACTCTTCCCTAACCCCAAAGTTATAGAAATTATTTTTGGAAGTTTTTGTAAGTGTAATAATATATGCTTATTATGCACGTAAATTGATTATAATTGTTGCGTTATTAATTTGGTGTTTGCCACATGTGTCGCGGCCTAAATTCACGAGATAACCTCGCTTCTAAATTATTAGTGATTGATAAAATGTATTTTTTCTATCTCGGATTTATTTTAGTTTTGTTTGCTATGCTTTTTGTAATCTTGAAATAGCCTGATGACAGCTTATTATGCTTAAATTTTTAACTTGGACAAATAATAAATTTCACAAATACTTAGTGACAAGTACCATGTGTGCGCTATTCGTGGTTTTAAGAAAACGAAATGACCTCTGTTTTTAAATCTAAATATTGACAAGCCGTAAAAATAACCCATTTAAATTCTCAGGCGTAATTATTATTATAATAATCCCAAATTTACTTGGTTGTTATAGAATGTCTCATTTTTCCCTCATTCAAGCTTGTTGATGATAACTTGGTCATACTTGAGAGTACCAAGAACCAATGATGTGCATGATGGATATGAAGAGTCTTCACTCTTTCTCGGAAGAGCAACATGTTTCGTAGCAAAGGCAACACTTGAAGAAGCACATCGCTGGCATAGAAGATTGGGCGATGTAAATTTCAAGAATATCAACAAATTGGTCAAAGGAAATTTAGTTAGAGATTTACCTTCCAAGACTTACAAGAATGATCACTCATGTTCAGGCAAGAAGAAGGTAAACAACACAAAGCTTCATGCAAGAAGCTTGAAGAAAGAACTATTAGAGAACCTTTGGAGTTGCTGCACATGGATTTGTTTGGACCCTGTTTCGTTGCAAGTCTCAACAAGAAGAAACTGTTCGTTGCGACGATGATCGCGATAGATTTAGTGGGTATTTTTCTTGGGATTTAAAGATGATACTTTTGATGCTATTCATGATCTCAAAATAGCCCTTGAAAACCATTGAGACTCAAGTAAGAGGTATTAGATCCGATAATGGGATCTGAATTCAGAACAACTTGGATGAGTTTTGTGCTAAGAAAGGAATCAAGAGGGAGTAAGATTGCTAACTCCACAGCCAGAATGGTGTTGCGCAGAAAGAACGAGAACTTTGATTGAAGCGCCCGAACAATGCTTGCAGATTCATTACTGCCATTCAAGTTTGGGCGAAGCTGTAAGTACTTGCTATGTGCTTAATAGTGTATCACTACCAAACCTCGTAGAAGACACCTTATGAGTTGCTAATGGGAAACAAACCTAACATTCGATTTATGAAGCCTTTTGGATGCCCTCGACTATTCTAACACAATTGATAATTTCGAAAATTTGATGGTAAGTCAGAAAGGATACTTATGGGGTAACGCATCAATAGAAAGGATTTAGAAGTGACAACGTGGTCACCAAAAGGTTCAAGATTGTCTTCATGTTGAATTTTTAGAAGATCAAGAAAATCATAAGGGTAAAGGTCCTGATTGGATGTTTGATCTTGAGGTTTTGACTCCTTCTATGAATTATGTGCTTGTTAGAGAAGAAAATCAAGTTGTTCACAAAGAAGATGATTTACAATACATTGTTCATGGAGTTCATATTAGATCCGATGTTCTCGGATGAAAAACCCATACCGTTGAAACAAAGAAAGTACTGATGAACCAAAATCCTCATTGTCCGCCGAGGATCAAGCTATTCAAGATGAGCTTAATCGGATGCTTTTTCAAGATGTAGTGGCACATTTTATGATGATGATCAAAGAGAGCTTATGAAGAAGCAAAGAAAAGAACAAACCGTAGAGTTCTCACAAGACTGGATGACAGACTTTTAGATCACAATACTTTAGATCAGCACTGCCGCACCTGACAAGACTTGGATGATTTGGATGATCCTAACATGCCCCGCTAAGAAACCGATGATGAGTTTGAAGATGAAGGTATTTCTCATTCCAATGAAGATGTTGATTTCTTAAATTTAGTGATAATCCGGAAGTTCCACAGACTCCTACATAAAAGTTCATAAAGATCATCCTTCTGGTCAAATCATTGGACCTTCTACTCATGGAGTGCTCACAAGAACCAAAGCTAAAGGTTTTTCTACACCACATAATGCTTTACTTAGCTTTGTGTAGAAACAAAACAAATGAATCATAGGATCATCAAACATGTTTATTCACTTGCTTCATCTCTCAAGAAGAACCCAAGAACATAGCTCAAGCATTAACTAAAGAGAGTTGGGTTGAAGCTATGCAAGAAGAACTTCTTTAATTCAAACTTCAAAAAGTTTGGGTACTATGTGATCTTCAAATGGAAAAAAGTAATTGGTACAAGATGGTTTTCTGAGTCGAGAGAGATGAAAAGAGGAATGTCATCAAGAACAAGGCAATGTTAGTTGCACAAGGTTATACAAGCCAAGGGAGTAGATTATGATGAAGTGTTTGCTCGCAAGCATTGAAGCTATCCGAATATTCCTTGCTTTTGCATCATATATGGGATTTCGTGTTTATCAAATGGATGTCAAGGTGCCTCTTTATGGCACTATTACGAAGGAGGTTTATGTCAAACAACCTCCCCGGTTTTGAAGATCCCACATCCAAACAAAGTATACAAAGTTGTTAAAGCTCTCTATGGTCTTCATCAAGCACCTAGAGCTTGGTATGAAAGGCTCTCTACTTTCTTATGCAAAACATGGTTATAGGAGGAGCCATAGACAAGACTTTGTTTATCAAAGAGATAAGAAAGGATATCATGCTAGTTCAAGTTTATGTAGATGATATCATCTTTGGAGCTACCAAACAGTCCATGGTGAAGGAATTGAGCAACTGATGCAACATGAATTTCAAATGAGTTCTATGGGTGAATTAACATTTTTTTGGCTTCAAGTTAAACAGATCAAAGAGAATTTTCATAAGTCAAGATAAGTATGCTGCGACATTCTTAAAAAGTTCAATTTGATGCTATGAAGCGGTCACTACACCTATCAAGTCTATCAACTCATTGGGCAAGGATGAAGATGGTTAACCTGTTGAAGTCAAGTTACGCATCTATGATCGGCGTCTTATGTACTTAACTCGCATCTAGGTCCGATATCATGTTTTTCGTCCGTTTATGTGCAAGATATCAAGTCTCACCTAAGGTATCTCATATGAATGCAGGAAGAATTTTTAGTTATTTTGAAACAACAACCTAAGTTAGGGTTGTGGTATCCAAAGGATTCACCTTATCACTTGGAAGCTTTTCGCATAGTGATTATGCGGTGACAACTATGATAGAAGATCAACCACTGGAGGATGCCAATATCTTGGAAGAAGATTAGTCTCATGGCAATGTAAAGAGCAAACTATTTAAAGAACATCATCTACTGAGGCAGCATATGTGGTTCTTTCGCAGTTGCCATTGTGGACAAGTTTTGGCGGATGCGAATGAACTCTTGGATTATGGGTTCAACTTCAAGAACACTCCTATCAATATTGATAATGAGAGTACAATTTGCATTGTAAAGAATCTGCTTATCACTCCAAGACCAAATACATTCAGATTAGGCATCACTTCATCGTAGGGATTGTTATGTTATCGTGCTCATTAATGTTGTCAAGGTTCACCACACGATATATCGTAGCTGATTTACTCACCAAAGGATTTGATTTCACGTCAATCACTTAGTGGTGAGCATTGGAATGATTAATTACTAAGCTACATTTAAGGAGAGGACTGATTAGTTGTTAGACAATTCCATGCATTGCTTAGGGAGGCAATTCAATGCCTATTTACAAGTTTCTGCCATTGTGAAGAGAATAATGGAAAAGTACTGCTGTTTTGTCATATGAAAGTACTGCACTTAAAAAGCATCGGAAAGCACCGCATTGACCAGTAGCAATCGCTTGTCTTATCAACCTCTTTGTTCAATGGTCAAAAAAGGGGTAAATATCAAATAATCCAACTTTGTTATTATGGGCCGTGATTTTTCAAATCCTACCTATAAATAACCACTTTCCTCGATTTTCCCTCTCATCTTTATTCTTATCAATCTTTTCCATATTTCTCTCTCTCTCATAAATACTTATTCATCAAATCAATCACTTATACAACCATCAAGACCAACCGAAACACCGTTTCTAAACACAACATGGTGGCGAATTTGGATAAGATCAGCTAATGTCGCATTTCATGACATTATTGATTTTCTCACAGGATCTCTAATTAGTTATGCACTTTTGGTTGAACCGGATGTCATTGAGCACCGATTCAACAGTTTTTGGGCACTGACTCACATGGAGAATGATGATTCGTATATACAAGCCAAAGTTGCCGGAAGGCTTGTGAAAGTTAGTGAAGCATCATCGAGAAGATTTTTATTTGATGATGAAGAAGGAGCTATTCATTTGATAAACGCTTCTTTAGGATATGCTGCGTGACATTGGATATGGGGTCTGACACGTAAACGACATTCAAAAAGCCCTTATTTAGCCCACATGGAAGTGCACCGTTCATGTCCTACTTCATTGTATCGCTTCTAAGAGTATTTCATGGGAGCAATTTGGTTCTAATATAGCATCCGCTGGTGGATTGGCTACAAACCGTATCTTCAATTTCTCAAGGCTCATTTAGGGGATGTTATCTCACATTTCTCATGGATCACCACGATGGTCGATGTATCCAAGATTTATTCAAGTCTTCTTGAATAAACAACTTCATGATGTACCAAAGCCGACAAGCTTATAATTGCTATGCAACAAAGATCTTCACCTTCATAGCTAGGAAGAGTGATTTGTTTTTCTGAGAACACCCATTGACTACTTCAATGATGGAGATTGTTCAAGCAATTAGAGATGAGGTCGATCTAGTGATGAAAAGAAGGTATCGCTTCAACTCAGTCTCGCATTCGTACCATGTAACGGGTACTAAGGACCTACCTCATTCACCATGATATTCCACCTATTGAGTCGAACGGATATACCTATTCCTCATCATTCTCGAAGGGAGTTGCAGCAGATATACCCGGGTTTAGTTTGGATAATTATGTTCTCGACAAGGGAGCTAGTCGATAAAGAAAACAACTGAGCTCAAGTCGCACATATAGCCAAGTTGAAGATCAAGTTTAGAAACTTAAGAGGTGCGGTGCGGCCTTTAGTAAAACATCACGATTATGGGTCAAGGCTGAAGTTAAGAAAAGAAAGCATTTTAAGAAGGCTTCTCCGGGCAAGGGTTCAACAACAATCTTCTATCAATTTTGGGAGGAATATAGAGCAAGAGAATTTGAAAGAAGAGCGTTAATTTTATGAAGAAAAGAAGATGAACCTCAAAGTACCGGCTAACGGTTAATATTCAAAGTCTTGAGCACGAAAAGAATCGAAGTTCAAAGAACTGGTGTTCAAAGTACTGATGATCAAGTGTGCCGATCAAAAGTCCTGGTCTTCAAGGAACTCCATGACAAAGCTGATTACACCAAGGACACTTAATTTTGATGAAGAAGCTGGTCCTTCCACTATTCTACAAGCAAGAGAAGCGATACACAAAAAGTAGTGCACAACGCAGTGATGATGAAATTGCAGGTGAAATATTGCACAACTTATCAAGCACAAGAGGTGTTAGCATTCTGGGAGTCTCTGGAAGTACAACCTCAAGCTTTCAACCTTCTATAGATCCAAAAGATAAAGGAAAAGGTAAGTAGAGAAACAAAGAAGAAAAGCTTACTTTGGCGTAAATAAGAGCAATTGAGGAAGCCAAGAACGAAGAAGAAGTCGCTAAAGCTACAAGTCGAGTTGAATGTTGAAGTTGATCAATCGAAGGAATCTGGGCCGTTATACCTAGAAGACCATTGAATAAGGCCAAAGAAAGAAATGCCATGATGGCATATTTAAAGGGTCAAGAGGTATACGGATTACGCAGCTGAATTACATTGAGATGAAAGACTTGTATGAAAATGTTAGCAAGCTTATCTAAGCAAGTTGAAAGTATTATTTCTTTTAAGGATAATCCCGAGGGAGATTTGGCGAAGCTTAAAAGAAAAAGAACAACTGGTGAACAGAAATCAAGAAGATTGAGCTAAGATCATATACAGTTGATGAACTAAGGAATTACATTAGAATTGTTGATTTTGAGGATTCTAAATCCAAAGATACCGCATAAAGAAGACAAAGATAATCACTTTTGAAGTTGTAAAGTCAAAAGATGGAAATTATTTGATGTTCAATAGGGAGGATGAAAGCCGTATATTCAATTTACTATGGGATATACCGCATATTATTGATAGTAGCGAGATCTGTTTCAACTATACCAACTAGTGCAAGAATACTTTGAACATATTCCATCAACCGAGTTGGCTTAGTATTATTAGAGAATGATAACTATTTTCTAAACTGAGAAAACAAGTAATGATGAACTCTCGCAAAATCAAGAGAACGGGAGATTACAATTCGGAGATTTTTTGAAGAATCAGGAGTACATGCTTTGGAACTAGAAGATGGAACTATGATCCATATGCTAGCAAAGAATATATCCATTAACAGCAAATCTTATGAGAAGAATGCTAGATCATGGTATGGAGGTCGAGAATGAGACTGAACGTTTGTGTTAATTGAGTTGTTTATCGATGGACAACAATACCGATGATGAAGCATAAGATCTGGTATGATGTTTACTTATATATAAATTTTTTGAAAAGTAAGTACTTTATTCAAAGTACTGGACAAACAAGTACTTTATCTAAGTACTGCTTGCCGACAAACCAAGAAATGTTTTTGTAAGAAAATTTTTTGTTAAGTAAAGAATATTTTTGAAACAAAGAAAAGCAACATGGTTTTGAGATGGTTATAACAATAGGTTATCATTCACCATGTTTACAAAAAGCTGGCTAATCCACGAAGAAAGCGGCCGGTAAAGATATCTCCATCCGTTATATTGTTGACAACTTGCTAATAAGTTGTATGGTAATCAACTCACCATATCGCAATAAAGAGTTGGAAGCCCACAAGAAAATGCTTGTGGTAAATCACGAAAAACCATTTATATGGTAATTAGGTTCACCATGGTTGCAAGAACTAACTAGTCCGGGTGTACGCTTTTGGTAAAGACAAATCAAATCTGTTGATAGCTGATGATTTGCTAAAAATCATATGTTTATCAATGTACCATGGTCTTACACACCTAAACATTTGGCTACTCCAGAGTTAATGGCTTTGGTAAAGAGACATCAAAATCCATTACAATTTCAATGATTCACCTCTCACAGGAGTTTACACACCTGGAAGTGATGAGAATTGACCGAAACTAAAAAGAAGTGATGTACAAATTGCCATATGTTGCTGAGTCTTGAAAGATGGAGCTTGCTAATTGTTGCTTGAACGTATCTTGATAAAGACCACTTTGATGATGATGATATGTTAAGGATCTACAAAGACAAAATTTAAAGATAAAGCCACAATCTCTCTTTGAAGACAAAGATGTTAAAGTTGAATATACAAAGGAACTTGAAATCAAGCAAGTAGAATTCAAGTTAGGGGAGGATTGTTGGGATATAGAAAGTTAAAGGTCAAGTATTAAAGTCTCGAAGAATCAAAGTGTCAAGAAGTCAAAGTAATCGCCGATTCATCAAAGTCTTGCATGCTTAAAGAATGATATGTAAAATCTAAGGATTATCTTGTAATTCTAGAATGTTTCTAAGTTTAGTATAGTATTACTTGTCGTACAAGGTTTGTAATTGTAAACCGACTAGGGTTATCCTTAAGCCTATAAAAGGACCCCTAGATTGGTATGAGAATGTACGTGCATTATTAGAGCTTTTAGAGAATACGATATTAGAGTATTAGAGTTATTAAAGAACAGCGATGTTCTAAGTTTTAATAAAATCGTTGAAGTTAAAGTTAATTCTTCTTAGCTTTGTTAAGTAAATTCCGCATACTTAATAGAGATAGTTCAGTGTTTCATTGTTAATAACTTAGGATTTATCCGAGGTTATTAAACCCTTAACAAGATATATAAGTTAGTTTGGTTAGAGTACATCGTTCCAACAAATCACAAGTGATATTCAGAATATCACAAATATATAATTTGAATAACAGCTACATAGTTTGGGGGTATTTGTTTAACCTTATTTATTTGCTTATGAGATTATGTGATTTCGGTTTATGTTTCACAAGCTTAATTTGCTTATTTTTAAACTTATAAAAGTATGCAAGTTTATATTTATCACGTATAAAGGGAAAATGGTCAAATTTTGGTTTAGAGTTCATACATATTCGTCCGTTTTTGTCCGTTTCTATACGTTTTCGTCCATTTTTAAATGTTTTAGGCGTTTTATATGTTTTGAATATCACAAAGTTCTAGTATACAAATGATATTACGAATATCACTAAGTGACCATGAAATTCAAATGATCACAAGTGATATTCAGAAAATCACTTGTGATATTCAGAATATCACAAGTGATTTTCTGAATATTACAAGTGATTTTCAACCAATGTTTTGTAAAATAAAAATCACAAATGATATTCAGAATACCACAAAGTGATATCAGAAAATCACAAGTGATATTCATAATATCACAAAGTGATATTCAAAATCGTGATATTGATATCATAACCGAGATTCTTAATATCACAAAGTGATTTCTGAATATCAGTAAATCACAAGTCATATCCTGAATATCACAGAAAATCACTTGTTATAGTTGGAACGCACGAAGCGTTAAAAATGACGAATCATTATGAAACGAGCAACGTATGAAAGTCATAAAACACGTTTGAAAATGGATGAAAACGTATGAAAAATGGACGAAAACGAAAGTAAACTGATGATACCGGACGAAACCTATGAAAACAAAGGAAAACGGATGAAAACGTATAAAAATGGACGTAAACATATGAAAACGGACGAAAACGTATGAAAACGGACGAACATATATCGTGAACGATGAAACGTGGTGATGCGCTTACACACCATCATCAAAAACTCAAAAATTCACATTTTTCGATAACTCACTTTCTCACTAATTTAACTTTTTTTCAAGTACTTTTTTTCTTTCCAAGCACGATTTTCCAAGCACCTTTTTATCATCTTTATTTTACCATCTTCATCCTCAAATCTCAAAGATATACACCATTGAAAAAATATGTACATATCTTTTTCACAAAAGTATTATGAATCTCCATTTTGGTGAACATACAAAAAAAGAACATTTAACCAACCCCACTACTACAAAAGGTGGCGGGTGAAGGTTGGCAGTGGCGGTGGTGGGTGATTTTCAATGGAGGCGTGGTTAAGGTTGGTGCGGTTGGTGGCATGTCGGGTGCGCTTGGTGATTACATGTGGTGGTGGTTGGAGGCGTACGCACGCCATGATTACTTCGCTGGCGCTATGGTGGTGGTGGTTGGTTGCAACGACCGCTTTAATGGTGGTGATTCATGGCAGTTGCTATAGCGGTGATAAATGGAGGATCGACCCGATCCATATCTAAGTTCAAGATTTTGTGATGGTCATGTGGTGATGGTGGGTTTAAATATTATGAAATACTATGATTTTGTATGCTGTGAAAGTTTTTGCGGTAACAAAGGTAGGAGAGAGAGAGATAAGAGAAGAGATGATTTATCATCAGCCCACAAAAGAAACCAAATTGATGAAATATCTGATGATGGAGTGGATATGTTGGTGGAGTTTAAAACACATAGCCTATATATATTTTACTTCCCTAATCATTTTCTTTCATTTCAAGACATGCAACTGAATAGTTGCACCTCCTTGCGCCTTTTGTAATCATTTGCGTATACAACCAAATAGTTTATTGACACAATGAATTCACGAAGTTAAATGGAAAACCGTGAAAATGATTGTTAAAATAAATGAGAAATAATATGTAAGATGTGAGTGATAAAATAATGTAAGTATCATATATTGAACAAATGTATGAAACGATTTGTCATTATACATTAACATAAAATAAATTTTATGCATGCTACCAAAATAATAAAATTATTTTGGTATGTACTTTGTATAAAAATAGAGAGATGATTTACACACTCATTTATGATCATTATTCAAAATTAGAGTGTGTTAACAATTATACCCTCTTAATTTACACATTTTCACTATGTAAGGGTATAAATGTCAACAAACTCTAATTTAGAGTGTGTTAATCAATTTAAAGAGTGTGCAAATCACCTCCCATAAAAATACTCTTAAATTTATGAAATACTTTATTTTAAAATGGTCCTCAGGCATGATTCATTTCACACTTTTTCAGTAAGCATCAAACTTTAATTTTCCTATTTGCACTATTCAACTTTCTTAATTTCGTTGTAGGTGTAGCGAAAAAAGTGATGTGAATAACAGAAAATTAAGGATGTTGGATGCCTACGAATATATAAAAGACAAGAAATGATGCATACAATGGATGATTAAGAGTTAGATGCTACTAAAAAATTAAAAAAGTTGGATGCTACAATAGGAAAATTAAAAATTTAATACCTAAAAAAAAGTGACAAATTAAATGCCTTTTTAAACCATTTTCTTTTATCTACCCACTAGACTATAGACCGCGGGTTCATGCGTGGCAATTAAAAATGTTCTTTATTTAATGTTTAGCAATAAATCAGATTATTTTCTTGCTAAATTAACATTGTATTGATTCAAATAAACTATGTTCGTTG
This sequence comes from Chrysanthemum makinoi, assembly GCA_910596185.1. Taxonomy (NCBI): domain Eukaryota; kingdom Viridiplantae; phylum Streptophyta; class Magnoliopsida; order Asterales; family Asteraceae; genus Chrysanthemum; species Chrysanthemum makinoi. The sequence continues at coordinate 15,740,179 of OU343216.1, read as the reverse complement.
AGATTACAACCACTTTGTGTTAATTCATTGAGATTGCAAACAACACTGTTTTGAAAATACGAAGCTTAACCTAATTGACTACCTCAACCAAATGAAAGTAAAAATGCATCATGTACGACGCCCCAAAACCGTCTTTAGAGTTGAAAATCTCTTAACCGAACGCATAATAAGTCTTGACTTTGGCAATCCCTATACATACGCCCATATCAAAATAGTAACCGCAGACACCACATCTCGACATACGAACTAAATCATCATACTTTGCATCTTGCAGGGTTCGGGGTAGTAGGTGTTCGTTCTTAGGTACTCTTAACGTTGTTTCGGGCTCCCAATCGCTAGATCCACAAAAATTTAGTAAAAGACACTAATATAAACATGTTTGTAGATTCGCGATTCACCTTTTCAAGGTTTAAGCAAAGCTAACGGTTGAGAGTACATTGTCCTTTTCACTCCACAAGATTGTGCCCTACCACACCATGTAATATAGATGCGCAAAATCACATTTTATGCTAAGCAAGATTTATGCTAAGCAAGATCATACTTATGAAGTAAGTTAGATCAAAAGCTAAGAATAGTTGGTAACTTTTCCTTCTCAAGATGCAACTTGGTCAAGATAAGCTCTTTCTAATGAACTACTGTTATTACCATTTGCCACATGCACTGCTCCCCAAAAATACAAACAAATTAGGCAAGATTTATCGACTTTAAAACCATGTACACTGATGTATCATGTATGCACAAATACTTGGTCAGAGTAGAGGTTAAAGTACTAATTAATCAAGACAAACAACTTGAACGTAAATTATGATGATCGATAAGCAACCCAAATCAACTCATACAAGTAATTAGTATGGCGACATTATGTCCGCAGATTATAAGAAGTTAGTCTATAACTCATTCAAACGCAGCCCTACAAGGCAAGATAAAATTCTATAGATATTCATTGGGACCAAATCAAGCATTTCAAATAAACAATCGACAATTTATTTAAGGTAAGTCCATGTTTTAGACCCTTTACTACAGAGACGCCAGAGACAAAACAACCAACTATTAAATCAAAGGATTAGAACAACCATTTATTCAAAAGAAGCACATGTAAAGAACGCGAAACTTATATAATAAAAAGCTAAAATTAAATAATATAGAAATTGTTAAAAGTAACGACGAGTGTCCATGGATGACAAAAATTCAAAGGAACTTTCTAGACTGTCATAATAAAACATCAAGATTTATTAAGAAACACAAAATGTAGTAATTAGCAATGTTTTGAAACCCGGGTCGACCCGGCCGGGTTAACCGGTTGGACCGTTCGCAAAAAAGCTGGAAAAACCCGTTTCTAAAACCGTTAACCTGCTAGACCGCCGGAGGACCAACCCTTCTCGAAACGGCCGGTTTGTTTTTCAAAATATTTTTATAAACTGGTTGACCCCGGTTGAACTGGTTGACTGGGTTGACCCGGCGGTCGAACCGGTTGATCAGTTGACCGGTGACTCGGCAACGATATACCCGCTTTTCAAACATTGGTAATTAGTAACTCCAAAAACAGCTACCCATGCGTAAATGGTCTAATAGCGACTTTAAGCTCTAAATCGAATCTACCGCAATAAACCGATACATGTAAAATAAGGAATTGAACACCAACCTTGGGGGAGCAAGTTCGTGTTTCAAAAATATTTTCCTTATAGGATCTTAGTACATGTTTCAGAGTTGAGTATAATAATAATAACACAATAATACACATACAGGTTGATATAATTGATGAAAATTTGATATTTACATACCTTATTAGTAGTGGATTTGAAACACATTCGTGAGAATAGAAGCAAGAAACATCAATTATGTGTTATTGTACAGCTGCCGGTAACGTTTATAAGATAGGGTTTTGTTATAAGCAACCAAGAGAATAAAGCCATGTTCTTTAACAAAATGGATCCAAGTCATAGAACATGCTTTTAAGAAACAACCGGGCTCTAAAGTTCAAAATCTAACGCTGCAGTTTCTCATAAAGTTCGCCTTTTACAAAAACAAGTCTTTATTAAGAGGGCTCTATATTAGATTGTCTACCTGTAACACATTGTAGAATTTTATGGGATGGTGGTGAATAAAGTTTACGTAATTGTTAACAATAACTTGACAACACTACTACACATTATGTACCCCAAAACCAAGTGTAAGTCATATACATTAATAAGTAAGCACAAATAATGGTGATTGCATAATTCTTTCTTCTTTTTTTAAGCAGATACTAAACCTAAAGGGCAAAAGAAACACCAAACATTATCTAAAATTATGAAAAGGATAAATCCGAAATTAAAATCACATAAAGTATGTTGAAAATGTAAATTATGAACAAATTAATTCCTAATTTCAATTAAAACTAATAATCCAAACAGTTTGATAAGCAATATCAGATCTTAGACAAAACCCCCATTTGATTAGGTTTATAAAATTGAATTTAACAAAAATACAAACTATACATACCAACATATTGGAATTAAGTGGAACTATACATACCCGACAAAAACAATTTCAACCAACAGAAATTGGATTAACGATTGTAATGGGTAATAAGTATTTCATGTTGCATCGATTTGGATAATGGTTGTGTAACATATAGATTTTCATAACTTTTTTGATTATGTAAAATATCGATTTCCAGAATTTGTATGTTTCAATTTATCTCGTGGTGTAACATTTGGAATCTGATCTCATATTTGGTAGTTTGATCCAGAGAAAAAATAGGGGTGTGTAAAGATTATGTTATAAAAGAATGCCATATCAAATTGTGAAACGTGGCATTATGATGTCAGTATATGACGTCAGAAATGAGGGGTATGACATTCAAAAATATTTTCATTTATTATATATAAAGATTATATAAAAGAGACCCTTGACTGTAGACGCCATGCTAAGCTTGTAGACCCTTTAAAGTTCAGTGGAGCCTAAATAGTTGGTTGCTTTCATTACCCCTCCTCGGTTTTTATTTCTTAAATTTTTCATCTTTTGCTTCATTTCATTGTTTTTCTCTAATCGGGAAATCTCACTCTCTCTTTAATCGGGAATTCTCTAAAGCTAGCATTTATTCATTCATTGGCTTCAAAGCATTACTCAAGCTAGCCTTAAATCTCTAATGCCATCTTGGTATGTTCTGCCCTTACAGATTCTTGTGTGTAGTTTTATGGCTTTGATAGTTAGATGTAAAGTGTGAATTTAGTGGTTATTTGTTTCATTTATCCGAATGATGGAGTGGTAGACCGACCGGTGGACGCCGCGTATTAAGAAAGTGAAGGCAACTCTTTTCAAATCAAAAATATCAAAATTTTGTCAATGTAAGTTTATCAAGTTTGTCTAGAGTAATAACTTCACATCTTTCTACATGAAACTTCTATTTTCTTAATGAAATATAATTAGTTTTTTTTGTTTTTTTTTTAAACTAAAAGGTCTTTATCGATTTCCATTACGTTATGATAACGCCATTACCTTTATCATCTTTAAATTTTACGGTTTTTCTATGAGGTTCTTGTGAAGGTTATCATTTATAACCATTTTGTTTTAAATTATATTTGGACACGTCTTCTTTTTGTTATGTTTCATTATATGTTTTGATTTATTGTTCTTTTTTTTTTTCGATCATTATATATCGACGAGCAATGTTGTTGATCAGGGTGGTAAAAGTAAAAAAGATGTTGGTAGCTTCTTAGAGAACACATAATTAACGGTACATCGTTTTAAGCTTTTTAGAAATTTATTTTAAGGAGAATTTAATTAAATCTCAATCAAAAATTATAATCATGTGTCCGTGAATCATCTTTACTGTATACAAGTCACGTATTCTATTTTTTATATTATGTTATTGCATATTTCAAGTATAAAAAAACGGGATGAATTTACTCATAAGGAAAATCATTTATAATAAACCTAAAATAAAATCTTGTAGCAGAAAGAGAAAAACAGGTGACGAAATGTGAGGATAAGAGTTGATAGAAAGAGGTCATATGGGTTTATGTATGGGAGCCCATGTTCCACAGTGTATGTAATACTACTGTATCATGTAAGTTGTTAGTGATGTTAATGTAATTTTCGGTTACCGATTATGGAACACGCATTTTTTTTTATATCAATCACAGTACCTGTTGAATGAAAATATATCCATCGTAACAGGTCATGTCTTATACTATTATATAAAAACCACCTCCTTCCCAAAACTCTTACACGTCAGCTTAAAACAGTTTGAGACTGTTGAGTAGTTTTCCTTTATTTCACATCTTACTTAGTGTGAGTTAGGTACACATTTTTAAAATGATGAATGAATACTTTAGAGTCGGAAAGGAAGAACAAATCACCTAAAATCGTGGCTTTCCTACACATTCCATTTTTTTTTAAAAGTCACCATCATTCAATGTACACCTTAAAGCTACAAAAACACCTACATACAAAACCTCACATCTAACCCTCATCTCACACCACCACCAAGCCACCACAGCAACCGACGCCACCACCACCCGATCCCATCACTACAGAAACCGGCGCCACCATCGACATCTGCCCTCCACCGTGGTCTACCAGCGCCGGAACCACCAAGAGGGTTTTTACAGTTTTGAGTTTTGTTTTTTTTGGCTTTTTTTATAGATCTACTTATAGTATTAAAGTTTTGATGGTATTTGTTGTAGATCTATATATTTTTTCGTAGATCTAATAGATTTTATTGTAGATCTATAATGTTTTTTTTTTTTTTTTTTTTTATAAATCTATGTGTATTAACCTTTTTTGTATTTTTTTGTTAGGACCGCCGATTGCCGCCGTTGTACCTGTTGTTTTCTCGCCGGAAAAGTGACCGAACTGTCGCTGTCGCCGGAAAGCTTTAACTATACGAGTTTTGTTTAAAGGGGTTTAATCATTGTTTTCATACTTTCTGATAGGCTGGAATTGGTGGCCACATAATGATGATGGTGTTATGTAAATGATGATGGCGTTATGTATAAGTAAAGAAAGAGAATGGTGGTAACTGGTAAGTAGCTAGATTTATCTCTAAACCTTTAAATTTTATCTTTTTTCCTACTTCGTTTGATACTTTTAATTTGTTGATATTTTAATTTTGTGATATGATCTTTGTTTTGGGTAATTTTTGCAGATTTATTGCTTTTATAATGCGTATATATTCGAAGAAAGAAGATGATGATCGATGACCGTTAGAAACATATATGCACGCTTAAATTAGATTTTTGAGTTGGAAAAATGTTTAAGAACACTTACTCTTTTTTTGTTTTTACCTGCTTGTTCTATAATTTTCTTCTTGGTTATTCCTTTTTAGATTTTCATGACTCCAGCTTCTTCAATTCAAGACGAACTTTCTTTATTCATGAAAATAGTTATTTGTTATCTATTTATATCTTTTTGGGTCAGTATAATTGTCTATTAGTGTATATATGTAATTTTGAAATCACATTATGATTATTAACCACAAGTATTTTTGGCCTTTGTGTGCATATCTTGAATTCCCACTCATATTAGTCCTTTAAATGATTTCACTATCCAAGTTATTATCAATAATTAAGAGATGTATTTTATGGTGATGTTAAACTTGGGATGTTGTTTAAAATTTTAAATAAAGATTATGTTACAAATTTTTTTAATCACGTAACATAATACAATAAATTACTGCTTAATTATGTGTAACAAGAAAAGAAAAAGCATGGCGAAGACTTTTGACTACTGCTTAATTATTGGTAGGAAGTGCGGGTGCTAGGTGAAACATGTTATACATGTCAGACAATTAATAAGGGGGTATGGTGTAGTTCCTAGTAGGTTAATTTTTATTCAACACATTTACACCATTGTAAATTTTGAAATAAAAAAGTAGCGACTTAACATTTGATACATCTATAAAAGTGTGTAGAATATCTAGAACTCGACATATATAAAAGGCGGACAAAATTAACAAATATTATTGTTTACGTGATTTTTTAAGGACTTTTAGTATAGTGTATAATCATGGAACTCTTAGTTATGGTAATCAACACATTAGAGTTTTCACCTTTTGTTTATTTATCTATCGGACTCTCCTGTAGTGCAAAGTCTGTGAAGCGAGTTTATGTGCATGCATAGAAGGTTACAATATATTTGTTATCGATTTAATGGGTTCATATGTAAACTCGTAGTCGTTTTAGCGTCATTATTTATTTAGCATCCCCGGGCCGTGCTTAGCACGGCCAAAAAGACTTCACTAGTATTTTTATATAAAGATCAAAACTTTTCAATAGTAACAAGTTAGAAATATAATGGTGAATATATAGAACATCCACAAAAAGAAAAAAAAATGGAGGCAACAAATAATGGAGTAGATAGATTATAGGGCGAATGATCAAAATGTCATATCTTTTGTATTTATGCAATGAATTTTTTTGAAAGTTATAAGATTTTTCTTTTTAAGCATCCTTTTAAGATTATGACATTTCGGCTTCTTAAAAAAATTTTCTATCAACAAGAAGGAAAAAATATCTAAAAATTTCAGAAAATACTCTAAAAAGGATAAATTTAAAAAAAGTACCACAAAAGTAAAATTTCACACCACAAAAGCGAATCAGGTCAACTATTACGTAGCTATGGGGAATAGAGAGATTTGTTGTTGAGCGAAGGTCAACATTTTTCTTTAGCTTGCAGATTGGTGAAAAGAGTATGGAGGGTAGGTGTTGATGACAGATATGTGTTTATAAATATTTTACATTTGTCATAGTAAAAGACCTTTAAGAGAGGACAGAGGAGGTGTTAGATTTTCAAAAAGCAAATAGTGTATACTATTAAGTCCCATGTCACTATGTGGCTTGTTTTAAGAGGCAAAGATATGTTAGGGTACACGGAGTCGAAGTCTGTAGGGGCGGTAGCCGAACCCGAAGCGGCTACACCAGCCGTTAAGCCTCTAAGTCGGATTGCGAGCCCGAAGTTCTAAGAAGACCGTTGGAAATATTGACGTGGTGAAATAAGCTGGTTGTCTGTCCGTTCAGAATGAGTAAAAAAAAAAAAAAAAAAATTCTTCCTATTTAAAACCCTTTTACATTTCAAAAAACATAATTACCTTTTAACATATCAAAAAAAAATACACACACTAAATAATCCTCCAAAAATGTACCGATTCTTCCGATTACGTTGTTCCTTCTTCGTCTGAGAGATATCCACGGTGAAATTGTTGCAAATATGCTTCAACTAGCGGCCAAGATATGAAGCACACTCAAGCTCTAGCGAATCCACAGAAATCATCTGGATATAGGTCTTGAACTTTAGAGATGATTGGTTTGTTGAACACCAAAGCATAACGACGAAAGTACTTTAAAAAAATTCGAATGGAGAAAAGCCTGCTTTTGCAAATAGTGGGTGGACATTGGGCCGAGATACCATATTTTCGAAGGCTACGACGCGATTCAAAAAAGCCACCTGCCGAAACAAAAAATCACGCTGTTAGCAACTTACCAGAACCGTCAATCCGCCGATGAGTATGACGAATATTTATGCATGTCTCAGAACCGACGCTGAAAGTCTTGATAATTTTGTAAGGCCATCATTGAGTTGTATCGTCGAGGTACTTCACGGTACGACAAAGACGACCTTCGCCGCATTTTCCGTGCCCATGAAGAAAGCATCACCTCCTCGATGCTTGGTAGCCTCGATCAGGATGAAAAAATTGTCTAGACATTTGAGAGGGCAATAATTGCTCTGACTATTATTTCCAGGTCAAAGTCCCGGCGTCACAAGATATGTGGATTTATGATTTTGGTCCAAGGTCAAACAACGATATCAATGTATTGAATCGGGCCCGACTAGATCTTACGTCGAAATGGACGGCGATGAATAGTTCATTCCACGTGAATGGACGCGCACAAACGCGCTACTATTTCGCAGATGGAATCTATCGTAAGTGGTCCACACTTGTTAAAAGCATACCCGTATCCAGCGACCCAAAGGAAAAGAGATTTACGAATGGTTACAAGAGGGCGAGAAAGGATGTCGAGAGAGCTTTTGGTGCTCTCAAAGGAAAATGGAAAATTCTTGAACGACCACTCAGAGCTATGACCAAAGCGAAAATTGCCAATCGGTTCATGCGGTGTGTTATTTTGCATAATATGGTTATAAAACCGGCGGAGGGCAATCTCACCGGTTCATATAATGGATCCGCCGGTCCGGCCAGTGTTCGACGACATGTGGTAAGGAGTTACTAGACAATTTCTCCATGACCGTCTTCGATATGATCTCACGGAGCACGTAGCACGTGAAGACTTGCCGCATCTCGATGATTAATGGCTTTTTTTTATTTTAATCTAGTTATTTTTAAGTATTATGTTATGTTTTTTTTTAAAGTGTTATGTAATGTTTTTTATTTTTAATTAAATGGTATGTTTTTATTATAAATATTGTATGTGATTTTATGTATTAAAAAAATGAATTCGGTACAGGGTACCACTCTCACTTATTAGGGTGTTAAGGTAGTATTGGAGTAGTTTTGAGTTGGAAGGTTTTTATTGGATAGAGGTGACGTGGCACCCTTAGGGTATTAGGGTAAGAAATATCCACTCCCTCCCCCCTTACAGACTACAATAGTAAAAATAAAAATCATAGGCTTAGGCTGGAAGGCAAGGAGAGTATCCACTCACCTTACACCTCAGCGCCACATCAGCTTTCTCCCTCCTCTCTCTTTCACTCACTACCACTCACCTTTATGCGGACAAGATACTCACTTTCACTCACCTTAACTCACATTTTTTCTAATAAAAAACACATACAAACCAAACGGTAATATATATGTGCACATTTATCAATTAGGTGAACGAGTCACCTTAATGTGCCTAGATATGCGAGACTCACGTGTGACCTTAAACCCAAGGCATGGTACTCACGAGTGAGTGGAGGGCTCACCTTGCCACTCACCTTGCCCTTGCCATCCAGTCTTAGGCTATGCTGAAGTAGTGGAGCGGTGCGTCTCAAAAGTAGTCGAGTGGAGTGGTACAATAGTAAAAAGCAAATAGTGTATACTATTAAATCACGCATGCTGTTGGCGTATGTCACTTCCCGACAGTTTAGCCAAATGCCGAAGAACCTAACTCCCCGGCTATAAGCCAAAACCGCTCGGCACAGCATGAAATCTCCCGGATAAGGCACACTAGCCCATTTGGACCAAGCATATATATAATCATGTACAAACGGAGGGTTAAACATAACCTCCGGCATAACTGGACACTGACATCATCATGTATAAAAGGAAAGGAATCTTTGTCAGAACCACTCGACCCTTTCGCGGAATCTAACAGAGTAAAGTCAACTCCCGCCCAAAAGAGTCACTATCGCCCACGTGATCTCCGGGTGAGGACAAAAGCTCCGCATCTATAAAAGGAACCAAGCAACAGCATTCGAGGTTAATCCATTCTCACCCATTTTCACAGTATTTTACTCTGACATATATACACATTCTCACGCCTAGAGCTTGGTCTAGGGATAAAACCCTAGGCGAGGCTAACGCGCGTTGTCTCTGTTTACAGGTCGAAGGTATCTAATCCGGAGGGCTCGCGAAGGATTACCGAAGACTAGCTTGTTAGGTAATTACAACTTTTACCTCAACAAATTGGCGCCATCCGTGGGACCGCTATTCTTACTACCAGCACGAGAAAATGGCAGGTCCTACCACCGAGACACCCCCAGGTACCTCCACGGAAACACCGCCCGGAGGCAACCCACCCAACTTGGAAGAACAAATACTTAATCACATATCATCACTAAAAGCCTTAATACAGCAACATAACACCCAAGGAAAAAGCCCACTACAACCCATACGGATAGACTTCGGAGATGAAGTCGAAGGACCCACCCGAATAGAAGAGGAAAAAGATCCGAAAGGAAAGCAGGTCGTGGAAGATTTACACAAACCATACAAAGATGACCCCAGATCCCCATTCACACGACGGATAGTAGAATTCGCCGGACCGAAACATGAGCTGCCTAAGAACATAAAACTCTACAACGGTTCTTCAGACCCGGATGACCACGTTACTCGCTTCTCCGGGGCAGCTAATCACGGCGGCTGGCCAATGCCGGTATGGTGCTGGATGTTCCAACAAACTCTGGACGGCCCGGCAAGCGGGTGGTTCGAGCGATTACCCAACGGCAGCATTGACAGCTGGGAGGAGCTCAGAGAGAGCTTCCTAGAGAGATTCGCGCTCAGGAGGAAGTGTCTAAAAGACCCGATGGAGCTCACGAAGATCGTACGGAAGGCTCATGAAACCCTGCTAGAGTTCAAAGAAAGATGGACCGACGAAGCTAGCTACATCCCCGGGGTGCCAGAAATAATGCAAATATCCTCATTCACCAACGGAAGCAAATGCCCGGAATTGGTGAAACGATTCTCGGACAGAATCCCAAAAACAGTCACGGAAATGATGAAGAGGGTAGAAGATTTTGTACGTTCGGAAGAAGCTTACAACACCACAGAGCTCCCCAAAGGGGAATGGAACCGCAGGATATGCACGGGAAGTCAGCCAGATCGAACCCCCCGAATGACAAACCTCCCCGACAAACGAAGAGGAGACAGAAGGACGGAACAAAAACCCCGAAGCCAATACAATCCCTACTACCCGAATAGGACTGATAACTTCAGGAACGACCTCAGAGGTGATTACAGGAGGAACCAATACAGGAACGAGACCAGACCAATAGATTTGAACCTTCTCTCAAAAGCCCCTAAAGAAATTTTGGCGACGGAGCTTCAACTAAACCTGCCACCACCCCCCACCCTGAGGAGAGCACCAAGAAGAAAACTTAGACAAGTTCTGTGACTATCACGGTGAGAAGGGCCATCTCACCAATGACTGCTACCAACTCAAGGAACACCTCAGAAAAGCTTTGGAAACAGGCAAGTTAGATCATTTATTAAAAGAAGTAAGGCAAAGGGGAAGAAACCCACCCAGAGAAAATCAGCCGGGCAGAGGAAGGGTGATAAACATGGTATACGGAGGAGGAATAGACAGAAAACGAAAGAGCAACTGCCGAGAGGAAGACTGGATGAACGTTCCTATAGCTTTCCCTCCCGTTCTGCCGGGGGACGTTTCTGAAGAGCCACTAATAATCGAAGCGGATGTTGAAGGATACACTGTGAGGAGAGTTTATGTTGATCCAGGGGCAGCCGTGGAAGTAATGTACGAACACTGTTTCCAAAACCTATGCCCAGAAATCAAAGGGAAGCTAAGAGAAACGAACACACCTCTTGTAGGATTTTCAGGTGAGACTATAAAGCCCCTTGGGAAAATAGACCTAAACGTGTGTTTCGGAAACGATGGCCTCTATCGTCGAGCCATAATGACGTTTGCAGTGATAAGATCCCCCTCTCCGTATAACATTATCCTAGGACGATCAGGTATTAGGGAATTAAGGGCGATCCCCTCGACCATCCACTCCATGATAAAATTCCCAACACCAAGGGGGGTGGCAACCCTGGTTACCAGATCAATAATCATCTCTGAATGTAGGAGGTTGGAAAAACATTTCATGGCAAAGGGGTCGGAAAGTAAGGAGAGAGAAGGCCCTCCGAAAGAAGAGGAGTCTTGTGACAAAACAGAAGAAGTAATGATAAACCCCCAATTCCCAGAACAAATGATTACTATCGGGGGCAATTTTTCCCAAGAATGCAAGAGGCGATTGGTAGAACTGCTGAAAAACAATAAGGATGTATTCGCTTGGCAACCGGCGGACATGACAGGGGTCCCCCGGCGAGTCATAGAACACAAACTAAATGTCAATGTGAATGACAGACCAATAGCTCAGAAGAAGAGAACCTTCTCGGCTGAAAAGAATCAGGCAATCAACACCGAAGTAGAGGAATGGCTGAAAGCAGGAATAGTCCGGGCAGTGAAATATCCTACATGGATTTCCAATCCGGTGTTGGTAAAGAAACCGGACGGATCATGGAGAATGTGCATGGATTTCAAGAGCATCAATGCTTCGTGCCCAAAGGATTACTACCCACTCCCAGAAATCGACTGGAAAATAGAATCTGTAATGGGTTACAAGTACAAGTGTTTTCTCGATGCATACAAGGGGTACCACCAAGTCCAGATGGCCAAAGAAGACGAAGAGAAAACAGCCTTCTACACAGAACATGGAACCTTCTGCTACACCAAAATGCCGTTCGGTCTAAGGAATGCCGGGGCGACGTACCAAAGACTGGTGGATTCAAGTTTTAAGGAGCAAATTGGCAGGAATTTGGAAGTGTACGTCGATGACATGGTGATCAAAAGCAGAAGTGAAGTAGAGTTACTGGCAGACATGGCAGAAACATTCGACAACCTCCGAAGGATCAACATGAAGCTCAACCCTAAAAAGTGCTCTTTTGGAGTGGAAGAAGGAAAATTCCTCGGCTATGTAGTAACATCCGAAGGAATAAGAGCCAATCCAAAGAAAACAAAGGCGATAGCCGACATGCAATCGCCCGGTACACTCAAGGAAATGCAGAGCCTCAGTGGGAAGCTGGCAGCTATGAACAGGTTCCTGTCTCGATCGGCTGAAAAAGCGTTGCCCTTCTTCAACACTTTAAAAAATGTCACGAAAGATAACCAAAAGGAGTACCGTTGGAGTGAAGAGGCCGAAGAGGCGTTCCAGAAGATGAAGAGTGTGATTTTAGAGCTACCCAATCTAACGGCCCCGGTGGCAGGAGAAGATCTCTTCGTGTATCTAGCGGCAGCCGAAGAAGCCATAAGCGCTGTACTAATGGTAGAAAGAAAGGGGAAACAGATGCCGGTACACTATGTTAGCAGAACGCTCCACGATGCCGAGCGAAATTATGCTCCTCTGGAGAAATTGGCTTTGGCACTACGACACTGCTCTAGAAGACTCCGGAGGTATTTTGAAGCACATCACATCAAGGTGATCACAGACCAACCCATCCGTGACGTGTTAAGCAAGCCTGAATCTTCGGGGAAGCTGATGAAATATGCAGTAGAACTAGGAGCATACAAGATTACGTACATCCCCAGAAATGCCGTCAAGGGCCAGGTCCTGGCAGATTTTATAAACGAGATACCGGTCAGCAAAGTAGGGAGAAAAGGAAAAAGAAAAGAGGTATGCAATGTCTCTACAAAAGAGGAGGAATGGGCCGTTTACGGAGCGTCTCAAACAAGGCTCCGGGGCAGGTTTGGTGCTGATAAGTCCTGACCAAACAGAGTATACGTATGCCCTTCGGCTTAACTTCCCCAGCACAAATAACGAGGCAGAATACGAGGCATTGCTGGCCGGACTAAGAATAGCAAAGGACATGAAGATCCAAGTGCTAAGTGCTAAGGTAGACTCCAACCTGGTGTCAAGTCAAATCAACGGAGAGTTTACCACCTACAAGGAAAGCATGACCAAGTATTTGGCTAAGGCAAAAGAGTATATCGGATGTTTCAGGCAGTTCAGAATACAAAACATTCCCAGAGCGCAGAATCAAAAGGCCGATGTGCTGAGCAAACTAGCATATGTGGCGTTCGATCACTTGACAAAGGAAATATTCGTCGAAGTATTGGAAACACCATCGACCGAAGAAAAGGTCATAGGAGCAATAGTGGAAGAAGAGGAAGAAAATTGGATGTCTCCCATCGTCCGGTGCATTACCGAAGGAAAATGGCCGAGCGATGAAAACGAAGCAAGAACCTTGCGGATGAAGATACCTCATTACATCATGGAAGACGGGGAGTCGAAGTCCTATTAGGTCCAATGATGAGGTGTGTGGGTCCACTGCAAGCCAATTATGTAGTCAGGGAGGTGCACGAAGGGGCATGTGGCATGCACTCGGCCAGATCCGTGGTGGCGAAGCTAATCAGACAAGGATACTACTTGCCGACAATGCACAGGGATGCCCGAGAGGTCATTCAAAAATGCGAATCTTGTCAAATACATTCCCCGGTTCCCAAACTGCCGAAGACTCTCATGACTTCTATCATGTCACCTTGGCCTTTCTTCCAATGGGGAATGGATGTATTGGGCCCCCTCCCTGAAGCACCCGGGAAAGTCAAGTATGTCATCGTGGCCATTGACTACTTTACAAAGTGGATAGAAGCAAAACCCCTAGCAAAAACCACAGGCAAAGAAGTCATAAAATTCGTGTGGAATAACATAGTGTGTCGTTTCGGCCTACCACACGTAATTGTGACGGACAATGGTAGCAACGTCATCCACGACCCCTTCAAACGTTGGTGTGAAAAACTAAACATCAAACAGATAAATACTGCCGTGGCACATCCCCAAGCTAATGGTCTGGTAGAACGAGCAAACAAAAGCTTAATGCATGGCTTCAAGACAAGGCTGGGCAAAAGTAGATCCGGGTGGGTCGATGAACTACCGAACGTTTTGTGGGCTCATCGCACATCCTTAAAGACTAGCAACGGTGAAACACCGTTCAGTTTGACATACGGAAGTGAAGCTGTGATCCCCGCGGAAATTGGCATGCCTACCTTCCGAACGATGATGATGGCCGAAGAAGGAAATGAAGAGGAGAGACGCTTAAACTTGGATCTCTTGGAAGAAAGAAGAGACTCAGCACCGTTGAAGAGCCGGTACAAAAAGAAGATGGAACAGTATTACAATCGAAGGGTCAAAGGCGAAAAACTCAGAGTAGGAGACTTCGTCTACAGGAAAAATGAAGCCAGCAGACAAGAAAACTTAGGGAAGTTGGGACCCAACTGGGAGGGCCCATACCAAATAACGGAGGCATACGACAATGGCTCCTACAAGTTACAGACAGCCGAAGGAAAAGAGGTCCCCCGCACTTGGAACGCGGTGAACCTAAGAAAATGCTTCTTGTAGGATAGAAGAAAGCTCTGTAACCGTTAAGCCCTAGAGGCAATTTGTCTAAACTAGTTATTAATGAAAATCATAGCTCCCCGTATTTCGGAGGGGCAATTTTCCGTATGAATGGTTTCTGAACATAATTAGTAAATGATCCCCCCGACAGGCTCGCGACCTCCGGGGAAAAATGGTCAATGTTCAAAGATGGTTTATATCCAAAAAGGATTGCCATAAAATGCCGAACGGTTTATACCCAAAAAGGGTTGCCCAGGCAACAAGAAGATGGTTTATATCCAAAAAGGATTGCCATGAAATGCCGAACGGTTTATACCCAAAAAGGGTTACCCAGGCGACAAGAAGATGGTTCATATCCAAAAAGGATTGCCATAAAATGCCGAACGGTTGATACCCAAAAAGGGTTGCCCAGGCAACAAGAAGATGGTTCATATCCAAAAAGGATTGCCATAAAATGCCGAACGGTTGATACCCAAAAAGGGTTGCCCAGGCAACAAGAAGATGGTTCATATCCAAAAAGGATTGCCATAAAATGCCGAACGGTTAATACCCAAAAAGGGTTGCCCAGGCGACAAGAAGATGGTTTATATTCAAAAAGGATTGCCATAAAATGCCGAACGGTTATACCCAAAAGGGGTTGCCCACGACAAAAGAAATAGTTTACATCCAAAAAAGATTGCCATAAACGCAACACCGAAGTCCAATGCCTAGACGAGATCACCGAAGTAAACACAAAATAGTCCACATGTGAAGACAGAAAGGCAAACAAGTTCATTCAAAGCTACAAAATAACATATCATTACAAAATAACATCGTTCGGTAATATCGCCACCACAAAGGAGTTATCCAAAAAAAAAAACATAATGATAACAAACTTCAGTTGGGAGGAGCGCTGGTCCCCTCATCCTTATCCTTATTCTCAGCCTCTTCTTCAACGGCATGATCCGGGGCGGGGTCGGGCATCAAGGCCGATACAAAACTAAAAGGACGATGGCAAGCGTTTCGAACCTTGGCGACATAAGGATACTCCTTGACAAAGAGTTCATCATACATAGTTAAGTACTTGGTAGGAGCATCAATGTCCAAATCCTCGGTATCAGCCAAAATCTTCTGCACCTCCTCCTCCGAACGACCAATGGACACACCATCCAACCACCCCGCCATACCACTCAACTGAAAGGGCCAGCGAAGCCTTATACTCGTGGCTACCATGAAGACGAGCAACAAACGCCGGGATGAAATCCCTAACAAGATTCGCCCGTTCAATCTCTAGATTCCCCGCGGCTATGGCCATTTCTTGGCGTTGTTTCAAAAGAGCGGCATTCTCTTCCTCTTCGTTCTTTAGAGCCCCCTTCGTCTCCATTAACTCTTTCTCCAAACTTGATATTTTTTCACTCTGAGCAAGGGACAATTTTAACCATTCAGCCTTTTCACCCTCCAGCGTGCGAACCTGTTTTTTCAAACCCTCCTCGAGCAGAAAGTCTCCTGCGCGCATCCTTCGCCGTTTTCAGTTCAGTCGAGTCTTATCCAAAAGGCAAAATTGTCCTTGGCAACTTTCTCACACCCACTATGCTCTTCAACCAACTCGCGGTGATC
The DNA here is from genome assembly GCA_910596185.1 of Chrysanthemum makinoi. NCBI lineage: Eukaryota > Viridiplantae > Streptophyta > Magnoliopsida > Asterales > Asteraceae > Chrysanthemum > Chrysanthemum makinoi. Next base: position 15,723,772 of record OU343216.1, on the reverse strand, counting down.
AAGGTCAAGACTCTCGAAGCGAACAAGCAAATCCACAAAGGCAAGCGAACCCCTAGCCAGTATAGCCAAGGACCGCTGGGCTGCCGTATCTGACGAGTTTGCATATATCCCTCTTCGGCGGGAGGCAGATGAACCATGAGATCCCGATACTTTTCATACCCCTTAACCCTTTCGTCTTTTTTGATTGACCACCCCGGCACATAGGTGGCGCTGGACGAGGTACCTTCTTCATCACCGGTATCTTTGCCTTCACGGCGCAGCGGAGAAGGAGAATTAGCTACAAAAAGTGCAAAATAAAAGTTAAGTAAACACCGGAAATAATCAAACGATAGTAACGAAAAAATAATTCGGAGCAGAAAGAAACCGACTCACCATCCTCCTGAGGAGCGGGCTGTTCGACAAATTGGGAAGCCTCAACATCATGATCCTTCGGCCCAGCCTCCGCATCGACACCAACATTAGCATCATTAGCATCCCCTAACTTGTTGCTGGAGTGACCCTCCAAATCTCCCTTTTCAACAACCGGAGGATTATTCGGTGGTTGACCCTCCGGCGGAATGGTGTTCGCCGGCGTCGGATTCGTATGGGAATCTAAGTTGATCACGGGAGCGGGACTCTTCTTCTGTCTCTTCGGCAGACCAGAGTCACCTTCCCCAACCTGACGCTTACGGGGTTTGTAACCCTGGGCTTTCGCCTCCGCGGCTTTCTTTTTCTTCTCTTTGGCCTCCAGAACTTTGGGGTCGGCCACCTCGACCCTCTTCATGGCATTGGTCTTCGGCGGAACTGCCGTGCCAGTGGGACTCGGAAGGGTAACATGCATTATATGGGCTTGCCCCTCTTGGTACTTATCCCCTCGGGTCATAGCAGCCCCCTTGCGATAGCTCGGCTTGGTAAGATAGTCAGACATGGTCAAAGCTGCAAAACACATGAAAAATGTTACACAAGAAAACACAAAATCTTAAACAAAATATATATATATATATATATATATATATATATATATATATATATATATATATATATATATATATATATATATACAGGCCAAGTACCATTCCCCTCGGCATCCTTCAGAGTCGCCCGATAACCCGGATACTTCCATTTGGCCGACAACCCCACGGCATACAAAAAATCCGGCGGAATTTTAATCAAGTCTATAACATTCGCCGACAATAAATCCGCATGAGGCATAGAAAACTCCCCGGTGGGAAACGGATCGGAAACATCTGAGTCCGGATGCCTCCACGGCATAGCAAAAGGTACTGCCCGACGGTCAATCAAAAAGAACTGTCTTTTCCAACCCTTTAACGAGGACAAAATCTCTTGAAAACACACTTTACGCTGCTTGCCATCTCGCTTAGCAAATGTAAACCAATGCCCTTGTTTATGTAATTTATAAAAGGCTCGGAACAAAGAAGTCGTGGGAGTAATATGAAGGCTACGGCTATATACCTCAAAAAGTGTAACCCTATGTAAACCTATCGGCACTAATTGGGAAATGTGAACTTTGTAATAATGGAGGACATCTAAGAGGAAGCTAGAAAAAGGGACAGAAATCCCACCCTCAATAAAATATTCTAAGTATAATCCTATGGCATCATCCCCGAGTTGCCCCATGGTAAAGTCATCCGGTGGTAGCCTCGGATGAAGATCGGAAGGTATCCCGAATTCCCTCACGGCCCATTGCAACGACTTATCGGTCATAACCGAAGTATACTTATCCAAGTCAAATTTGGGTCGGGGTTGGGACGGACCCTCGGAAATCGGCCCAGATCCCCGAGCAGATGACGAGCCGGACGGTTCAGACATGTTAGCCGGAAGGGAATGGTCGCACCTATAAAACCAAAGAGGAAAAACTAGAGTAGTACCTGGACAGAAGACGGGGAACAAATGGAATCGTTCGGCCAAATAACGCAGAGGAGACGTGTGAGTGAAAAATTTACGGTGGTAAAAATGAAGAGAAACAAGCGTATTTATAAGCAAAAGATGGGGGTAGCTGAGGCGTCCCGTCGTGTCAGAAATGACGTGGCAAAATCTTCACCACACAACACACGCCCGCTGCCACATGCCCCGGATTCTTATAATCACACTGCCACGCAACCTGCTGACGTGTCACACCCTACACAGTAAAAAAAGAAAAAAAAAAAAAAAGGGTGGAAGAGTTACTAAGAAGAAAAAAGGAACGACCAACTAAACACTTGCCGAGGCACGCTACAGACTTTCAATATCATATAATGAACATATCCATTAACATGATACTGGGGGGGGGACATGTTGGCGTATGTCACTTCCCGACAGTTTAGCCAAATGCCGAAGAACCTAACTCCCCAGCTATAAGCCAAAACCGCTCGGCACAACATGAAATCTCCCGGATAAGGCACACTAGCCCATTTGGACCAAGCATATAGGCAATCATGTACCGGAGGGTTAAACATAACCTCCCGGCATAACGGACACCTGACATCATCATGTATAAAAGGAAAGGAATCTTGGTCAGAACCACTGACCCTTTCCAGGCGGAATCTAAACAGAGTAAAGTCAACTCCCGCCCAAAAGAGTCACTATCGCCCACGTGATCTCCGGGTGAGGACAAAAGCTCCGCATCTATAAAAGGAACCAAGCAACAGCATTCGAGGTTAATCCATTCTCACTCATTTTCACAGTATTTTACTCTGACATATATACTCATTCTCACGCCGGAGTTTGGTCTAGGGATAAAACCCTAGGCGAGGCTAACGCGCGTTGTCTTTGTGTTTACAGGTCGGAAGGTATCTAATCCGGAGGGCTCGACCGAAGGATTACCGAAGGACTAGCTTGTTAGGGTAATTACAACTTTTTACCTCAACACATGCTACTTTAGAGCGATGTTGATAACTAAAATAAATACACTTTGAATGCCATAAGACTCAATAGTCGAAACCCATTTTTTGAAACACTAGCCAAACATTAAAACCGAATATGAAACCATGTTGGGCCGTGCTTAGCACGGCCAAAAAGATTACCTAGTTTTAACACATATTGAGTTTTCCACACATGTATATTTATGAAGCCATTGATAAAGTTTCCACAATGACACACGAATAAGATTTATTTTTAAGTTGGATGAGAATTGTTTGCATACATATTAAATAGCTTATTGACATGTGCATCACGGGTGATTTCCGTTTTTGATTTAGCAAAAAACTATTGCTAAGTGAAAAATCATGTTATATTGTAAAGCCGTTTCATAGCAGTAGAAACTATCAATCTAAAATGTATGTAGAAAACCAAACTGATGATTATCAATTTATAGTTTATAGACCCGTGAAATTCACGCGGTCTTAAGAAATCTTAAAACAAGCATTTCTCGTATGCTTGTCTTAGATTATCTTTAACCTCGCATGCTTTTTCAAATTGCATGATTAATTCGCACAACGCTTGCTGACGAGTTCTATCATCCGCAATTAGTTTATCAACTAAAGCCATGATTTCATCGATCGTATGTGGAAGTGAACAAGCCATATCAGATTTTTTTATAGAGATGAAATATTTTCAAAGAGAATTTGTGTGTAAATTTTGTTAAAATGACGTAGTATTTATAGTGTATAAATTGTGTTTATTAGAAAAACAAAAGGAGATAACTCAATTTTATAAATGTTTAACAACGTTCACCTGTCACCTCCGTACAAGATTTCCTTCGTCGTCGTCTGCACAATGAATGATCTTGGTGTGGTGGCGAGGGTGTGGCGAGGCACGACGAAAGCCACATCAGAGTGGCGAGCCTTCCTTCGCCATCACACTTGAAGCTCTTATACTCAACCAGAAAACACAAATACATGTTTCATTTTGCAATGAAGTTTCTATTTTAACATGTTTTTAAGAGTACCTCATATTGTTCTCTTAATTTTTGGACGCTATGTTTTTTAGGATATGAAATAACTTGTATTGCTATTGCTTGAAGTTATTCAGTAAAATATTGTCGTCCATAAAGTTACTGTCACAAAAATGTATACACGAAAAACATTTGCTCGCCAAATTTTTTTACTACATGTGATACTTGCTGCCACAACGCGCGGGTACCTTAGTAGTCAATTGTAAAACGCAATCTCAAATTCCCTTTGTGGAAGAAAACATATGTTTTAGAGGGTGTTTGAAACTACTTAATATCCGGTTTCTAAAGTATCTATGTATTTTGCGACTAAATAAGCACGTCATGCCTATTTAAAAAAGGAAGTGATTTACATATTCAAATTTTTTATTTGCACACTCTATTTTGTGTTGTAAACAGTTGTACATATATCATAAAATGCTTATTATGCTTATACATTGATGTGTAACAATTACAAAATAAAGTGTGCAAATCATATCTCATTTCAAAATGCTTATTAACTATGCATGTATTATTTTGTTTGACAAAAAGACTCTTATTAGTTGAAAAACACCTTAATATTTCACGTCATTCCCAATTAGGACGTCTCGTCAAGTAAGCTCTAACTAAAAACTTTTGGCATCAAAATCGTTAAAATGTAAATGTTAATTAGCGTGCATCAAGACAAGTGGTGATAATGCCAAAAGTAAATAATAAAACTCCGATTCATTGTTAGCTTTGAAATCATTCAGAAGTAAATTTTTATTTTTTATTATTATTTTTTTCGAGTCTTTTTCCTTTTAATTTACTTGATTAATTAGAGAGAGATCTTTTGTAATTGTTTCTTGTGTGGGTTTATAAAATTTGTTGCCTTTCAAAAAAAAAAAAAAAAAAATCAGCACAATTGTAGCGATGACAAACAAATATAGATAAAAGATTGTTTAATTATGAACACGATTCGCGAAAATAACCAAGATAATATTACATAAGTCATGTACTTATCTAATACTATCACATTAACATTTGTTTTAAAAATACTAGCAGGGTATCCGCGCGATGCGGTGGCGGATACCCTGAAATAAAAAATTTCAATAAACCATGCTTTATAATCTGAAACGTTTTATGTAACGATAAATTTGCGGATGCCAAAAGTTCCATGTCGCATATTTCAATTGTTTAGAATATTATAGTAGGGTACCGGCGCGTTGCGATGACGTGTATCAAGTAATAAAATTTTCGGCAAAAAATGTTTTCAATTTTATGTTTTCTCATACAATAACTTTACCAATAGCGAAAACATAATGAGTTTGAGTAACTTTAAAAAAAATGATGGATAATATCAAACTAATTCATATAAAAACAATTGAAAGTGGCGTGATTTTTCGTTGCGGTAGTCAATAACGTTATGGGGTTATGGTCAAATTAGTTGATAGTGGTCCATAGTCACAAATAAGTAAAAACATTTTTTTATGAAATATATATATCTATACATTATATATAAGAGGAGGCATGCCACATAAAATGCCACTTGGCATCCCATAATGCCATGTCATATTTCCATGTCATCATAATTCCACCTAAGCACACTTTGTTCATTAATTTTGTTTTAATAAAATTATTTAATTAAATATCCGGAATAATTAAATTTACTAAAAAATTCGGAGTTTTTAGAAATTTTGCCACTTACACGGATTGAACCTAGGGTGTTTGTATCATTAACAAGCATGATAACCACTAGACCAACATATTTTTTGATTATATTTTGCAAAACCAAATATATAAACCCACACAACTAATTATTCACCACTTTTATTAGTTTGAAAAAGAATGTATTTATTAAAAAAATATATAAACGCACGTGAAAGAAAACAATGTCATTATATGACTTTTTTTTCAGAACCCTAACCCTAATCCCATATGCTTCAATTCATCGAATCTGAGTCTCAGAGTGTGGTAAATATTCGTCCAAGGTTATGCATGATCCAATGTCTGTATCTTTAGTAATTTGTTACGAGTTCTAACATTAACAAAAACTATGATTCTGCCTCTATCCCATGTGAAGTTGGAGCTCTCATCAGTACATGAAGCAATATATACTAAATTATTTGGTCAGTACATAAGTACATGAAGCAATACTAATATATTAGCATATCTTCTAATATTTGTTCATCATTTAGACAAGAATCATGGTGTCATTCTACTTCCGGAAGGTCTTATAGAAAGCATCCCAGAAGTTTTTGCACTATTGCAGGTAACTAATGCTTAATTTATTTATTGGAGCTAATTATAATCTCCAGTTGGCACTTAATAAATGTATCAGTGACCTATATGTCTTACGAGTAAGCCATATAATCATTGTGGGCGTTTTTGTCTTATTCTTTTGATGACAAAATAAATGTTACAGTATATTTCATGAAAAGTCTGATTAAAAGAGCTCACAGTTTTAACTGCTTGGATCATTCAGCGTTCAACATTAACGTGTTATTTGGAAAATTTTCAGCAATCAGTCGACACTAAAATAAAACAAACACCCATTACCATTTGCTAATGCTAGGAATGTACCTGATGCTATGATATATTGATATTAATACATTGTTTTTTCAGGAAATTCATAGTCTTTTGCGAGAAGGTGTCTCCGCTGATAATATATCGACAAAATTGTCACCCTTGGCATCCGCCTTGTTTGAATTTATGCCACCCTTTATCAGGAAACAGGTATGTTAAGCATATTAATTTTGCTTCTAAATCATACCCGTGTCTTTAACCTGTATGTTAGTGCTTATGTTAAACACTTTCACTTTTTGCAGCTTCTCCTCCATCCTGAATCAGATGACTCACCCAACTTGTCTCAGGTTCTTCATTATTGACCTTTGTTATATTGTGAAATTAGAGAGCAGTTTTGACCCGCTTACTTACTTAATGGGTCAATTTGGGTTTATCTTCAAATTCAAACCGGTCAAATAAATTTTTTAGCAACAACAGGAAGTGGTAAAATGGTGCGGAAGTTACCCAAGTGCATACAATAACTTGCATTAATTTATTCAAGGATTTAGATTATTGTTGAAACAATATTGTTTGTGTAAACTGCAATATATTTAAAAAGTTCGCTTACTATATTTTTTTAAAATGAACAAAAAGTGTTTTTGATTAACACGACCTGTTTCAGCTCGTAGTAAAATTGACCCGAAAACTGTTGTAATATCTGTTTTATACAACCATTGATCATTGCATCATTTATTTCTCAGATTGAGACTGAGAAGCTTCTTGCTGAACTTGTGGAAGCCGAAATCAACAAGCGACTGGTATGTGCTTAGAAGCTAAAATATCTTCTCAATCTACAACCATAGTTCACATATAACTATCATGCTAATATAAATATTTTATTATGTAAACAGAAAAAAGGTACATACAAGGGAAAGAAATTCAATGCCATTTGCCACTTTTTTGGCTACCAAGCTCGTGGTTCTTTGCCTTCGAAGTTTGATTGTGACTATGCATATGTAAGTTTCCACACTTTAGCCAATGAATTTAAACAATAATATCTGCTCAACTGAACTCTGAACAATTCTGCTGTAGGTTCTTGGACATTGCTGTTACCATATATTGGCAGCTGGTTTGAATGGTTATATGGCTACTGTCACTAACCTCAAGAGTCCTTCAAACAAATGGCGATGTGGTGTTGCTCCAATAACAGTAGGGTTTCACCTTTTCATTTGCATCATCTTGTCAATATTAGTCTAGGGTACACCTTTTCATTTTGCGATATTAATGAATTATCGATTGTTGACTGGACATTTTAGGCTATGTTGACGGTTGACCGGGTTTGTCTACTGATCATAGAGTGACTTGGCCCAGTTACCATGTAATAAAAGATGTAGAGACCGCAAAGAGATACAGTGTTGAGAATTTCATTATTGGCAATGACTGGCTTCCTAATACCGGTGTGCCTTTTACACCTGGGTTGTATAATCTCTAAAAGGAGGTCAAAAATTCCCTGATTCTTGTAGCTTGCTAAAAATCTATTGTGAGTTTATGACATGACCTTGTGTTACTATCTCATTCAAGTTATATTATGAAGTTTTGCTTCCTATTGATCTCCATAAACCTTTTAGTTATATATATAAGAGACATGTTCCGGTCCAAACAGCCCGCCAATCGTTATGCAGGTTTAGATGGAGGTATTATTAGAAAGTCAGCAGCAAGCGTGCTTGGTTGGACAAAACCTGTTATGTTGAAACAAACAGACCTTGAAAGATCTTGAGCTCGTGGATCGTTATGTATGCCTATGTAATCACAAGTACAATAAAAGATAATCTCTACAACTTATGTTCAGCAGCGGAATATAAACACAAGTAATAACTAAGAACTTCTTGATCCTCTATGGATCTTTATATTAACTAAAACTGAGTTTTTCAATAGGTACATAACTCTTTCTAATGTGTTCCTTTTATAGACAAGGAACCCTAAACAATATCGCTAAACCGTTTCCCAAGAAACGTATAAACTTAAAACTAAATAAGATATACACAATCACTTCCTAATAAAGCTCATGTATATCCAAACTAAATATACTAAACACGGAATAAACACTTCCGCAGAAACAGACTAATAACTATTACTCTTCAGTAGATTATGTCTTCAGCAGAATCCACTATGTCTTCAGCAGAAACATTTCGCGATAATATCAGCATAATCCAAACTTCACATAATTCCCAACAATCCTCCCCTAAACTGGAATTTGACTCGGTTAAGTTCCAGTTTCTGGATAGATCTTACAGCACCAGAGGATTGGGCACGAACAACATCAGCAGCAAAGAATCTAAAGAAAACCATCTCAATAATGTAGAAACTCTGAAAACACCAGATCTTTGCAGCAACACATGACAAGAGGTACATCAAAACAAATTAGTTTCAGACTATTCTCATCACATCCAGGTGTGTTAACTCCTGTGAGAGGTGAATCATTGAAAATAATGGATTTGATGTCTCTTTACCAATAGCCATAACTACTGGAGTAGCCATATGTTTAAGTTCGTAAACTATGGTACACTGAGAACCATCTGATTTATTGGCAAACCAGCAACCATATAAACGGATTTGAAATGTCTTTACCTGTAGCCGTTTGCTCAGGACTAGTCAATTCTTAGAATTGGTGAATTGAGAACCAAATATGGAATGCCACTGCCTTTACCACAAGCCATATACATGTGGGCTAGTCAATGCTTGGATTCCAAAATGGAATAAACCATGGTGAATTGAAAACCATACAACATTCAGCAATTAAGCAGGGGTGGTTGCATACCCTATGATTTTTAGCAAATCATTACAGCTATCAACAGATTTGATGTGTCTTTACCAAAGCTGTACCCTTTGGACTAGCTAACTCTTTAATATACACAAGGTATATCTGGTGAGTCAATAACCAAGAGAAATATACAACAAGCCTGCAAGAAGAGTTAGAGAAAACCAAAAACATTTTTTTTTAACTAAGAATAAAGAAAACAAATATTACAAAATGGTACAATCAAGATGAACCTGTATGTGATAGAAGCTGATTTTTAATCAAACCAACACATTGAGTAGCATGAAGTTCATCATTACCAACAGGATTCGGAGGCACTTCCAACTTGTGTCTCAGCAACATTTCCATAAAAGTAACCGATAACGGATAAAGCTTATCTGAGAGCATACACAAAATCATTCCACATGTAGTTTGAACCACATGAACACAAGGCAACGGATAAAATCTCCAACTCTCAATCTCCCACTTATGAGAATGCTTCCAAATAGAATACCCTTGACCATTTGGAGAATGAGAATCAAACATAACCTGAAGATCACCCAACAAATATAAACCAGAACCTGTTCTTTGAATGAGACTTATAATACTGAATGACATGATCATACAGCATCTTCAAATCATGTCTGGTCACCAAATGAAGAATTTCCTTCAAGAAATTAAACTCAAGATCAGTATTATCCATCCTATAAACAGTGTTAAGCTTTCCAGCTTTCCAATCAACCAAGACCACATGAGTTCCTTCAAGAAAAACTTCCACAGATCCAACTTCAATAAAGGTAGATTCATCAGTCTTGAGATCTAAAGTAGTATTCCCAGAAGAATGTTTCTTAGCCAACCTGTCTGAACTCCTTGTAACCAAGCTCATGTTGCCCGTACCAATAATGTTATCAGTATCAAGCTGTAGATCATTTCCCTGAATCAGAGAATCACTTAAATCCATACTAGACAACATTTCAGAAGAAACCAAAGTGGATTCAGCAGCAACAACCACATCAGAAGAAAGAGTAGCTACTGAAGTTGTATCAGAGGTAACAACTGGAGAAATGACCAAAGGCAACATAGTATCAAAATTATCCACAATTTCAACTGTTTTCTGTCTCTTGGCTGTAGGAACATCAGTCATTGAAGCAATGTTTTCCAATTGAGTAGACGAAATGAAACCAGAAGAAGAAAACTGCATAACCATATTATACTGTCTAATCAAAGCATCATCAGACAAAGCATTGATTTGCTGCATTGACATACCAGAATTATACATAGCAGAATTCTTCACAACTCTCCTCATATAATTCCTCTTCTGAGCAACAGTCATAGGTTTTTCTCTTTTGGCTTTATTTCTTTGATCAATTAAAGCTCTTCTCTTTACAGCAGATTCTTGCTTCCTTAGATTACCAAGTGCCACCATTTTATCCACAAACGTATCATCATCAAAAGATGCTCCTAAGATAAGTTTTGCAAGATTTGGATCAGATGCACCTTGAGAAGTATATGCATCCCATTGATCATCAGTTATCTGAGGAAATAATACATCAAGCTCTAATTGCCTTTCAGGAGTCAAATTAGAATCATCCGATCTTGAAGAAATTTAGCAACAATACGACTCTTCTGCATATTCTCATAATTAGCAAACAATCTAGCTTGAGCTTGATTTTCTTCTTCAGTCACTATACCTGAATTAAGTATATCATCAATCACATGATCCTGTTCTTTGTCAAAAGATGTCTCAGTAGAATCAATATCAGCACAACCAACGTGAGCTTCAGAAGAAACAAGCAAACCCACATCAGAGGAAACAGGTTGTGACAATTCCTCAACAGGTGTAGAGAAAACTTCAGAAGAAGAATTCAACTTAAACATTCTCCCAGCAACAAAAACCTCTTCATCATCTGCTGAAGGCAAAACATTTGATTGTTCTGGTATAGACAAAGTTTGACCATGATCAGAAACAACCTCCTCAACTATAACATCAGCAGATGCACCAACCATATGTGGCTCCGTTGAAGTGTCAGCAGACACCTTAGTCAAATATTGTCTTCTTCTTTTGCTAGTATATATAATAGGCTCCTTACTCTTTGAAGATTTATCAATAGGAGAAGAAACATCTGATGTAAGTGCGGCATCAGCTAATATTCCAAGGGATGCATGAAGATTCTCTTCGTCCTCCTCCTCAGAAGAAACCAGGCTTCTCTTATTACCTTTCTGACTTAGTAATTCCTCCAAGTGTTCAACTTTTGTCTCCAATGCCACAATCTTTTTACCAAGAACAGACTTGGTTTCGGCAAGTTCTTTCTTAAGACCAATCACCTCACCTGTAAGCTGTAAACTGTTTTTCAGCACTTCAGCTCTTTGAACTCAGTAGGAACATGCTCTAATACTTCTGACCAATTCTCAACTGAACAGTACAGACACTCTGCAAAACAACACAAACACAGAGAAACACACAAACCAACAAAGAAACACACTAAGATAACATTAGCAGGTTAGAGTTAGTTAAAATCAACCAAATATACAAATTTACATAGCAAAAAGCAAAGTTATACACAATTCCTCCCCTGAGGCATATGCCTCCCCTGAGGCCTATGCCTCCCCTAAACTTTGCGTTAAGGGTTAAGCATGCCAATATGGACCACAAGGTGTTGAAACCTTGGTCCATCAAAAGCCTTTGTTAACAAATCTGCCACATTATCATCAGTATGTATTTTGACCACTTTAATCAAATTTTTATCATATGCATCTCTTATAAAGTGATGCCTGATTTCAATATGTTTTGTTCGACTATGAAAAACTGGATTTTTAACAATGCATATGGTACTTTGATTATCAATAAAAATTGTTGTGTTCATGAAATTATACCCATAATCCAACAATTGATTGTGAATCCAAAGAACCCTGTCCACACAATTAGCAGCAGCCCACATACTCTGCTTCGGTAGATGAGGTAGCCACAATAGTTTGTTTCTTGCATTGCCAAGAAATCAATCTCTTTCCAAGGAATTGGCAACTTCCAGTGGTGGACCTCTATCCCATTAGCACCAGCATAGTCACTATCACTATATGCTTCCAACTTAAAAGGAGACTCTTTTGGGTACCAAAGACCTAGAAGAGGTTGGCCTTTAAGGTACTTAAAGATCTTCTTAACAGCATTGAGATGGGAAGTCAATGGAGTAACTTGATGTCGCGAACAAACACTCACAACAAAAGTAATATCAGGGCCGGAAGCCATTAAATACATCAAAGACCCAATCATAGACCTGTACAAATGAACATTCACAGGCGGATCAGCTTCATTGTTGGTCTTTGTCTTTGGAGCTTCATAAGGTGTAGTGGCAGTCCTTACACCCTCCATACCAAACTTCTTCAAGATGTCCCTCACATATTTGTCCCGACTGATAAAGATACCATCAGGTTTCTGCTGAACTTGAAGACCCAAAAAGAAAGTCATCTCTCCCATTGCACTCATCTGAAACTCTCCCTTCATAAGCTCCTCAAACTCCCTGCACCAAGCTTCCTTTGTGGATCCAAAAATAATGTCATCCACATATACTTGCACAAGAATTATGTCAGTGGAATTCTTCTTAAGGAAAAGAGTCTTATCAATTGCACCTCTTCTGTAACCATGCTTCAGCAGAAATGTAGAGAGCCTAGCATACCAGGCTCTGGGTGCCTGATGTAGTCCATAGAGAGCTTTGACTACCTTATACACATAGTTAGGATGATCTGGATCTTCAAATCCTTTAGGTTGAGTGACATACACCTCCTCTTCAATTTCACCATACAAGAAGGCTCCTTTAACATCCATTTGATAGACCATAAAACCCATATAGGATGCATAAGCTAAGAAAATCCTTATAGCCTCAACTCTTGCCACTGGTGCAAACACTTCATCATAATCGATTCCCTCCTCTTGTCTATAACCCTGGGCAACTAATCTGGCTTTGTTTTTAATGACAACACCTCGAGCATCTCTCTTATTCTTTAGAATCCATTTTGTCCCAATAGCATACTTACCATCAGTAGTGGTACCAATATCCAAACCTGCTGATTTTGAAATTGTTGCATCTCATCCTGCATAGCTTCAAGCCAACTTGAATCGTCAAGAGCCTGAGTAACACTGGTTGGTTCCACTTGTGAGAGAAAACAAGCAAACAGACAATGTTGATAGTCGTGTGATTGTCTCTGTGATTTGAGACATAAGAGACAAAAGCCATTTGTCCATATTTAGAACGCGCCACAGTACCTCTTGTTCTAACAAGTGCATTAGGATCACCAATAATATTAGACTGTGGATGAACATTGTTGATCCTAGTTGTAGTGGTGGTGTTGACATCAATGGAAGAATCAAGATTAGTCACAGTAGGTTCAAAGTCAGTATCATAGGAAGTTCTGTTGAAGATGCCCCTTTAGGTTGATGATGACCAAGATCTGAAGGTTTTGGAAACCTTGCATAAGGTTCTCCAAGGTCTGTTGACACTTTAGTAGACATAGGAGTAGAGTCAACATGTCTTTCAGCCGAATTGGAGAGGTGAGGAGAAACAGATTCCCTTTCAGCAGAATTGGAGTTTCGCGAGTGCTTCATTTGAACTTTCTTCAACATTCCTCTCAGCATCTAAATTGGCTGCATACTCTTGTTTCTTCAGTCTGGCAAGGTCCTCAGCATAATAGAATTCATCTTCACCCACATCAGTATAATCTTTAGAAGTGTCACCTACAAAATTGTTAGGAGAGAAGGAAGGCACTACAATGGTTTGTTCATCATCGAGAACCACTTGTCGAATGAGCATCCAAAGTGTCTGCATTAGGAGTTGGAGATACTTCAGAATCTGCATTTTGATTAGCCTTATGTCTAGCATAACCCAAGTAATCAGTCAAGTAATTAAGATCAAATGACCAAACATGACCCTGTCCTTGAACATTAGGCTTGTCTTCAAGATACCTCAGATTCAATGTCTCCTCAATTTTCTTTGCAGATACATTGTAAACTCTGTATGCCTTACTATGAGCAGAATACCCCACAATGTAACCATCATCAGCTTTCTCATCAAACTTGCCCAATGGATCACTGGTATTCAAAATTGTCACTTGGCACCAAACGGTTTAAGGTAATGAATAACAGGAACTTTCCCAAAAAGAAGTTCGTATGGTGTTTTAAGGTGTGGTCTTGTAATGGACACTCCATTGAGTACATAACAAGTACCAACCTCAGTCCAAAACATGGTAGGAAGTTTAGAGTCTGCTAGCATTGATCTTGCAGCCTCTATTAAGGTTCTATTTTTCTTTCTGCCACCCCATTTTGTTGAGGGGTTCTTGGAGTGCTATAGTCCCTTTTATTCCCTTGATCCTGCAGAGTTCTATCAGAATTGCATTTTTGAACTCTGTACCATTATCACATCTAATTCCTTTCACCTTTTATTCAACGATTCTCAATAAGGGTAATGAAGTCTTTCAATACTTCAGATGTTTCATCTTTGGTCCTTAGAAAGAATACCCAACAAAATTTGCTATAACCATCAGTGATCACTAGACAAAAATATTTATGATCAATGCTTCTCACTTTAGTTGGACCAAACAGATCCATATGAAGTAGCTGAAGAGGTTCAGAAATAATGCTTACTGCTGTAATAGGAACACCTTTGTAGGAGGCTCTGTGTTGCTTTCCTTTGTTGCATGCAACACAGTTATGATCATTGGTGAATACTTTGGCAGGAAGTCCTTGAACCAGGCCCAGTTTAGAGAGCTGGTTAATGGTCTTGAAATTGACATGGGCCATCCTTCTGTGCCATTTGGTGGACTCATCCACAGATGCTTTAGCCACCAAACATGTTAAGTCACCTGTTGGTTGGACATTAGTTAAGTTGAATGTATAAAGATTGTGACTGCGAGGAACCTTCAGCAGAATTGAAGTTTCTTCTGGGAGTATGAAGTCTTTAGACAAAGACAAGACATTCATCCTCTGTGAAGAGTACTTTGTTCTTAGTGTCACAGATTTGTGAGACTGAAAACAAATTGAAATGTTGAAGTTCCTTGACATAATAAACATTCTCAAAATCCAGCTGAGGTGTTTTGATGGTCCCTTTTCCAGTAATACGTCCATCACTTCCTCCAAAGGTTACATTGCCTCCTCCTTCAATGGGCACAAAGTTATGCATCATGTCCCTGTTTCCTGACATACTTCTAGAACAACCACTGTCAACAATTCCAACATCTTTATGCTTAAGGGGATGATCCTGAGAGATGCCCATCAAGGCAATCTGATCATGCCTATCCTCTGAAGTACAGCTGGCAATCAACCCAACATTATCAGGACCATCATTATCAGACTCCTCATGTTGCTTCCAGTCTACATTGCTATCCGAGTGACCAAAGCGGTTGATCCCTTTGACGTTCCTCGCCTCCTTCCGATCACTGGCGATAAGAAGTGTATCTTGTCTCATCACCAGCTTTCCTGTCTTTGCATTCTCTAGAAAAGTGCCCCATCTGTTGGCATGTGAAGCATTTAACCTTGCTCTTGTCAAACCTTCTTTGGATCACGTCCTTTGAATCCAAACCTTCTTCCAGCTCTTCTTTCAAAACTCTTGATATCCATGGAAAGCATGGCCGCTTGCCACCTCAACTTCATCTCTTCCATCTCAAGCGGGTCCACCTGATCAAAATCCTCATAAGCCAGTTCCTGCTGAGGATCATAATCAACAAAGAAGGATCCAAGTACATCTTCCATAATGTTGCTTGATTTAGAGTGAGAACTTGATGAAGGAGCAGCATTAGATGATGATGGATATGGGCTTGGACCATAGTTAGACTTTGGAGTAGAGGCTCCAACAAAGGCAAGATGACTAGCGAGAGGATGATCGAAAAGGACTTCTTACATCATGTTCAAGAGCTTTAAGTTTGTTATCTGACTCATCAAAGGTCATCATGTCCAAACCACCTTTAGCTTTTAAAGCTATGCTTACATGTAGCCAGGATGGAGGTAATGACCTCAGAAACTTAGAGTTACAGTCATCATTATCCGCTTTGCCTGTAGTGATTCAACTGACTTAAGATCTTGTGAAACTTATCATAGCCCTTGTGAATTCCTTCCTCTTCAGAGATTTGAAAGTCCTGAAACTGTTGTCTTAGCATGGACTTCTTCAATCTCCTAGACTCCTCATTCCCACCGAACTTTGCCTTAATTGCTAACCATATATCCTTAGCATCTTGCATGAAGTGAAAATCACTTAAGTGATCCTCAGGAATAGCTTGCAGAAGAATAGTTTTGACCTTGGTTTCTCTCTCTCGAACTGCCAGCGAACTCTTCAGCAGTTTTGGGAGGAACATTCATCATATTACCGGCAGCATCCGTGGTAGTTCTTTTAAACTTTTCCCCTTCGAATTATCGCCATAGATTCCAATCAATGTTGGAGATCAGTTCCGCATCTTCATCGCCCAAAGATCATATTCCTCCCTTTTAAGGTAAGGAAACTTAGCATTGCTATTAGAGAGACTTAGTTGTTGCAGATGGGTGGAGTTTTAGTTGTTGGTGAGTTCAAGATCAACATCCGAACCGTGCATGATGATTTTGTTATGGTTGTATGGGTGTTTAGAAAAAGCTTGTCCTTAGTATCGTAGAGACTCTCACGAGGCTCTGATACCACTTGTTGAAACAAACAGACCTTGAAAGATCTTGAGCTCGTGGATCGTTATGTATGCCTATGTAATCATAAGCACAATAAAAGATAATCTCTACAACTTATGTTCAGCAGCGGAATATAAACACAAGTAATAACTAAGAACTTCTTGATCCTCTATGGATCTTTATATTAACTAAAACTGAGTTTTTCAATAGGTACATAACTCTTTCTAATGTGTTCCTTTTATAGACAAGGAACCCTAAACAATATCGCTAAACCGTTTCCCAAGAAACGTATAAACTTAAAACTAAATAAGATATACACAATCACTTCCTAATAAAGCTCATGTATATCCAAACTAAATATACTAAACACGGCATAAACACTTCCGCAGTAAAACGTAACTAATAACTATTACTCTTCAGTAGATTATGTCTTCAGCAGAATCCACTATGTCTTCAGCAGAAACATTTCGGCAGTAATATCAGCATAATCCAAACTTCACATAATTCCCAACATGTTACAACTGCTATGAGTTTCATTTATGATGCATCTCATTATATTTAATTGAATCTATAAAGACTGATGAATATATCGTGTTTTTGATACTGTCTTTGTTATACAGCAGGAAGGCATGTTCATAGAGATATCTTACATAAATAAAGTATCAGATAAGTTGATACTATAATATAATACAGAATAATACGCAATATTTAGAAAGCCAGTAACAAGCATGCTTGGTCGGAAAAAACCTCTTACATGTTATATGAAGTTACATTTTAGCCTGTTCTTATTTTGAGGTATATCAGCGTCTTGGGGTCAACGCGAAAGAAGAGGTGTCATGTTGACCATTTTGATATAAAATAGAAATATACCTCTTAATTTTCATTCCATTTATTTTCAGGGTAAATGCTTTCATGATCCCTACATTAGCAAGACTCGAGATTCATTGAAGGAAACGGGTTTGACTATAGTAAGTTAAGGGGATGAGGTGGCAATTATTGAAGGACGAAAATTACCTCTTACTTTTCCAAACTCGAGTGCCTGCCAACAACTACATACGAATGATAGGAGTTTATGATCCCTACGGTAGTTGTTAGCTGCTCAATTGAATTAGAATATGCCAAACCTTATATATTGGGAGGATGCCAAGGTATTTTTGCTTATCCCTTTCTGGTAGTTCTGGTGTGAGTTTTCTGCATATAATTTAGTTACTACTTAACACTTACATTAATTTTTGTGTCATGTTAGTTACGGAAGTGTGTACAAAGTGTATAGATAAGTGGGGAGTCTGTGGTTATAAGGTATCCTATGGTGGTGTTTGGACCTATTTTTGTGATAATCACTTCCACAATTGTGGAAGCAAATCATCATCTCGGGTTGTTGTTATAGGTAAATAAATAAAATTAATACTCACTTTACTCATGAGTTTCTTGCACTACAATAATTAAGATCTTTATTAATCTATAACAATTTCTTGCAATATTTTGGTGTTGGCATAGGCGGTGTGGTCCTAACTACTATAGTAGTTGACCTTGCATCATACAAAGTAGTAAAAATAGCCAAAAACAGAAGACATAGAAGTATTTTTTGAATGAAACGGAGGTCTACTACTAAAACAAGCAGAAGCGAGTAACGAGTGCTTAGTTGATAAAACCAAGCTTTTCACTTCCAATGAGCTCGAGAAGGAAACTGACCACTTCAACGAGAATAGGATTCTTGGCGAGAGCCCAAGGAACGGTATACAAAGGCGTGTTAAGCGATGGAAGAATAGTAGCGTCCAGAAATCAAAGGCGGTGAAGAAAGTCAATCAGTAGCAATTCATCAATGAGGTAATCATTCTTTCACAAGTCAATCATAGGAATGTGGTCAAACTATTAGAATACCTGATGCGTGACATTTATTTCAAATTTTGTTGTAGGATAGGAGTCGAGAACCTAAGGTTTGGATTTTGGACAAGGGCTTATTCGTGATGGTGCACTCTGATTCGCTGGTGGGTATGTGCTATCTGTAAGAACCTGTTTCAACCATACAAACGAAAAAAGTCACCAACATATGATAAGCATTATAGAGTATGGATATGTAAGAAAACATGTATATATTTAATGTTTGTGGTCACCATTGACATGTTCGTGTTTATGTTTTAGTGTTGAGCATGGTAGTGCTAATGATAATACGCGTAAGGGTTATTACATAGTTTTACCATCATTTATTAGTCATCTCCATTGAATTTGCAGATTTAGATTAACATGTTTGTATAACCAATTGTTTAATATGCAATTTTAAGTTAAAACCCCAATTCAATCTAAAGAAGAGGATGATTTCGATCTCCATTCTAATAGTCAGGTTAATGAGATGATGAAGTGGAAAAGGCATGTGTTTTATGTGTCTATTCCCAAAGACTGTTCTAATAACTTGCAGGTTTCATCGTCATTGTTGACCACTGGGTTCCTGGTACTAAAATTATTATTTAGTGATTTATAAAAATTTAGTGTCTAATTTGTTGTCTCCCGCTTTTTAGTCCCAAATCAATTTCCGTTTATTGATTTCAGGCTATGCATTCAAAGCTAAAGACGACGATGGGCGAAATAACTCAGCATCTGTTCCGAGCAAGACTTGGCTTCGACTATTTCACTAAAGAGAACAGATAAAACTGATATATATTAAACTCAATGTAAAACTTTGACCCACCTGTTGGCTGAAAGTGACAAGTGCGCATGGTTTTTAGGTGAATGGGTGGATTTTTGCTATTGGAAATGAGCATCTAAGTAAGCTTTTTGATGGACAGTAGGTGCCTCACCCAGATGGGTATGTTGTGACTGCACCACTCAACTAAAGTAGGTTCTACATGTACCGTTTGAGTGTTTCTAGGTAACTTAACTATTACACACATTAACAGAAGATCCTGAGATCGACGTTTCTGAATCTGAGCCAGAATCAGAAACAGAACCTGAGTCAAAGTCAGAATCTGAAGGAGACGAAGATGTGAAACTAGCCAAACCTTCAAAGACAGCTTACGACAAAGAAGTTCTACTTGATAAATTTGGTGATATTAGTTGGCCGGAGGATGTAGAGTGGATTCACAAACTTTCACTCAACAAGAAGGAGAAGTTGATGTTAATGAAGATTTAGCACGTGAGCTTGCTTTCTACACTAAAGTATTAGAAGGCATACGTGAAGCTTTTGCTAAATTCCAGACAATGGGTATCCCTTTTCTTCGCCCCACTAATTATTATGCTAAAATGGTGAAAACCGAAACTCACATGGAGAAAATCAAGGGTAGAATTTTATTTGAAAAGAGAATAATCGAGGAGGATGAGGAGAGAAGAAAGACTAGAGACAATAAAAAGAAGGCTAAAGAAGTACAAGCTCAGAAACAGAAAGCACAGGTCAAACAAAAGAAGGATAAGATTGAATCGGTTAAGAAATGGAGGAAACAACGTCAACAAAATACGTTTCCGGGAGGTGACAGAGATAGTGATATGGGTTTGTCATTTGAAAGTGGAAAAGATTCCGATAAGGCTAAGAAGAATAAACGGGCTAGAGTATCTCTTTGGGATAAGTCAGGTGGTAAAGCAAAACCAAGTGCTGGAATTGGACCTGAGATAGGCATGTGTATGTTTGCATTTGTTATTTGTTATTTTTTACTTATTTATTTATTTATTTATTATATCTTTTACTGGATTTATCCATTTTTATTGAAAAATAAAACATATATTAACCTTCAACGAGCGCCATTTAGAGTCTTCCCATTGGGGAGATATGTCTTCAACTCCAACTATTGTCCCTGTAAACCTAAATAATGACAGCAAATTCATTACATAAGAGCATGATAGGTAGAAACTCAAAAACGTCCTGGTGATCGTAAATCTTATTATTACCTTCTTTCAGGAGAGTCCTCGCCCTCAAATGGCATCTTAAATCTCATGCCAACGGTGAAATTTTTGTTTATAGCTTCTATATACTTATTTAAGCTTATGATGAACTATCTTGTCCTAAAAAAATACATCAACTTTAATCAACTCGATAAAGATTTTCACATCGTACAAAGTGACAAGTGGCTAAAGGTAGCAAAATTGGCAAGTTGGGTGGGTCAGAAATGGGTCAAAACGGGTACCATTTTGTACGTTGACCCAAACCCCTTTTTGTCCAGAATTCCGTATTAAGTTATAATTTTGACTAAAATTGTAAAGGAGGTTTTATGCATATATAGTATACTTTGGAAACTTTTGACCCATTCGACACATTTAACCCTGTTCCTTTTTACCTAACTTTTTTTATTTTACCCATTTGACCTATTAAAGGTTAAACATAAACAGATTGACACATTTATAAGGTAATGGGTCGAAATCGCCACCTTTCTAAGAAATCTTACCTCGGCTTGTAATAAACAACAAACAGGGTTTGGGTTGAAACAACATGTGATGCAGTTGCAAGAACTCCGAGGTGCATACTCTGGCTTGAAATTACTGAAGTGGGCATGGGGTTTGGTTGACGAGCAAAACGTTTGATGCCTACACGTAACTCACCATTCTCTCCCCTACTTATTCAGTAAAAAGTGACCAACCTGAGTCTTCCCAAGACGACAATCAAGGTCGACTTCATAATCCTTGGGCACCAACAGTTTCCTTTGCACTGGTGGACCTTTCACATTAACAAAACAAAAAGGAAATATAAAAGTTGGAAGGCTCAAATCATAGGCAGCTCGCTAAGACTTCATAACGTTCCTTTAAGTGATTGTTTCTTCGTAGCTAAAGGCTTAAGAAATTAGGAAAACAAACATTATGGCTACATGTGGTAATTTTTATATTTAATTTTTTGCTTTATACCGCTCATTTGTTGGCCGATTTTGTATTTTTGTTCACCTTTAGCACTTGGTGTCACGGTGTTCACAGAAGGCTGCCCGCAAGTAAGCACAAGGTACTCTTTTCTTTTCTTGGAGCTGTTGTAGAGATTGTTGCAAATCAGTGGAGCCAAGTGAGTTTCCGCAGAAAAACAAAGAGGCTATGGCCACAGTTCTATGTTTCTTTGTTCATTCAGGTAACATGAAAACATAATTTGCTGATTTGTCATTAGTTTTATAAAATCGTTTAAACCATATTTTTACAGAGACTTGAGCTTCAACTTTTTGGATGGTCCGGTACCTGATTCAATTGGGAGGCTACCAGAATATGAGACAGTGTACGTGCAATACTTAGAAAAAACTCTTTTCGTAAACATATTTTAGTCAGAAAATAGAAAGATGTTAGTAAGTTCATGTTTTAAGCTCATATAATAACGATAATTATAGATTGTAATTTACTAATTTTATAATCTACTTCTCATTTGCAGTGACTTATCCTACAACAATTTTACAGAAACACATCAACGAAATTGCATTCCGGCTAGCTTGTAAGATTTATTTACATTAGCACAAGAAGCGACAACATTCTCTTTTACATACACTAACCATTCAGTCACTTTTAATAATTTCATAGGAATTTAGTAGCTTCCCTTGAATCTTCACAAGCAAACAACAAGTAAGATGTTTTGCTATTCTTTTTTTTTGTTTGTCTCGGATATTATATTTGTGACATGGTTAAAAAAGTACTTTATGGCCAGTGACTTGGTAGGAAAGAATGTATACATCACTTGGCATTCTTTTATGGCTAAATGGAACAAATTAAACCCATCAAAATCATAGTAGATTATGTCATGATATGCTAATATGCACTCCTCAATCAAGCCATAAGTCCCATATTTTATTGTTGTAGCTATTAGAGACCATCTTCCAAGCAATATCATAATCGGACGGTAGTTTCTCATCAAAATTTTCTATCAGATATACGTTCTTAAATTAGTGACTGAAATATGATTAAAAGGTATACATATATTATCACACTAATAATCAAAGTTTTTGGATAAAAGGGTCTAACCAACTAGATTGTTGCGTCCTTTTAGTATGTTTGTTTCATTACCTGAAAACACATGAAACAAACATGTTAAATGGGTGAAACTACCCACTTTGGCCTATGACCTGATGTACTTACTTTTCACCCACAATGAACGAACCTGTTTATATACATATTTCTAAAGGTAAATGAGCGGGTGTTTGGGATTGATTGATTTGTTTGCTTATGTGCATTAAAAATATATGCATGTACTAATTTACTTATTTTCAAATGTTTGTTTACTCTAAAATAAGCACGTAACCATCTCCATCCAAACACTTAATGATGTGGTCATCCGAAGAATTCTTAACACACCTAACCGCGCTATCAAGATTGAGTAAGCTTTCTTAGTCCTAATCGTCCATATATACGAAAGTATGATACTATAAAATTATAGAATTGCATGCTTGATATTAAAAAATAGAATAGAACGTTGTCATAAGATGTGTATAAGTTGTGAATAAGCTATGTATTGCTTGCTCCATAGGGTCGTTAGGATTGCTTATTGAAAAACATTTGCATATTTTTAAAGGTAAATGAGGAGGTGTTTGGGATTGATTTTGATGTTTTTGGCTATGTGCTTAAAAAATATAAGCAAGTATTAATTTATTATTTTCAAGTGTTTGTTTAGTCTATAATAAGCACGTAACCAGCTCTATCCAAACACTTAATGATGTGGTCACTTGGAAGAATACTTAACACACCTGAACCGGCACCTGTCAAGAATGAGTAAGCTTTCTTAGTCCTAATTGTCCACATATCCTAAAGTATGATACTATAAAATTGTAGACTTGCCTACTTTATATTAAAAATCAGAATAGCCTATCGTCATATAAGCTGTGAATAAGCTATGTATTGCTTGCTCCGCAGGGCCGCCTGGATTGCTTATTGAAAAACGTTTATACAGAAGGGTTTAAAATTGTATTTGTCACAGAATCCGGAGAGTCAACAGTACCCACATACGGTGATAACTTTGACAGTACTACAGGTAACAAGTTTTAAAATAAAAGATGCCATAGAATAATCATGTATTCTTTTTTTGATTATTTTACAATCTATTAATATAAGACTTACAATGCAACTTATCTCATGTGGAAGAAATACACAAAGAAATTGGCGGCCTGTGACACAAGTTATTTGAAAGTGTTGAGCTCCAGGAATCGCCTCCTCATGTTTCTTGAGGGTTATTAATATGAGTTGTCAATGTTTGGTAGAGGTAAGGATTCGTCACTCATACTAATACTATATGTTGCAATAATTGAAGTAACTTCCATATGTCGCATTAGTTTGAACTTAAAGATTAGATGTAACGATATCAATAAATCTATTACACAAATGTATAAATCAAAATGATCCCTTGATGTTATAGTTTGCATGTTATAGTTTGCAGAATGAAAGCGTCAAGGTGTTTTATGTATAAGTTGTCGGATTCAATGAGAACCATTGAAGATGAAATCCAAATGGGGGTGTTTAAGCACGACAATGGAACCAGCCACGACTTAGTAATCATGTATATCATTACGTTAACTAAAATTTTAGTGTTTGCTTCAATATCAAGTGATACTTTTTATTTAGTGACCAAGCGTACCACATATGAGTATATAACTGATATTGATTTTTCAAAATATCTTAAGAATTTGATGATTTGTTCTTAATGTAATAAATAAATAAATAATTTGGTATGTTTATAACTTATTTTCACTAACTTAAGTTTTTCAACGATATTTATAAGGCTTGCACGCCTATCGGGCGGGCTATGCTTTGATACTTTGTTCTTGCGTACCACCTTGAAACTTTTTTATGCATATTCGGTAACCATTTATTTCTTTTCGTTTTTAATGCATTCAATAAAAAAATTCGGTATGTTTATATCTTATTTTTTGTTAACTTATTATATTACACCTATAGATATTGCAAACACTCTAAAATAAATAGTACTTCACATATCTATTGTTTGTAAAAAAAATACAATATATAATGGACACAAAATTAACCACTTATATAGTATATATGCCATGAAAAAAAACATAAAAACTATTTTGTAAAACTATAAAATATGACTGCAATTATTTAGCACCCTTCTTTCGATTAGCCGCTTTATAGATTATGGTAACATCAATTATAGTTCTTAATCGTTTAATTTAGATTTTAATAACTTTTTAGTATATATGTGTTCTACTAAATATTACAAATAAAAACCACAAATCAAAGTATTTCACCGCTTTTAGCCGTTTTATAGATTATGGTAACATCAATTATAGTTTTTAACCGTTTCATTTAACTTTTAATTACTTTTTAGTATATATTTGTCCAACTAAATCCTAAAAATAAAACAAAAATCAAAATACTTACATGCTTTTAGCTGTTTTATGGATTATCGTAACATCAATTATAAATCTTAACCGTTTCGTTTAACTTTTAATTACATTTTAGTATATATTTGTTCTACTAAATCCTAAAAGTAAAAACCATAAGTCATACCAGTCCATCGGACGGGTTTTGCCACTAGTATATATATATATATATATATATATATATATATATATATATATATATATATATTTGAACATGTTTGTATCATTAATATTGTTTATTACATTTGTCCCATATAGATAAAAGATATAAATAAAAGAGTACTTATAATGTATACATCTTGTAAAGTATATATTTATGAAAAAATGTTTGAATAATCAATATTGTTTATAACACTTGTCCCACATAGATAGAAGATATAAATAAAAAAATGATTATAATGTAAAAAAAACTTACATGTTTAAGCAATCATTTAGAGTTATCCATGAAAAGTATAATAATTAATATGCTAGTATATTAATCATTGAATTATCACTTAGCACTTTGCACATTTGCATCATTTGTCTTAAAAAAAATTGTCCCGACCTTTACAAAAACTGTTTTTTACTTTTGTGGTTAATTTTATTTAAAATAATTCAAAATTTATTTAGATTGATTCTCGAAACACTCGTACGATATAATAATAGTTTTGAAACTTTGTATTTTTGCATGCATTTTAAAATAACATTTATTTATATGTGCATTTTTGCATTAAAACTAAACTAATTAAAAAACATTTAATAAATGAAGCATTAAAATGTTGTAGAAGATAAATTAGTTAAAGCTATTTATTGTGTACATTATGCATTAAAATTTGTAATGCTTAAAAAACACATTAATGACATCTTAAAAAAAATTAGGAGAGATGGTCATCCCTCCATTATAAGTAGTATAGATATGTGTAATATGTATAAAATCAAATAAATTATCACTTGTGAATTTACATCTTCGCATCATTTCTCTTAAAAAATTGTCCCGACTTTTAAAAAAAACCGCTTTTTTACTTTTGTGGTTAATTTTATTTAAAATAATTCAAAATTTATTTAGATTTGTTCTCGAAACACTCTTACGAAATAATAATAATTTTGGAACTTTGTAGTTTTGCATGCATTTTAAAATCATATTCATTTATATGTGCATTTTTGCATTAAAACTAAACTAATTTAAAAAATAATAATAAATGAAACATTAAAATGTTGTGAAAGATAAATTAGTAAAAGCTATTTATTGTGTACATTACGCATTAAAAATTGTAATGCTTAATAAACACATTAATGACATCTTAAAAAAATTTAGGAGAGATGGTCATCCCTCCATTATAAGTAGTATAGATATGTGTAATATGTATAAAATCAAATAAATTATCACTTGTGAATTTACATCTTTGCATCGTTTGTCTTAAAAAAATTGTCCCGACCTTTGCCAAAAACTGTTTTTTACTTTTGTGGTTAATTTTATTTAAAATAATTCAAAATTTATTTAGATCGGTTCTCGAAACACTCTTATGATATAATAATAGTTTTATAACTTTGTAGTTTTGCATGCATTTTAAAATAACATTAATTTATATGTGTATTTTTGCATTAAAACTAAACTAATTCAAAAACATTTAATAAATGAAGCATTAAAATGTTGTGGAAGATAAATTAGTAAAAGCTATTTATTGTGTACATTATGCATTAAAATTTGTAATGCTTAAAAAACACAATAATGACATCTTAAAAAAATTTAGGAGAGATGGTCATCCCTCTATTATAAGTAGTATAGGTATGTGTAATATGTATAAAATCAAATAAATTATCACTTTTGAATTTACATCTTCAAGATCATTTCTATTAAAAAATTGTCCCGACTTTTACAAAAAACCGTTTTTTACTTTTGTAGTTAATTTTATTTAAAATAATTCAAAATTTATTTAGATTGGTTCTCGAAACACTCTTACGATATAATAATAATTTTAGAACTTTATAGTTTTGCATGCATTTTAAAATCATATTCATTTATATGTGCATTTTTGCATTAAAACTAAACTAATTCAAAAAAATAATAATAAATGAAGCATTAAAATGTTTTGAAAGATAAATTAGTAACAACTATTTATTGTGTACATTATGCATTAAAAATTGTAATGCTTAAAAAACACATTAACGACATTTTAAAAAAATTTAGGAGAGAGGGTCATCCCTCCATTATAAGTAGTATAGATAGTTTACAAAAAGCAAATGCCTTGCAAATGCTTGTTAAATTTAATGGCATACCCGGTAAATAGGCCACGTTATTAGACTTGACACTTAGAGCATTTGCAACCACAATTTGAGTTATGGTTCAACTTCTTGTCACGTTTGTGTCACATCAGCTTTAACATTTCACCTTAACTCACCAAAAAAACACCCGCAATCATAACATTCCCAAAATTAAACCTTAACTAACCAACAATTTACAAAAATAACCCCTCATTTAGGGGCAGAAATAAAAAAAAAGGAAAAAAACACCCAAATAACGCCCGTTATAGGGCTAACACCGACACGTTAACGCCGAAATAACGCCAGCTTCACAGTGTTTAACGCCGGAATAACGTGGGGCGTTACCCGTTGCAAATGCTCTTATCCATAATCTATAGACATTATTGTTTTGAAAAAGAAATATGAATGATAAACGTTTTCAAACCTTTACCATTACTTGTCACTTTCAGAGTTTGAAGTTGACCCAAATTTGTGTGGATAAGATGCACATGTGTTGGCAAGGTTTCACATAAGAGCTCTGGTTAACATGGATCAAGATATGACATTTTTGTTTGGGTGTCACCTCATGTTATGTTTCATTTCGCATTTCACATTTCTTTCACTAACAAACTTAAAAACACCGTCTCTCATGGCTCAAGCCAAAACCATCCTTTTAGACCCACAATTTTGTTTTCTTTCCCATTTTTTGAAACCAACTAATTTTTATTCATTAAAATATAAATTACAAATTAAATAAAAATACATTAAATGAAACTAAAACACACAAATGGACGCAATCAGATTTTGTCAGAAAATATAAATTACCGCCGCTATGTGAGGTTAATCTTTTAATTTTATATAAAAATATCGCTGAAACAGATGCTCATTGCCTAATGCTACATCAAAAAAGGTGCATGGGATCATAGTTTATGTAAACGTTATGTGAAAATAATATTTCTCATGCTAAAACCTGAAAGTCTTAGGGCCCGTTTGGTTTGTAAATAAGATTGGATTTGAGAAAAGGTTTAAAAGTAAATTAAGAGAGAAAAAAATAATTATTATTTTATAAATATGCATATTATATAAATTAAAAAAAGATGAAGTGTTTTTTTTTTTTTTTTTTAATAAAAAATAAAAGTGACCACAAATCAGTTTTAACGTGTGGATGAGATTTTTTTTTAAATATTGAAATAACATTTTATTAGTTAGGATTGTCAAAAGCCAATGAACTAGATGAAATTCACTTTTGGGGATGAAAAGGGCCGTCAACCCAGAGCAGAAATACCAAAAGTATTTTGTATTTCTTTCAACCGAGGAAACCCCAACCAAATGGGCCCTTGAATTTATGAAAGAAAGGACCTAAATTCAATTTATAAAACTTATCTTAACTACATAAAATAGAAAATTGGTTAAAGGTGAAAGTGGAAATTGAAAGTTGAAAGTCAATATGATTGTTGAATGTTGAAAATCATGTATGTAGGTGTAAAGTTAACATCTTGATTTTCTAGAAAGGTAACTATCCATGCATGCTATTTGTTTAATGTACATAACTATTGTTAAGCTAATGGAGAAATGTTTGAAAAATTAATGAAGAAATGTTTGAAAAGCTAATAAAAGAATACAAACTAATTAAAAACTAAGAGCCCGTTTGGTTGTGGTGTATTGATATAAATATATTACTTTGAAAGTCATTAATATTGTTTGGTTGGTTATGGGGCCCACCGCAATAGAATGAGGATACCCAAATATGAATGTTTCCTCATATACTATGTGTGTGGGTAGTTTCTTCATACCCTCCATTATCATTCCACTCTATACCAATACCCATTTCCATTGTGATTCGTAGCGACAAACCAAACGCACCCTAAATAATGCAACCTTGCTAATGAAAGAATGCAAACAATGCATTTAATGCATAAGGCTGCCCAGTAAGGAGGGTGAATCCCTCTTATTTTCTCTGCCACACGCCTTTCTCTCTCCAAATGACCTTCGTGATTGGGTCTTCCAAGAAAAGACGACCTTTAAAACAAAAAACATACCTCACAAATATTCTTTTCTAATTAAATAAAACACACACGAATGTTAGTGATTGTCGATCGTGACCTCGACCAAAATGGGTGAAAAAATTTGGGCTATCGATTCCCCACATGAATGCGATCGATAGCCAATATCATGTATTTCGATCGTGGCTCTTTACTGGAACCAGCCTAAAGAAACGCTAGATACCGCTGACGCTAAACCAACCATAGGGGGCCCTTGAATTTATGAAAGAAAGGACCTCAATTCAATTTATAAAACTTATTTGTAACGAAATAAAAAAATGAGATATTCCATTTTTAACTAGTTATATTCTATTCCATTTCCCACATACTTTTAAACATGACCACACCTTAAACTCAAAATCCAAACACTTTACCGGAACCCCAACAACAAACTTTTCCGATGACCACCACACTCACACACCTACACCTACACCCCCTCTCCAGCCTCTTTACCCCAAACAACTTCCCTTACACCATAAGCCACAAAACACCAATCAACAAAAGAAGTAGAGCTAGGGTTAGGGTTTGCTCAAGGATCAAGGATTTAGAACCCCCGGAGGTTACTGGAAGCCGTAAGTCGGCTTCCGTATCGGTTAGTAAAGAAGACGAGGAGAAGAAACAGAATTATTATGTCAATACTGGAAATGCTATTCGGACTCTTAGAGAAGAGTTTCCTCATCTTTTTTATAGAGAGCTTACTTTTGATATTTATAGGTAGTATTTTGTTTCTTTTCGTTTTTTCGCTTCGATAATTGTTTAGTTTTATTGGTAGTTAAGTGAATTAGTTAAGGGGGCCCTGCCGTGCTTAGCGCAAAAAGTTAGTGATAGATATCGCCTTTTATAGTTTAAGTTATTCATTTATGAAATTTTTAGACATATATAAAGAATAAGGGAGGCCGAATGTAAAAACCTAGTAGAAAAGTGAGTTGATTAGGGGTGGCTTAGCACCCACTAGTCACCCTACTAGCTCCGCCCCTGGTTTTAAGATAAAATATTAGGAATATAATTAGTTATATCGAATGTTAAATTTGGAGTTGCAGTTAGGTTAGACAATGATAAGGACAAAAGATGCAAATTTGAAAGTATTAGGAATCAAGGATTGTTTTGCGGCATTATAGGAATAGGAATAATGGGGTGTTTGTTTAAGCTTCTTTGTAAGTTTATGTTTCCGGCTTATGTTTCGTAAGCTCCATATTTTGGTTTATTTTGGACTTTTGGGCTTATAGAAGTGTATTATGTCATAACAAACTTATATATGCCCACAAATTTTCTAATGAGCCGAAAATTAGATAAGCTCATAAGCCCATAAATAAGCTTAAACAAACACCCCTTAAGTAACCACTCCCAAATGGCCTAGTGGTAAGGTATTTGATTTTCTGATAAGAGGTGAAGGGTTTAAGCCTTACTAGGTACACATTTGGGGGTGGCCACTGAAGCAGAAACGGTAAAGGAGATGAAATGTAATTTGTAGGTACGTATGCGTAGTAAAATGTTCAAACTCTTTGCTTTTCCATAAATGGAAGTATGGAACAATGTAAAGGAGATGAAATGTAGTTATGAAAGGATAGGAAGCATCTATCTTGCTGTGAAGGATGCGGGTTCAGACTTGGACCTGAGATTGTTCCTTTGTATTACTAAGTATGAAATGTGAAATATGTAGATATTGAAGTCTTATCATTAAATACTTACATATAAAAGACAAGATGAAGGTGCTAAGATAAAGAACTTTGCATTTTCACAACAATTATTAATTAAACAAATTAGATGAACTGGAAAGGATTTTGTGCTGACACACACGAGGTACTCTGTTTCCATATTTGTTTGCTCTGGGAAGGTCTTTGATACGAACCGGGTCGATAATAAGATGAAAAGAACATAATAACAAGATAAATGGTCTATTCTGATGAGATAAACCAACCCCTAATGGTTAAATATTAATGAGATAAACCGACATCCTGATTGATAATCAAATCAATACTCTATATTCAACATAATCTCGGTACAATCCTAATATCCTATATATAAGAAAAGATACCCTAAAGGCCTAAACTTAACTTGGTCCCTAAACTTAACTTGGTCACTAAGAAAATACTAGAAAGGAAGCTAGTTACAAATTAAAAAATTACTAATAAATATAGATATAATAATAAAATACAGAAATACTAATATGGTTCTTATCGGTTTTAAGCGTATGCATGCAGCGAAGATTGCTTGTTGGTTTAGTCATCTTTGATTTTTGATGCTTGGTTGATTTCTGTTTTCAATTGCCATTCGAGTGGTGCTCTTATTCCTGCTGCTTAACTTATGTCCTTTTCAATCTAGGTTTTCCGACTTCTGAAACATGTTGAATGTTGGTTGTAGTCTGGTAAAGTACTAAAATTACAATTGAGGTTGCTCAGGCAGTTCTCAGAATTTCTCTTTTATAAATGAGGCAAAGTTAGATGTAGTTTTGTAAGAGGATATGTAGGCAAATGAAATCTTTCGTGGCATCTTATATAACTCATCGAGGAAAAAGAGATGCAAAAAATAATGATATTACAGATTGTAAGAACTCACAGCCTCATGTACTCATCCCAACTAAAAATAGTTTAGGCACATGTAAGTCTTTTATTTTCTAAATTACTTAATATGCTATCTAAGCCACTTAATATGCTATCTAAGCCACTTTTACGCACCAAGGCTCCATAAGATACTGCTAGGGAGGTGAGTCTATATAACTTGATAATGCACTTTTGAGGTTTTTCTATGTAGATAATGTGGATGTTAATTTGTCTCTCTATGGTAACTAGTAGGTAAACAGTGTTTTCGTTGCCTTACACGCTTTATTAGACATAATTATCTGCTACCTTGGCACCTTCTTTCTTGCTTTAATTCCTTGCCAAAAGCCAAATCTCATCATATGTTTTTTTTATCTGTTGAGTGTGCAAGACTGTTCTGCTTGGATTAGTCTAGTTTCGAACCTTTGCAATTCAGACACTTTTATGCATTATATTAGGCATATACTTAAAATAACAATTATCAATCCAACAAATAGAGCAACAAATAAACTAGAAATGATATTATGCTGCTCTCAAGGGTATACTCAGTTTTGATTTTTGCTTGCTGCTGAAAGGATTTTATGTTTAAGCTCAGAGATTGATTTCAATATGATTTTGTCATTTCTGTTCTTTTTGTGATTCAAGTTAATATTGTTTCATATGGGAATGAATTGCTATGAGTATGAATTAGTTTAGAGGCTTTATATAGGGAAGACATACATTGATCCGAAATCACATCCATTGTTGTAAATAAGGCTGTGAATCGGGTAAACCCGGCCCGAATAAGCCTTATTCGAGCCGGGTTAATCGGGTTTTGAGGAAGAAGAACCTTACCCGTACCCAACCATAATAAGGTGCGGGTTATACGGGTTGCGGGTTATTCGGGTACGGTTAACCCGAATAAGCCAAATTATAACATAAAAAAAAAAAAGTGAGTGAATATTTATAACCAAGGAAACATATGAAAAAAAATTAAAAACCCTTTATGCGGGTTTTTCGGGTTAACACGAAACCGCGTAGGGTTGAAACTCTCACCCGAAACTCGACCCTAATAAGAGTTCGGGTTAACCCGAATAATGATTTCCAACTCGCATAACCCAACCCGAATAAGCTTATTCGAGTTCGGGTTAGTCGGGTTCGGGTATTTTGACAGCCCTAGTTGTAAGAATGATAATATATCCCCTTGAGTTGTGTCGTTCCTTCTGCCGAATTTATGCTTCTTTGTGTGTAGTCTAAATTATTGACTTCCAAAACAAGTTGCATCTTAGTCGCTGTCTCCTGTTAGCTATGTAGTTATCTCGGTCGAAAATCACATATCGTTCAAGGACCGATATTTGAAATATCGGTTATCGCGGTGAGATATCGGTTTTTTATATTATCTAGAATATTAACTATATATATATATATATTAAAATCATAACAAATTAAACAAAAAACATAGCATAATATAAAGGGGCAATTGCATATATATCCCTCCAAAGGCTCATAATTGCATATATATCAAACCAAAATATATAATTGCATATATATCCTTTCAAAGCATTAAAATTGTCAAATATGTCCAAATTATTATTTTAAATATATTTGACATAAAAAAAAATTCATAATAATTATAATTGCTATATTAAATGACGATTATACCCTTGTTCCTTTTTTATATTTTTTTTATTATACACATAATATTCTTTTTAAATCAATTTAATGTCAAATACATTAACATGGACCATTAACCGTACACCAGTTACGAAACATACACATCAATTTAAGGGGGTAAGCAGCTCTATGTTGCAACATCAGTTTAAAGTTCTACATAGCAAAATAACATCAATTTAAAGTTTTACATAGCAAAATAAAAACAAAAGAATACTCTTGCTACAAGTATGATTAGGACAACAACAAAGAAAAACAAAATGAGCCAAAAGTTTAGCATTTGAACAGTATTTCATCAAGCAACAAAATACTTTAAGAAGCTCTTGTATTCTTTCTTCGTGACCTTTTAGTGGTGGATGTTTGACCAAGTTGAACTTTGAGCCTGGTGGATTTTGCATGACTTTTGCGGTGTCAAGTAGACCATATTGCTTACATTTGCCTTTTTTGGTCTCGTCTGCTGGTACAATTCGGTTCTTCCTAGGTAGTCAGGTGCTTGATAATAGGTGGGTAAATTTTGTCCTCTGTTTCTAGAACCCATTGATCCTTTCTGGCATCGTAGCTACCCGAAAGCATATGCATCTTTGAAATTCTCAATTGTAAAATACGGATCACAATATTTTTCCCAACTGTCCTTTATGAATCCTATGAAAGCAGCCGCATGAACACATGGAAGACCTTTTACCTGCCATACGCGACAAGAACATTTTCTCTCATCAAGTATTACTTGCCATCGTTTTCCCTTATGTTTTACTTCAGTGTGATTATCGTTGCTTCTACAAACTTCGTATTCACCCAAATTCTACAAACAAAATATAAAACAAGATATGTTTAGGTACAAGTGTAGGTAATTCAAGTATAAAACAATTTTAAGCAGTTATAACCTAGTTTACTTGCCTTAGAAATGCTCCTGAGATAACTCTTAGCCATAGGAACTAATGTGCCATTCCATTTTCTAACAATCCTCCTTTTCTTATCAAGTCGCTTCAAAATCTTTTCTCGTATGTTATCAAGAAGATCAAGCACCGGTTGATAACGAAATGTGCCTACCCACGAATTAAATGCTTCTGAAATGTTGTTGGTCATGTAATCACATTTGCATGTAGTTCCAAACTTGCTACGACTTCATAACTTATTATGGCTCACAGTAAGATATGTAATTGCATCTTCACGTACACTAGCAATCTCCTTTAATAATCTTTCATGCTCAATAACACAGTGAGTATTTGCAGCAGCCCATAGTTTTGATTTGAAAAAGTCACCTTGATAATATTTTTGATGACTGCATGATGATTCAAAGCTCGTCTAAAAGCAACCAGATTTGGAAATTTTGAGCTTACTTCCATTGTTGGACTTTTCTTTGTATTTGAGTAATCAAAATTTGACATCTCATTAACATCATCATCATCGCTACTAAGATGGCTAAAGTAACTTTCATCACTCGGACAATAGTCTGAATCACCATCAAGTTGACCATTGTCATCATTTGGTTCTTTAATAACTTCAACTTGACCACTGTATAAAAATAATTACTTGAGTGGCATGAACATATGTAGTACACTAGAATACATCAAAGAGAAAGATAGATACCTTTGTTGAGTATCATGTGCGCCAAAGTTCTCATCAGTTGACACATAAATGGTTACTTCTTTTTCTTGCTCATACATACTAAGCATAGCCATGAACTTCATATCAGAATTAAGCTCAATAAAAGATTGCGCCATTGCGTACTTGTCAACAAAAACAATTGAGCAAACTAGATAGTTATGTGATGGATAATGCCTTAAGACTTCTTCATTTAGTTGGTTCAAGTCGAATGAGCATGCGTCCATGTATATACATTTTTGCGAGCCAAAACAATATTTTATCCTTTTCGAGTTCTTGACCATTCTAAAAAAGCATCTGTATCTTAATTTCAACTTAAACTTGGAAGAATCTTGCCTAAAAGCAAAAATTAATTATACAAATAATGTTACAAACCAACAAAAGTTAAAAAGTATAGCTCTAAAAAAATCACATATACATACTCGGGTATTGGCGACTCAGCCGTGTTAAATGTCGATGAATCTTGAATCGAAGTATCTACAACACCATCCATCTACACAATACAATTAATCTATATCTATGAGGTTGCGAATGGCTGTCTTGTTCGTCGATTAAACAAAAAAAAACTAAACATGGATATGCTATTAAATAATCAATATGGGTTTTTGCAGGTTTGATTATAATTCAACAAAAAAATCACTCGATCAAGTAAAATAAAAAACAATAAACAAAAACATTATATAAGAAAGTAGATGCAATCAAAACAATTATGTTTTACCTGCTCAAATTTATGGTTTAGCGTTGTAGAGAAGTGTGTTTTGAGAGGAAATTGAAGAGTCTGTATCTGTTGTTAAAATTGTAAATGATCGGTTTTTAAGTTTATAACAAAAACAAGGGTATAAACGTCATTTAATATATTAATTTTAGTTATCAGACTTTTTTTGCAATTAAATATATTTAAAATAATAATTTGGACATATTTGACAATTTTAATGCTTTGGAAGGATATATATGCAATTTTGTGTTTTGATCGGATATATATGTAATTATAAGCCTTTAGAGGGATATATATGCAATTCTCCCTAATATAAATACCCCCTACCTTCCCACTCTCTCATTTTCACTCTCTTCACTCTCTCACTACAAAACACACACACACATATTCCTCCTTTCTCTCTCTATATTTTCCGGCCAACCCATTAGGGTTCCGGCGCCGTCTTCATTTCCGGCCAACTTTCCGGCGAAATCCAACATTTACACCACCTATCCTAGATGATAGATCAAGGTCTCATGGTTCTATTTTCGGTGCCACCGCGCGTTTTGAAACACCTTAACTGGCGCCCTAGATCGAGTTTTTCGTGTCGTTCTTTATTATTAGGTATCGGAAAATATCGTCAAAATATCGAAAATATCGCCGATTTTCAAAATATCGTCAAAATATCGGAAAATATCGCCGATATTATCGGATCCGATATTTTGGGCCGATATTTTGAACCGATATTTTTTCTAGGTCCGAGATGCGAGATATGGACGATATATTGCCGAGATTAACTACATAGCCTGTTAGAACTACCCTCTTATAAATAGTACATAGACAAATGAAATGTTTCGCCGTTAGTGACATCTTATTGCATTTATCACGTGATCGATAAACAAGTCAAAGATGGAATGCAAGCTTTGAGAATATATGAAATTTTATAACTCACAAAGTCACAAATCTCTCCCAACTCAAAACTAGCTTAAAGCCATTACAACTCTAGTTTAGTACCACTAGTATGATTTATATTATGTCATTGTATCTGATGAGTAACTTCTTTCTTTATTAAATTGCATTAATGTAATATTAAATCACACTTCCACATGAGTATTAGCCAACTCTCGTTCTTGCCTTAATTCTCTGCCAAATTTTGTCCTATGTTTCATATTGCAGTTCCTGTGTTCTCGCGAATTTGCAAGTTTGTTATGCTTAGATAACCCATGTCTGAATTTGGGCAGAAATATAGATTTGTGAGAGTCTCAACTAAAAAAGAAAGCTTCGATGATTTTTCTCCTTAGTATCAAGTGTTTCAACTTTCCTTCTCATTACAATGGCATTATAATGCTTGAAAGAATCTCGTTGGACCCCTTACTATATAATACTAATTAGGATCAGGATATTGGACTGTAGCATGCTATGTGCTACATAAGTAACTGATCAAAATTATGACTGTATGGTGTTGCTTGAAAACATTTCAAGCATTATTAACCATTCCCATTGCTGCTTTTATATCTTCTTTCTGAACCAAGAATAAAATATTTCAATGTATTTTTGTTTTTACTTATTGCTAGCATAAAGTCCATTTTTGTTGATCATATTTACTGTGGTTAAAACATCTCTCTTTTTAATAACAGGGATGATATCGTCTTCAAAGACCCACTCAACACTTTCTTTGGAATTGAGAATTATAAATCAATATACGGGGCATTAAGATTTAACGGAAGAATCTTCTTCAAAGCCTTATGGGTTGACATCATAAGTGTTTGGCAACCTGTTGAAAGCACAATAATGATCCGTTGGACTGTCCACGGGATTCCTCGAGTCCCTTGGGAGAGCCGTGGCCGCTTTGATGCTACTTCAGAGTACAAGCTCGACAAAAATGGTAAGATCTACGAACATCGTGTCCATAACATAGCCTTAAATGCTCCTCCAAGGTTTCATGTCCTATCGGTCAATGATTTAATCCTCCGGTCTCTTGGCTGCCCTTCAACCCCAAAACCCACTTATTTTGAGACATCATCATCGTCATCATCCTCGCATAAAAAGTAGTGTGTTTGATTCTCACATCAATGAAAATTTTGGTCAGAGTTCGGGTGTTGTAAATTATCGTGTATTGCTTACTGGAGTCAACTATATCTGTTGTATATGCTATTTGGAACTTTATAGTCCAGTGTAAGTGTATAACTACTGGGCTTTGTCATAGAAGTTTGTATTTTGCACAATTCTGTATATATTGTTGTATAGTTGGAATCAAGTTATATGTTACTCCTTGTGCCTTTCTAGTTATTACTGAGCTGATTTCTCTTTGTGATTTGCTTTTGTTGGATGTGTAGCTTCACTTTTGACTCTTTACTTTTTAATGGGTTAATTAAAATGCCTTTTTATTTTTATTTTTTTATTATTATTATTATTTTTTTTTCAACCGCTAATTTGCTAAATGAATTAGATAATTGTTTGTTTGAAGGGGAATTTTTTTGAGTCAAATAGGTTGAAAGCTGTCTTGTAATTACTTTTTATAGCAACTAACCTTCTACTTCCAATATACGTAGTATTAACTAGTCATTATATTGAGATTGTTTTAGGGTCCTCGGCACCCCCATGGTAGGGGGTGCTTGCATTTTTTGGGGTGTTTGCAGGTTCAATGATTGGTAGCCAATCATTGGGGTCTCGATTTCCGTGCCAAAAGATACTACTACAACATCACCTTCCAGTTTTCTTTTTTTGAGGTGTTTTTTTACAAGTTTTTTTTATAAATATGTGATGATAGTTTTTGTTTTACAAGTGTTTTTTACAAAGTTTTATAACTTTTTTTACAAGTTTTATAACTTTCAGTTTTAGAACTTAAAAAAAAAAAACGTAGTCGGAAAATTTTTGAGGCTCAGATTCGAAGGTTGCAAAGTGAGATTTTATCTCACTTTACCGTCTATTCGGTTTCATCATCGCCTCGGAAAAGTTTAAGGCTAAAAAATCATCATCGCCTCGGAAAATTTTAAGGCTCAAACTCGAAGGTTGCAAAGTGAGATTTGATCTCACTTTACCGTCCATTCGGTTTTGGTTATCATCATCGCCTCGGAAAATTTTAA
The DNA here is from genome assembly GCA_910596185.1 of Chrysanthemum makinoi. NCBI lineage: Eukaryota > Viridiplantae > Streptophyta > Magnoliopsida > Asterales > Asteraceae > Chrysanthemum > Chrysanthemum makinoi. The sequence goes on along the minus strand of OU343216.1, from coordinate 15,684,901 downwards.
GTCACAACTGCACAAAGTCACAAGTTCACAGGAACTGCACAAAGTCACAAGTCTCACAAGTCTCAAACTGCACAAGTCTCACAAGTTTCAAACTGCACAAGGTCTCACAAGTCCCAAACTGCACAAAGTCTCACAAGTCTAACTGCACAAGTCACAAATATTCAAAACTGCAAGTTTCACAAGTTACAAGTCTAACTGCACAAGTCACAAGCCTCACAAGTTCAACAAATTTCACAAGTTACACGTTTTGAACATGAATGTGGTAAGTAGGATTCCAAAACTGCAAAAGTTCACAAGAAAGTGAACTAAGATTCTCAAAGGGGTTCTGCTATGCAGGCACCAAACAACTTATAATGCTACAAGAAAGCAACAACACCACAACACCAACAACAGCAACAAGAAAGCTACAACACAAACTAAAAACTAAGGGACAATCTACACAAGCATCCATAATCCACTTCTTAATCAAGCAGAAAGCAACAACCAACAACACCAACAGCACTAACAAGAAAGCAGACAACACAAGTGGTCCAACACAACAAGCAACAGCACCAACAAGCAACAACACCACAAACAACCATGTCTAGTTCACCATTTGACACACAAGAGGTAAAGCTCAGATTATTAGCTCTTTATGAGATATAAACAATCATGTTGGCTGCAAATATGAATGTTGCAAAGTGAGATATAAACTCACTTTACCGTCCATTCATATTAATGAAACTGCATAGGCACCAAACAGTTTTCACTTAAAGTTGCAAAGTGAGATAAAACTGCACTTTACCATCAAATAATGAAACTGCATATCACCTGCAAAACATCACCACAAAACATAAGTCATTGCCAAAAAATCAGTCTTTACCAGATTTAAAAACTTGTTAGATCTAAAAAAATAGTCAACGAAACCAAAACATCACCACCAGAAACCTCACCACCAGTTTATAACTTTTTAGATCTAACAAGTTTTTAGTTATAAAAAAAATCAGTATTTACCAGATAAAAATATACCACAAGATCTAAAAACTTGTTAGATCTAAAAAATACCAAAACATCACTACCAGAAACATCACCACCACTTTAGTTTTTTTTAGATCTAACAAGTTTTTAGTTTAAAAAAAAATCAGTCTTTACCAGATCTAAAAACTTGTTAGATCTAAAAAATAGTCAACGAAACCAAAACATCACCACCAGAAACATCACCACCACTTGTTTTTTTTTAGATCTAACAAGTTTTTAATTTAAAAAAAAAATCAGTCTTTACCAGATCTAAAAACTTGTTAGATCTAAAAAATAGGCAATGAAACCAAAACATCACCACCAGAAACATCACCACCAGTTTATAATTTTTTAGATCTAACAAGTTTTTAGTTATAAAAAAATCAGTCTTTACTAGATAAAAATATACTACAAGATCTAAAAACTTGTTAGATCTAAAAAATAGTCAACGAAACCAAAACATCACCACCACTATAGTTTTTTTTAGATCTAACAAGTTTTTAGTTTAAAAAAAAATCAGTCTTTACCAGATAAAAATATACCACAAGATCTAAAAACTTGTTAGATCTAAAAAAATAGTCAACGAAACCAAAACATCACCACCACTATAGTTTTTTTTAGATCTAACAAGTTTTTAGTTTAAAAAAAAAAAACCAGTCTTTACCAGATAAAAATATACCACAAGATCTAAAAACTTGTTGGATCTAAAAAATAGTCAACGAAACCAAAACATCACCACCACAGATAACCACAAGATACCACAACATCACCACCACATATAACCACAAGATACCACAAGATCTAACAAGTATTTAGATCTAAAAAGTCTTATCAAAGACTTTTTTAGTGAGAGAGAGAGACGACAAAGATGAGAGAGAGAGAGAGAGTACTAACAACTGTGTGAAAGGGTGAGAGAAAAACACAGATAAACACGAGAAAACGCGTACACCTCACTAACCACAACTAACGAACGCGTAACATTAACCATCACTACACACGTATTTAACTCTTTTATATATATAATAAAAGTATTATAATTTAAAATAAAAGTATTATTTTTAAAATAAAAGTATTAGTTTTAAAATAAAAGTATTATAATTTGTATTAATTTGTATTTTTTATAAAAGTTTGTAAAAAAAATGTAACAATAAATAAAGTTGTTAAAAATGTACAAAGTTGTATTTTTATAAAAGTTGTTAAAAAGTATATACAAATGTTGTTAAAAATGGTTTTATAAAAGTTGTAGTTTTTATAAAAGGTTCAAAGTTTTTTAAAAAGTTGTAAAAATAAATAAAGTTATTAAAAAACGTAAAAAAGTTATAAATTATATGTTAAAAATTAAAGTTATAATAGTTGTATTTATTATTTTTTAGGTGTTCCGTGATTAAGTTGTTTTAACTGATTGGGTGCAATCTACTGCTTAATCGAACGGTTTTCTTATTGTTAAAGGAAGAACTAAAACAGATAGGGGCTATAAGTACTCGATCGAATTTAAGTGTTCTAGACATGGGACGTCTGCACGTGAACGTTTAGAAGATGAACTTCAACGGCAGACTGGTACCACTAAAATTAATTGCCCATTCAGATTACTGGCGAAATACATAAAAGGTCAAACTAATGGTTGGATCTTGAGGGTCAAGTGTCCGAGGCATAATCATGATTTTGTAGACTCGTTCCATGGTTTTTCACAGGCCATGCGATTAAAAGAAAATGAGTTAGTTTTGGTGAACCAGTTGACAAAACATCAAGTAGCACCACGAATTATACTTTCTTCACTAATAGAGAGCGATCCGAATAACGTGTCTAGCATTAAAACGGTATATAATGCACAAGACAAAATACGTCGTGCCAGTCGTGGTGATTTGACTCCGATACAACTCCTTTTAGTACATTTGAGGCGTAAAGGTTATACATATTACCCCAGGGTAAATTACCACACTAATGAGCTGGAGGAAATATTTTTTGTTCACCCGACGTCATATGCCCTGTGGACAACATATCCGGAAATCATGCTAATGGACTCCACATACAACACCATGTTGTTTAAACTGCCATTCTTTACAATTGTTGGAGTTACTTCAACAAACAGAACATTCTCAATGGCGTTTAGCTTTTTGGACTGTGAAAAAGAGCCAAATTTCAAATGGGTGTTGGAATGTGTTAAGTTGGTGATACAAGAACAATATTACTCGCTGGTTATCGTCACCGACAGAGATTTAGCGTTGCTTAGGGCATGTAGAGAAGAATTCCCAAACGCTAACAGATTACTCTGTCGATGGCATATCAATCAAAATGTGCTCAAGCATTGCAGACACAAATTCGATACGCTAGAGGAGTATGAGTCCGTTAGATGGAAATGGGATTTGATGGTTACAGCTCCGACCGAAGATGTGTTCACGCACTATTATCAGCACCTAGAGGATTTATTGGTCCAAAAACAGGGTACTTACCCATTAATACATTTTTTATTATTATTTAATAAATAACTACTCGAATTATTTTCTCACTTTATTAATTCTTTGTTTTCTCAGATGTTTTGCGGTATTTTCGTAACTGGCTGCAACATTACGACCGCATGTTTGTGTCGTACATTACCGATCAATATTGCAGCTTCGGCCAGACAACAACATGTAGAGTTGAGAGTCAACACGCGTTGTTGAAGTTATACTGGGCTCACACAGTCCAGCTTAGACACATTGTTGTGTTCGGTCGACAAGATTATAGCTGCACAAGAAACTGCGATACGAGCCACTTTGAATTCAAGCAAAATCAAGAAACTGCATGCGTGTAAGGGCACACTATTTAACGAATTGCGGTATAATGTTTCAAGAGATGCTTTACTACTCATACTCGCAGAAAGTAAACGGGATGTGGACCCACATGAATGTGGTCATCATTTGCGGTTAGTTTATGGTTTACCATGCTATCACGAACTGTATTACCTTCAGATTCATGGTATGTATTTTAAATTTATGCCTATCAAGTTATTCTCCCCGTCAATACCGATAATTTTAACTAGTCACTTTTTTCGAATACAGGATCGCCTATTCCGCTTAATGTTGTTGATAATTTTTGGAGAACACTAAGTGTTCCCTGGCCTACAGTCCGACATACTCATACGCCAGAAGAGCCTCAAGAGCCCTGAAGAGCCTCAAGGGCTTGAAGAGCCTGAATATTTTTCTTGTCAAGATGACATAGAAAAATTCCAAAATGTTTTTACCAAAGCATCGTCGTTTGTCAAAAAAAAAACATGTTAAACATGCTCAGAGGTATATACGCTCCTGAATCTATGTCAACCCAACAACCTGCTGTTAAAAAAATTAATCGTGGACGTCCGAGCAAAGGACAAAAATCCAAGGCTAAACAAAATATCCCATTTGAACAAAGAACCCCACGAGGGCACCGCAGAAGCTATACAAAACCTAAAAAAGTCCGAGACTTAAATGAAGAAGCTGCGAGACATAGTTCATACGTGGGAGAGCCTTCTAACGTCCCAGACTTGAAAGAAGAACCTAGCGAGGGCGATTTAAGACACGACTTGTACATTCCAAATTACAGTAGCGAATATTTTATGGCTCGAATTCCACCTCTTTTCCGACGGTGGATCCTAGGGATCGTTAACGTGGAAGGTGATAGAAATTGTGGCTATCGAGCTCTTGCCATAGGTCTTGGTCATCACGAACAAATATGGCCCAGACTTCGAACTATTGTCAGGGAAGAGGTAGACGAGGAAGTTTACATGCAAATGCGGGGGAGGGTATGGTTTACAACTATGGTCAACTCGCTAAATTGGTTTGAATCAGGTCCGGCACCCTACGCCTTGGATGATTATGCCGACGGGCGTGGCTATTGCTCTGACTCTTAACCGTCCCATTGTATGCATATCCAATTTACAACTTGCTACGTGTCTTCCGAGAGATGGTCCGATAAAGCACAACTATTGTCTCCCATTGTGATTATTCGTGTGGGGAAGACCAAGCTGCCACCGTTCACGCGGTTCGGATGAAAACTCACCACTCCGCTCACTCACCCACAATGGAGATGGTTCAAAATGACTTGGCGCGGGATGGGCACATATGTTTACTTGAGCGACATGCATTGTTTAGAAGGACGTAGAAAACGATTACTGATTTATATTTCAAATGAAAAAACATGTATAGATGATTACTGATTTATATTGTAAACAACAAAACATGTATAGACGATTACTGATTTATATTGTAAACGACAAAACATGTATAGACGATTACGGATTACTGATTTATAGAAAACGATTCGATTTATAGTAAACGACTCGTCATCTTTTGTTATTGATTTCGCTCCTCGCTCCGTTCTTCCTCATATTTTGTTACAAGAATCGGATGACATTCAGTGGAGGGACATTCATTGTGTGAGCAATACACCCGCTTCGTGTTGAGAGTCCGATTATGTGCCTTCTTCTCCATCTTATGTGCCTCCCTCTCTATATCTCCACTGTAGATGAGGAGAATTTTATACACCGTCCTCCGGTTCTTCCTCATCTTTTGTTACAGCCGTCTCGCATTGACGAGTACGAGCGAGAGATTTCCGGATTGAGGAGGCGATTTGAGTTAGAGTTTAGTGTGGGGCGAGATGGCAGCATCATTGGAGCGACTATGCCTCGGGCGTGATCGATCTTAGTTTCTAGTTATATTGTGATTTTGTGAACCATGTATCAACTATTAATCTATAACAAGATTGGTTATTTATGTATTTGAAGCTTCTAATTTTGTGAACCATGATATTACTGATTTATGTTGTAAATAATTATACAAATTCTTTTGGCCAGATGTAACAAGAAAATCCTTTCTTGTGTCGTTGTCGACATGGATTTATAATTGAAAGAACATCCCAAAAGCCCAAAACTTGTGGTCTGAAGTATTATGCATGTCCTTTGTCAAAGGTAAATAATTAAACGTTTGCTTATTTACGTAAATATATCAATAACTTGTTTGTTAAGAATACATTTCTTATAATTGTTTCATCATGTAACAGCCAGGGACTGAAGACTATGGGTGTCGATACTTTATGTGGAAGGAAATAGTTCAACAAAAGTACTTTGGTCAAGCCTCTTCTTCAACGCAGTGCTCAAACTGTGAAACTAAAGATAAGACGATCAACATGCTATTGGCTCAAAACAATATGTTGAAGGCAAGAATAAAGACATTGGAGGCATAATTGGAATTGGCAAGAAATCCAGTTGATCAAGCATGTCAGTCGAGTGGAATACTCTATGAGCTTATAGATGACATTAATAATCTTCATCGGAGTAGATTTCATTGTAATAGTAGTAGCATTTGTTGTTGTATTTGTTTAATGTTTTAATGTTTAATGTTTAATGTTATAATGTTTTAACGTAAAAACACTACACAAATAAATATACTCTACATATAAAAACACTACACAAATAAATACACTCTTACATATAAAACACTACACAAATAAATACACACTATATATATTAAAACACTACACTACACAAATAAATAATAAAACACTACACAAAAAAAAAAAAAAAAAAGAAAAAAAAAGAAGAATCAAATGATTGGGCGTGGGCCCCACCCTATGGGGTGCATGGGAAGGATTTAATAGGGTGTTGGTGTAGATTGTCCCTTGTTTTATAAAGAGTAAAACTGACCACTGGGGCATTGGTCCAATGGATGGACTTTCATTCTAGACTCGGGTTCAAATCTAATCTTTGACACTTTGCTCTCAGATAGGTATTCATCTCCGTAAACTCTATAGGCTCATTGAAGAGACTTTGGGTGTGTTTGGTAAAAGTAGCAGTGAGCAGTAGCTGCACAGCTCACAGCTCACCGCTCACAGCTTCTTAAAGAGGCATTGAAAAAATGAGCATTCCTAAAAAATAGCAAAGCCCACCGCTCCTTTGCCAAACGAACAACAAAAATCAAAAAGCTCATTGATCACCGCTCATCGCTCCAAAAAACTTCAAAAAGCTCCGCGCCAAGCATAGCCTTTGTGGATAAGAGCTCAAGAGTTCGAGAGTCTCGACTCACTCCAGTTGGTGCCCCCGCAAAACCTATGGGCCCACTGAAAAGATTTTGTGGATAAGAGCTCAAGAGTCCGAGAGTCTCGACTCACTCCAGTTGGTGCCCCACTAAGCCATGAGAGTTGTCCGGAGCTATTCCTTGTGAAGTGGACAATGGCTAGTGCCAAAAAAAGTCAGGGTGTCCCCGCCAATGTACACCTTATGGATAAAGAGTAAAACTGGACAGTGTTTTGCAGCTGAAACTTATAATTTTCATATTTTGTTTGGCATATTGTTAAGTTTCATAATTAGTAACCATTTAATATTTAAACAGCATGTATACAGCTTCTTAAGGCTAAAATGCAAATATGCTACTTGAGGTCTATTTCTATTAAATATAGCAATTGAAAGAAATATATTCTTGTTATACTGTAACAATCAACTTTCATTAAGAGTACTAGAAGTCATAATATAGGACCGGCGTTATGGCCTTGCTGGCATGCGTTATTTTGCGTTTTCCACTCTGAGCATATTGGCGTTAGACCCGCGTTATGGTTTGTGTTGGTTTATCAACCTGAGTTGAAATGCAACATTTAAATAAAAAACGCTTCAGCCCCTCACGTTTAACTCCAACGGCTAGTAACTGATTAAAAAAAAATCTAAACCATTTGTAAACGGTTATATTTCAAATAAAAACATATATATTTATATATACCCACTTCACTTATACTTCTATGCTCAAAAAAAATAAAAAATAAAAAAATCATAAAATTCTATTCTCAAAAAGAAAATGTCAGGACGTGACGAGAGTTTTTTGAACTTAATGGGTTTTTGCAAATATTTCCCTAACCCGAACGCCGAATCTTCATCAAACGCTAACCCTAACCCACTTAATTTGACACCCAAGCAACAACAACAATTGTATATGATGTAGCAAAAAAATTTCCAACAAAACCCAACTCAATTTGAGCAACAAATACAAACACCACCACAAACCCAATCCTCACAATGTCAAGTCGACCCCGAAGCTACGTCTCCTCGAAAACACAAACGTGGAGGTAAACGTATAGCAAAAAAATCCAAAGAACCCGAGCCGTATGATGAAAGAAATCCCGGAGTGAGTAGTACTACGTTATGTTGGGCACCAGAGGAGGAACTATTACTTGCCAAGTGTTACGTGGCCGTTTCTGAGGTTCGATTGGTTGGAGTTTCTCAAAAGTGTACCATGTTTTCGTATCGGGTTATGAACGAGTTCAACAAGAAAAAATTTCAACTTCGTAACAAGGATATGCTAACAAGTGGCATACGGTGAACGAAAATTGTCAAAAGTTTCAAGCGGTTTACAAACGTGCTAAACATTCGGAAAAAAATGGTGAAAGTGAACTAGATAATATGAAACATGCTAGAAAAATGTATCGTGACGAGCATAAAGGTGTTTCATTTGGACAAGAGGAAGAGTGAGAAATTTTGAGGGCGTGTCCAAAATGGGACGCGCCGAAACCGGTTAACTTAATCGGAGACGTCCCCGGTGAAAGCAACCAAGAGATATTCGGTTATAATGAAAGACCATGTCCGGCCGACAAACCACGCGCTGAAAAAAAAACAAAAATCCGATACCACGACTAGTGTTGTAAAAATCGGCCATGGCAGTGGTCCACCGCCACGATATTTCCCATATCAGTCTAACTTATCGGTTTTGATCAAAATCAGAGCTTGGTGTTCAAAATTGGCTGTGGCGGCGGGTCGGTCAACGCCGGTCAACTTCAGATCTAGGGTTTTTTTTTTTTCAGATTCGCACCGGTCAACCCCAGATCTAAGGTTTTTTTTTGGGTTATTAGCATAAAAATGCATCATACTTGCCACTTTTTGTCATTGTATGTTGCTTACTTTTTTTTCTCAACTTGACACCAACTTTCTAAAATCTTGCTATTGTGTGTACTTTGTGACCATTTTACCCTTACTTTTTTCAAATTTTGTTGGTCATTTTCATGGCTGAAATAGTCGCAAAGTACACACAATCGCACGAATTCAAAAGGTTGGTGTCAATATGAGAAAAAAAAGTACGCAACATACAATGACAAAAACACTAATAACCCGTTTTTTCATATTCATGCCAGTCAACTTCGATTTTCTTGATTTTGTTTTAATTTGGGGAACAAATCAGCAGATTTATAGTTATATAACAGAAGATATATAATTAAAAATAATAAAAACAATAATATTGCTAATATATACTCCCTCCGTCCCATATTAAATGTCCAGGTTTTACTTTTCAAGTTTTTCTTTTACAAATTTGATCTTAAATATTTTTACTTGTGTTATATAGTATTAGATAAAAATAATACGTAGTGGAAATACATTTAAAACTCAATCTATTCATATATTTTGCATCAAATATTATATAACACAACCAAAAGTATTTATGGTCAAAGTTAAGAAAGAAAGACTTAGAAAATTCAAACTGGACATTTAATATGAGACGGAGGGAGTATATTTTTAAATAAATTCATTTATAATTTATGGTCTCCGCTATGGCACCGCCATATCGCCGCCAAGACCGAATTGGCGCTTGGCAGGGGCCGACCGCCACGGTACCGCCGAGCGATATTTACAACCTTGACCACGACTAGCACCGGGATGCGTCAAGCCAATTGGAAGCTATGTAATCCGAGCTTCGACTTAGACGAGAAGCGGCCCAAGCGGCATACGAGGCGGCTAAAGAGAAAGACCAGACGATAATGCGTTTGGAAAAATTTAAATTTCTAGGTATGACTACGAAGGACATGGATCCCACTGGTGCGTATTGGATCCATCTTGAGAAGCAAAATATCGCCAAAAAATATAATTTGCCACCACCCCCAACCGAATAGTTTTATGTTATTTACTTACTGTATATTTTCATTTCGCACTCTTTCTCGTAATTTTTAGGTGGTTTTTTTTAATTTTTTATTTGTAATGTTTTTATCATTGTTACTAGTAGTCTGAAAAGACTTTTTTTTATCTTTTTTTTTCTGTATTTTTTGTCTGTTAATATTTTTAACTTATTAAATTTTATATTTTTTTCTTCATATTTTCAGTTATGTAGTTTTATAATAGAAAAAAATTATAATATATATCAAATGTTGAAAGTTGAAAATGGTCAAAGTTAAGAGAAATGTAGAGTGTAATTATGATTTTTGTTAAAACACCCATTACTTAAAAGTATAATGATTTATTCACATTGTACAATCAATTAAAAGCATAACTATCAAATTATACACAACCAATTAAAAAACCCCTTACTAAAAAATACAATAAAATTTTCACAATGTACAATTTAAATAAGCTATAACATAATCCAAAATATAAAATAATTAAACACACTAATTAATGTTATTTTTAAAACACCATAAAATGAAAAGTACATGTTATTAATAAAGGTTGTAAAAATCGCTAGGCGCTAGTGAGGCGGTCGGGTAGGGCCTAGCAATTAATCGGTTAGGCGGGGATTAATCGGAGTGAAATTTTTTGCACAAAATTGTAATTCTAGATATTATATTATATTATATGTAAGAGATAAGCATAGTGCATCAAAGTTCAAATATTTCAAGTGTTCAAATATAAATATAATACATAATTCTTCAAAGTTCGAAGTCAAATATAGTTTTAACTCGGTTTGTTGACCATGTTTAAGTGATTTTTGACCAATTAATCGGTTTTTGACAATTGTTTAGCGATTTTGTCTGATTTTTAAGCGATTTTGTTGATCGATTTTTAAGCGATTTTGTTCGATTAATCCGATTTTGTTCGATTTTGTCCGATTAATCGGTTTGTTGACCGATTTTTAAATGATCTTTGACCAAACCAATTAAATAGGTTGATTATGATAAATCAAGGCGCTTTGTGAGCGATCAACGATTTTGCGGGGAATAATCGGCTGCCTGGGCCGATTTTTACAACATAGGTTATTATACACATTAATAAAACACACAAAACTTCATACAAGCTAACAAGTTGATGGTACATATAGTTTTGAAAATTAGACCGGACCAACTGGTTCAACCGAGAACTGGTGTCGCCACCGGTTCAGCTAACCAATAAAAGCCATCCTAAAACGAATCAGAGGGGACCTGTTGAAACCGATACAAACTGGTGAATCAGGCCTCATTGAGATCTATTTCTCCGGTTAATCATCACAGGGTACCAGTCGCCGCAACGTGCAGGTACCCTGATATACTACATATAAAGGAAAACAAAAAGTGAAAATGAAAAGTGGAAACTAAAAAAAGAAATGTTGAAAAAATATATTTCAAAAGGAAACTATTAATACACATACAAACCCGGGTTGACTCGGGACGTTTCAAGCCCGGCGGGTTGTCCCGTTTACGACTCAACCCGTCGGGTTGACCTGGTTTAAATCGACCCGTTTTTAACCGAAACGGTTCAACCGGTTGAACCACCCGGGTCGAACCTGGTTTCAAAAGATTATGTTTAATCCCCAAATCTTCAAACTTTTATTATTTTTCGTTTATAACCCATAAACTTTTTTTTATCACTAAACGATTTGTCGCTATAAAATCCCGTTGCTATGCACAGGTACTCGTCTAGTATAAGTGTGTGTGTGTGTATCTATATATATATATATATATATATATATATATATATATATATATATATATATATAGAGTCCGGTTCTAGAGAAAAGTGTAATTAAAGAGAAAAGTGAGAAAAAAAGTTGCAGGATAGATTTTTGAAACATGTCAAACTTCAGGGGTATAAAATGAAAATCACAAAAAAAGAAGGGAAGAACTAGCATACACTTATTCCTACTCTTGACATATCACATAAACACACTCATTCCCACATCAGCATACACTCATTCCTACACCAACCACCACCACACCGACCAAAACGTCACAGCTCTGACCACCACCTCGCCATCGTTCCGGTCACCACACCAGTAGCACCGTCACAATCACCGACGGTAGCAGCTTCGTTTCATGAAGATAAGTTCATCTTTCAGGTAATACAAACCCTAACTAACTAAGTGTACAGTTAATAATGTATTTTGAAGAGTTAATCATACAACAATGAAGAGAAAGTTAGTTTTAAATTAAAAGTAAACTAATTTTGCTGATTAATCAGATTTAATGAATGATTTGATTACTTTCTGAATTTTTGTTGAAAGTTTATCATCATATAAACATGTTTTCTATCTAATGTGGAACAAATTTGGCAGAATGAATGTATAAAAACGTGTTTATTGAAAGTGCACACCATGTGTTTGATGAAATGTCTCAATGAGATTTTGTAAGTGTGATGCATTAATTTGCAGCATGTATGTTTATTAGTGCGTCAAAGTTTGATGAAAATAATATATTTTTGTTAGATAATAGCATACTGAACTTATTTAAGGTGCATAAGGGTATCATGAAACAGAGCATGTTTTAAGACAATATTATAGTATCAGTTGTTTGTTTGTTTAAGACATCTGTTTTAATACTGCATTAGGGCAACAATTTGTATGTTTAGTACATATGTATTAAGAATGTATTAGGGAATCAGTTTTAAGATTCTATTAGGGCATCGATGTATCATAAAAGCTGATAAAAAAAAACAATAAGTTTGTTAGATAAAATCATACTGAAATCATTTAAGCTATGTGTTTGCTTGTTTATTTGTGTGTCATAAATGTTATGGTATTGTTATTAGCGCATCGTGTGATACATTAAGGCATCCTATTAAGTATAATTAGGCAATATGATAAATACGTCGAACGCTAAAATCTGTTTGATCATTTGAAAGAGAGTTCAAACTTAACTTACTTGTAGCTTTTTGCCCGCGAAGAGTACAAAATCTCTTCAAGTCTCGGAGGGTCAATACTCTCGATGGTGGTAAGTAAAAAATCAAGGCATAGTATATTGCTGAAATTTATATTCTTATCAGTTTTTTTTGTTCCATATTAACTAGCTTGCATATGTATTAGTGTTAGTAAAATTGTGTATATCTTAGTGCATTTGCATTAAAAAAGCAACGTATTTGTATGGATTACAAGGATTATTAAACTCATTTTATATTTTTTTATATGTTTGGCAATATACTAATATTGCATAAGGATTATTCAAATTCATCTAATATTTTTGTATGTTCAGCAATATTGAATTCATTTAATATACGTTGGGGGTGTTGGAAAAATATACCAATTTGTGTATATTTAGTGCATTTGTATATAAAAAAAAGCATGTTTATGTAATACTTCATAAGAATTATTCACTGATGTAGTAAACACTGATGGTGTTTGGCTATAATATTTCTGTATATTTTACTGCATCTATATTAGAAAAATAATGCATCTATATGGAATATTAAGCAGTGTTTGGCAATATACTATTTTTTATACATTTTAGGGCATATGTATTAAAAAAAAATAAGGCATCTGTATGGAATATTACATAATGATTGTTTAACTCATAATCATTGTTCAACTAATTCAGGTTCTATTTTAGTAATACACATTTGACATGTCGCATCTGCAACTTTCTAGAATGGAAGACTTTAGTGACGAAGATGATTTTGTCAGACGAGAAGGTGCCATTGGTTCTTGGTTGAACGTTGATGATGATTTGTTACAAGATGATGACTTTATAGGCATCGAAAGGTAGAAGATTTGAGAGGCTTCTATGAATGTTTCAGATTTTGTGAGAATTTGAAGATAGTCATTGTTTAGCTTGTAAAAATCTTATTTGCCAGTTTTTGTTTAGCTTACTATATCTTAGGAGACGTTGTATTCTGATTGTAGCATCACTCATAAATGTAAAATGCATCTCTTGTACACGCAAGTTAAGTTTATAATAAGATCAATTCGTTCATAACGTGACTAGTTCTTTGTATGTTTATTGCTATCTTTTTGTTCAATATTTGTAGATTTTTTTTTACTCCCAAACGCAAAACAAATGTTTTTTTTTCTTTTTCTTTAATATACAGCTTTAGTAAATGAGTTTTCTTATCATTTACATTAATGAATGTGTTCATTCTCATCTATAACTTTAGTGCACCTATTTGATTTTGCGCATCCGTTTGATGAACTTTAGCGCATCCGTTTGATGTATTTAGTGCATCCGTTTGTATCATAAAAGCGAAACAAGTTCAATACTTTTAGGTTCATGAAATTGATGAAAAGAAGGCACCAAACAAGGATAAAACAAACATGGTTAACAACCAAAAAAATATTCAAGTTGATGAGCCTTCAAAGAAAGATTCTACTGAGATAACACCTGTTACATCATCTGTCACACCCCCAAAATACCTGTTTTGCAGCGGAATGAAATTACTGGGGGATGACTGCCATAGCATCACAATTACAGTTATATTGAACGACCTAAATACATCGTTTGATTGAGTAAAATAATCAGAGTTTACAAAGTACAGGTCCCAAATGACAGTCAACATGTACGGAAATAAATTTGATACAAGCCAAACGATGTTTTTAAAGTGCATAAATCCCATGTAAGTCGCGTCGTCACCGCGACTTTATGATAAGTCAACATGCATGCCATGAAGTGTATGCCTTAGATACCTGAGATAAAACATGCTAAAAGTGTCAACACAAAGGTTGAGTGAGTTCATAGAGTTTGTGTTGTCATGAAAAACCTTTAAAGAATGTTCATGCAACAAAGGCATTGCAAATCCACTCAGTTCCAAGTTCCGCCCATACAAAACTTGCAACTTGTGTGTTTACAACCCACTGCCAAAATTATGTATAGTTTATGTTCAAGCACACATCGTCAAATGAGTTCACATAATAGTGCGTAACTTAATGTATCAATAGTCAATTGATATAGCACATAATTCGTATAGCTTCAAATAGTTCCACGTCCGTTAGCTCATGATTGTACCAAGTCCGTTAGTACATGATTATACCAAGTCCGTTAGCTTGACATTATGCCAAGTCCGTTAGCTCAACATTATCCAAGTCCGTTAGATCGTGATCATACCAAGTCAGTTAGCTCAATAGTCTATGATATAGAAACTCTAAGCATGGCAATACTGTTACTTCGTATGACTAAACATTCAGTTCAGATAAACATATAGTTTGCAAATAATCGTGAATGTCATAAAAGTTGTTAAAAGCATGTATCTCCCCCAAAGATAGTTCAAAACAATTAAAAGAGTAGGGGCTATGACTCACATGATGCAATGATTATGATGACAAAAGTGGATACACTGAAATGAGGCGCAATCTCTAACTGCAACCTATTATGAATGATATGATCTACTATAAGTCATGAAATAATGTTGTTATGCATGCAAACTCATATGATATCCATACCACTAGTATATTTTTGAAAATGAAGTTTATCGTCGAAATATATGTTTATGACATCTCGTCATGTTATAAAATACTTTACAAGTACTTACGTTGAAACGACATCCTACGATAGTCGTTTAGTGATTTATCAAGAAATTATAGTTTTTCATCGCAAAACAATGTACTTTGACAATTCATGAAAATGACTAAGTTTGAGTGATCGTAAATTATTCATTACAACTTCGTTTGACAAACGGTTGAACATTTTGGAAAATAGGCTAGGTGAACTCACTTTTACTTGTGGACATCGTTTTTCCAAAAATATTCTATCGATATGAAAAATGACTCCAAACATGGTCACTTGCGATAACCATTTTGGTCTAGTAAAAATATGTAAGTGTTATTACTTGTAAAAATAAGTACGATAGCCCTATTTAAATCGCGTGTAACTTAGTCGTTAAAGCTTGGTTTTCTACGTTTTATATATCCTTAGTTTCGTGTTAAAGTATACTAATATATTTTTGATAAATCGACTCATTTAGACAATGTTTGAAACTCATTTTTGCCCTTAAAATAACCCTTAACAGCTTACATATTTTCAGAAAATTAGTTTTCGTCGCAAAACTTGAAAATAGCGTAACTTCTTCGTTATAAATCCGTTTTAACCCGTTCAAGCGAACACGGTTTCGTTTTTAAGTCTATTTTCTGAATATCTAGCCCAAAATAATCCATGACCTGTTGAAATTTCCATATTTTACAAAAACGATCAGACCTCAATCTTGTGTTGTCGAAAATGATTTTTCTAGTGTAATACTTGTTCCAATCACTTCAAATCAACACCAAATATATTCTAAACCTACCATACACCTTCTTAGGGTTTCATGGGTTCCTAAACATCATCAACAATGACATGTTTCATGGGAATAATTATAGGATGATTAAAACTCATAATAAGTACTAAAAACCAATAAAAAATGGTATGATTCATAGTATATTTGCATGTTTTTCTTACTAGATCATAAAAATACATCAAGTAAGAGTTTATAAGAATAGGAAAAATTAGTTGAAGCTTACTTGAGTGATTGAAGAGTTTTTGAGCAAAGTATACCTATTAATATTGAGGTTTTTATTTCAAAACCCTAACTAGATTAGTACTAACACTTGAATCTTGAAATTTTATTATGGTTTCTTGTTCTTCTTGCTCTTAGCCGAACCACCACAAAAGAATGGAGAGGGTTTCTCTCTTTTTCACCTTTTAATTATGTGTTTGTATGTGTTATTGATTATAATACTACTTGTAAAGTTGTAAATAACAAATATCTAACCAATATGTGTATGTGTCCTTTTATTAAGTCAAGATATTTAGAAAACAAAGATGAAAAGGGGGGGGGTCGGCAAGGGTGAAAGGGGAAAGGATTTGATATAGTTTTGATAATTAAATGTATAAAATTTTATGTATATTGATTATTTTGTACATGTAATTAATTATTTAGTGTTGCGTTAGCTAGAAATCGATTTTAGCGGAACAAAATAAGATATATTGAAGTTATAAAAATTATAAAAATGCATTTTTCACAAGAATTGAGTGAATAAATAATTATCGAATAGGATTTACGAAAAACCATCGTAATTATTTATATAACAATTTATATACCAAGATAAATTCAAAACATCGGGTAAAATAATAATATAATTTTTATAGTCTTAAAATGAGTATAAAAATATATCAGGACAATTGTTGGAAGTGTCGGATCAATTATTCAAAATAAATGATCGTGCGATAGCGTTTATTTAATAAATAAATATACGTTAATGAAATATGCAAACCCATGCATGAATTAATATGTAATTGATGTTACTGATGATATGTAGACTAGTTCTAGTCTATATGTAATGTTCTCAATGATGTTTCATGAATACGCAGCTTAACCCTCAAGGTTACGTATATTTGATACTCGTAAACCTAGTTTACGAAAAATGATGAATAGTGAATCATGAATAGTGATTTTTCTCCGGGAATGAATAGTGTTTCGTGAATAGTAAAATTTAAAAATAACCTCTCAAAGTCGCAAACTGACTTCAAGAACGATGAATAGTAAAATGTGAATAGTAAAATCCCGAGATGAATAGTAAATTTGAGAAATGACCTGAAATTACGAGTTGTCACATCATCCACTGATAACAACATTCCAAATAAATGAATGTTATCAAGAGACAAATTTATATTAAAGCCACAAATATAGAATATGGAACTTTATTATAATGAAATCTTGAAGCTAAAGTCAATTATATACAAGATCTATACAAAATGTATATCTTATTTACTACAGGGAGTTTACAACAGAAGATGTAAATGATATTATCTACTTTTCATGTTACACTTATTCAAAACCAATTCCTGTGCGATATTTTCATAAGTAGGATAACTTTTATGTATTAACATTCCATGTTCATCTGTATTAGATTATGCACTTTAGCATCCACTCCAGACACTGTCAAACGTACAAGTACAAGATCAATAAACCATATGCATGTGTATAAAACATCCGTAAAATACGGAAATTACACTCATAAGGGAAACATGATAAAATATGATGCAACTTTACTATATCTGTTTGATGAACTTTAGTGCATCTGTTTGAGTCATTTTAGTGCATCCGTTTGGTCAATTTAATGAATTTCAGGCATAAAGCAAAAGAATTACCACGATTATCACAGATTACAACAACTATCACCATTAATTAAGATTTACCTTGATAGGAAACTTTTTCAACCATCGCACAAGTAATTGTAACGTACCTGTTGCATGTTTTCATCCACCTCGAAAGCTGGGGTTTTCAAGAACTCTGTGTCTCCAACCACCACTAGTCTATGCTCACCCGATGATCGATCTGAAGCGTATGTATGATCCTCGTTACCTGCATGGGCCCATAGTGTAAGTACGCTTCTTTCATCTTCATATACTACAAGTAAAGGTGGCATATAGAGGTTCAGGAATATTTGGTTAACGATTGAATATAGATGTGGAATACTTTCGCACATTAAATACACACTTTGGCGACTTTTGACCCATTTGACCCATTTATTTTTAACTATTTTGTTTTTCATTATCTTTTACATAAATTGACCCATATATTTTTTTAGATTAATTCAAATTGGGTACATCATATAGAATCTTTCATTCTTAAGATATAAGTATAAAAAAACTTTAATTAACCAGATACCTTCAACACTATTTGATTGTGGACGACACTAATCATAGTGAATAAAGTTCGCAAGCCTTCAAACAAGAGTAGTCTCAAACGAGTCCACATCTTGATATGCATCTTGATACCCATACAAGTACAAGATCAGTAAGCTATATGCATGCGTAGAAAACATACGTAAAATATGGCAATTACACACAAAAGGGAAACATGATAAAATATGATGCAACTTTACTGCATTTGTTTGATGAACTTTAGTTCATATGTTTGAGTCACTTTAGTGCATCCGTTTGGTCAATTTAATGAATTCCAGACATAAAGCAAAAGAAGCACTACCTGATTATCACAAAATACAAACCGATGAAATTCACTGGAATACCCGAGGTTAGATCATTGAACACAAGCCCAATCCCTAGCACTCTACAATTAGATTTTCTGTTATCAGATTATAATTCATGCCTGTAAGGTACCAGCAGCCTTGTTAGACAACCTTGCAAATGACTTCAATACCAAGCTTCGTATAAGCTACAAAATGTACATATATGTTGACAGAATAACAATCATTATCTATAAAATTCAAAATATATATCATGTGACTTTCTAATAGATTATTATCTTTTATAATCCATTTTGACTTTTAGTAGTCAATAAACAAACATTGTACTTTAATGTTAAAAAGCTATTACACTTTACTCTTCTGGATGCAAAAAACCATTGCAAACGCATTGAATATAAAAGCATCCCAATAGGTCAATATAGTAACACTAACATCAACTTATCAATTGATTTAACACCTTATCCATAATAAATAAACAATGGCCAAAAGTACTCTTTTTCTAGAGGGTGTTTCACAAAGTGCTTATCCTAGATATTTTTATAATCGAATATTCAGCATTAACAAAACATGCACAATCATTTGAAATATGTTTCTACTATCGAAAGATGTATAACCACAGTGAAAAATTAGTGCATCGCAGTTTTAAAATTTCGTTCAGACATTTTATCAAACACTTGGTGTGTAGTTTTTTGTAAACATGTATTCCATGTATTTATTTCTCAATTTTGATTCAAAATAACTATTCTATACAATGAATCATGTCAATGAACTCTGCAAATCGTTAAATCTATAAACAAACATGATGATTAACGAATCTAAATTCATAAAAACAAAAACCTAACTCACTATGAACAAAAATCCGTACAGATAAAACAACAACAAACACATATATAAGCTTTATGATTGATTTTAAGTAGCAAAAATTACAAATTTATAACCGAATTCAGTTACATACCTGAATTTGATCTTCGAATTGATAAATTATGATGAGATGATATTGTGAATCTAATAAAAGATATGATTCCGTATGTTAATTTGATATTCGATTTGATATGTGTTAAGAAATCTGATAACACAATTGAGAGAAAAAAGGTCGTGTCATGGAATGAGAGAAAGAAGAAAAAGAAAAAATGAAAAAAATATGTATTATGTATGAAAGAGGAGAATTTATGAAACCCTCCCTTAAAGAATGAAAGAAAATACATTAAGGTCCCTGTAGTTAGCAAGAAAAAAAAAGAAGGGGAAGAGGGGGTGATCTAATGGTTGAGATCACTTCTCTCACTTTTCCACCGAGATCAACTTTTTAAAAGAACCAATTTCTATATATATATATATATATATATATATAGGCTTTGGATCAAATAAAAAGTTTTTAAGATAAAAAGGATAAAAAGTGTATGTGTTATTAATATCGTATTGAAAATGTGACAATTGTGTGTCAATTAGAAGAAGTAATGTGCAAGTGTGTCAACATATTTAACTAAAACAATCGTGTGTGTGTCAATAATACGTCAATTATGTATCAATTACAATAAGTTTTGCGCAAGTGTGTCAACATATACAGTTATGTGTCAAATGTGCCATTAATACCTCAATTTAATACCATTAGTCACTTTCCACAATAACCATACTCTATATTAACCATACTCTATATATATATATATATATATATATATATATATATATATATATAGGGAAGGGTTATTTTCAGAACCAAATAAAATGCGAGAACCGGCATCAACCAATCAGATTTTTTTCAATATTAAATTTTGTTATTTAATTCAAAAGGGTATAATGGTAAAATTACTTTTTTATTTTCTTTTTGAATTTTTTTAGTAAAAACGTTTTTTTAATTCCTAAATTTTAGGTTTTTTTTTTGCATTAGAAATATTTAAAAATGCAGTATGTGCACATGTGTTTTGTAAAAAATATGGTTAACTATTAACTACATTATGACAATTTTATTTTTCGTTTATGCATAAGTATTTTGTATATTACATAAATATATATACAAGAAATAAAACTTTTACAATAGAAATAAAACTCTATTGATATGATATTAAACTTTGGTACAAACAACATTATGTTTACACTTGTATTCAATTTTATTACAAATACATTAAGCATGCACATGTGCATAATCTAATGTCTTTAACAGTTGGTTCATCTTTTTGGCGTGCACATGTAATCATCGACTGGTTCAAACACACATAAAATCTGCACATGTGTTTTTATTCCTTGTGCACATGTAATTTTATCGTATCGCCCTCATCTTAACTTAAATAAGTATGTGCCTGCATCCACAACGTCGAGTAACCTGCCATAATCAATTATAAGTTTTGGTTAGTTGAACAAGTAGTCTTAGTATATGCATAATCTAACAAAACACATATGTCCACTTACTCATAAGCTATACTTGGTAAATGAACTAGCATAACACATATGCACACTTACTTATAGGTTATTCTTTGTTAAAATAACAGTTATCATATACATGTATGCACAAATAATAACAACGTGTTCTTTAATAACTATAAAAACTATAAAAACACGTGTGCACAGAAGATCGGATCTAAAAACATATATGCATTTTCAACAAATATAAACTACGAAACTTAAAAAGCACATATGCACAGAAGATATCAAATTCACCATAAACCGTAAAAACACATATGCACTCTCAATAACACATATGCATACTAATTTTATTCATTTTGCATCAGCCATAAACACATATGCATTTCAAGAGCTATAATTTTTTATAAAAAGAAAACAACAACCAGTAGTTTGAGGTTACTAGTTGTTGTTGTTATATGTAAAAAGTAAGCTATAATTAGAAGATTAATTCCTTATGTTGATTGCAATAAGTTAATATAGTTTAAATTAACGATCCATTATTTTTCATAACAAAAACTAGAGTCCAAAGAGCAAGAAAGTTCAAAAAATGAACGTGTTGACAATTTGCGGTACTGACTCGTACAATACTTGCAAACACATTATACAACAAGTGGTTCAACTAACTTGTTTTCGGGCGTGTCCAAAATAATTAATAAAACACATATGCACCATTTGCTTAAAGATCAGAATTATATATGCACTCTTTGCTTAAACAAAATCAACCAAACTTGCTTGCATTATTTTTCATCTGATTGCACCCAAAAAGGTTGATAACCCAAATCTAAAATCACCCTTGATTTGCTCACAGTTAGCTATCTTTTCGAACCTCACAGTCAAGTCCACAAAAGTTAATCTCATATCTAAAAAGGTTTTATTTTTTCAAATCAAATTTTTTTCAGATTGAAAGTAAAAGAAAAAAGAAAAAAAATTAGATCGAAAGTTAAAAAAAAATCAGATCGAATCCATGATCATCGAAAAAAATATTTTTACAGATCGAACAAGAAAAAAAAACTGGTCCAAACTAAAAATAAAAAAATAAAAAAATATCAGATCCGAAAGTAAAAAAAAATCGAAAGTAAAAAAAATCATGTTGAATCTATAATCATATTAAGAATATTATCCAATAACAAAAAAACAATTTCATCAACTTTATGTAAAGATGAAAGTGGGTATACCTTTTTGAAAATGAATATGTGAATCGAAATCGATGACCGAATCTTACGCCACGTACAATCAAAATGGTATTACATAGAGAATCTTTTTTTTTTAATAATAAGCCATCGGAGGAAGTTTTTTTGTTGGATATTTACAGATTCAATCCTAGATAAGAGATTGAAAGATTGCATTTTTACTTGAATTGATTTCCCAATCCCATGAGTGATGTGATTAGTGGGGTTGAAACAGGTGTTAGTTGCCACCAATAATGATAAACCGATGATCAATAATGGATGTGAATGATGATGGTGGTTGTTTTGGTAATGAACTCAGTAGATCTAGAAACAAAAATGAGAAAAGTCATGTGATATGTGATCCTATAAACAAGGGACGGTTTTTGAAGAAAGTAAATGTAAATTTCCAATCATACCCTTTCATTAATTATGTAAAGTAGCCTAAAGTTGTAGTTTATTGCATTTATGCCACCATTGTTTTTAACCATCGATCAATAAATGAACTGCTAAGATCGGTTCTCGCACTTCTCGCAATTTTTTTGGTTCTGACAATAACCTTACACTATATATATATATATATATATATATATATATATATATATATATATATATATATATATATAAACAACAAATAAAAAGAAGGTTGCCAATATAGGTATAAGTTGGAGTGCCTTCAATTAAAAAGGGCGAAAATTACTTAAATGACCCGTTAGAGTAATTCTTGTTTTGCAGAGGACCATTTTTTTCAACTTTTTCAAAATATCAAGAATCTTCGTGCCTGGTTACAACCAAAAACAAAACACACACGTGTCGCCATTCTAACTAAACAAGAAAAAGAAAAAAAAAATAGAAAAATGCATTTCGTGCCTAACCATAACCGAAATCCAATACATCCAAAAATCACCACTATTCCTTGTCAGTCCAAAAGCATTTCGTGACTAACCATGACCGAAAACAATAAAAATCCAAAAGCACTACTATTCTTTAAAAGCCAAAAGCACTATTGTCACGTTGTATTAACATTTGCAAAAAAAAAAAGTAAAAAATATAAATAAAATGGCATTTCGTGCCTATTGATACCCGAAATGAATAAAATGTAAAAATCTTATTAGTGGCTTAGGAATTCGTGCACCATTTTATTTTTAAGCGCCTTTAGGGTTTAGGGTTTAGGGTTTTGTTGGTTTAGTGTTTAGAAAGTTATTTTTCGCAATCTTTAGACACGATTTAGCATAAATACATGTTGAAAATATTTTTGTTGGTTGTATATTTTGAGTTCTTTGTGACGAGGTCTTCGCAAGAATCTAATAATTGCTGAAATTGTAGTTAGTATGAATGAGATATTGAGTCTCAAAGTGAGTCACTTGAATGTTTTGTTGGTTTAGGATTTCGTAAGTTAATTTTCACAATCTTTTGACACGTTTTAGCATATGTATATGTTGAAAAAAAATTTGTTGGTTGTATGTTTTGCGTTCTTTGTGACGAGGTCTTCGCAACCATCTAATAATTGTTGAAATTCTAGTTAATATGAATGAGATATCGAGTCTCAAAGTGAGTCACTTGAATGTTTTTAAAATTTCGTATTGTAATATCTATTTTTAATTAGCTGAATTGAAATTTATTTTCGAATACGAACTTTTATTCATTACATAAACAAAGTAGAATACAACATTGAAATGAAAATACAAATTACAACACAAAAATTAAAACACGTAAGTTAATCCAAGTGATCCCAAGTTTGAGTGTTGTTTGAGTCATAACCATCATCGTTTGCAAATGTGCTCGCGTCCCATTGTCCTTCCAAAATGTCAAACTCGGCGTCCTTACACTCTTGCTCTTCCCTTGCTTCCTACTCCCTACGGGCTGCTTCCTCCCGATGCTCTTCTTCTTCCATTTCTCTTAATGCTTCTTCATCCTGAAGAAGTTGTCGGTGCTCTTAATCTATAAGAAGAAACGGATTTTCAACCGGTTCATCAGTAAGAAATGAAGGAAATATTTATGAAGGTGGAGTATTCACTGTTTCTTCATAAATGACGGGAGTTTCTGGTTGAGACATTTTTAGATCTTGTATTTAAAGATGTATGAATGAGTTGGTTTGTAAAGATGAGTGAATGATGAAGGGGTATTTATAAGTAAAAATAAATAAATTAAAAAAAGTTTGTATTTTGAGTAGTCATATCAATTTCTGAAATGATATGTCTAATCATGTCATGTCATATTTCGTGTATAACTTTAAGCGAAAAAATGTATTGTTATTGAGTTGTCATATCAGTACTTTAATACGACATTGTCTAATCATGTCATGTTTCGTGTATAATTTTAAGCGAAAAAATACTGAGTTGTCATATCAATGTAAGTACTTAGAGTAGTCATGAATTTAAACTTACATTTTGATGATAAACATACGCTTAGAATATTTATTCACTGTTTTAGGTACACTCAGAACATTTATTCAAACATTTACTACATTTATCAAATAAAGAAGACAACCCTTAAGCATACATGATAAATATTGATTGATATAATTATTAGTCTTTAACGATTCTTGCATATTGCTTTATTATTAAAGCTTAAAACACACAATAAGATGACGCAAACATGACTTGGATAACTAGAAAATAGAAACAAAAAAAAAAAACATAAACCGTACTAATTTTTTAAAAACAAAAGGACTTAAACTAACTATTTGAATCCTGAGTGTGATGATCATCCAAATATTGAGAGGCGTATTGCTGGGAATCGTATTGTTCATACACTTGAGACGGGTATTGATGATCATTTTGAACTGGTTGCATTGGGTATGTTGAGATAGGTTTTGATTGTAAGTTTGAGACGCGTATTGGTTTTGAGAGAAATTTTGATATGGGTGTTGGTTTTGATTATACTGTGGTGAGGGGTATGTGTTATCACCATATGGTTGCCATGGGTACGTGTTCTAACCACATGATTGCGACGAGTATTGGTTGTAACCGTGAAAGTTGTGATCATACGGTTGATGTGGGTTGTAAGAAGGTGCGGTTTCACGTTGCTCATTCGTCAGAAATTCTTGATTCTTTTGTTTACGTTTGTTTAGAGGCAGCTCAAGGACAAATGATTTTTTGCAATGTGTTTTTTTGTGTCCCGCTTCTTTGCACCTGCTACAATGTACAATTTTTGGCTCCTCGCCTTGAGATAGTATACAATTTGTATTTTGCGGACGACCTGGTTTTGGGTTGTCCATTTGTGGAGGAGTAACAGGATGTACATGGCTTGGAAACTCTCATTCGTTAAAATTTCCAACAAAATGAATTGACTCTGCGTAGGTTGCTTGATATTTTTCCTTTTTAAACCAGTCTGCTATGAATTGTGCACAATCTGTTAGACCCAAAGACCTTGTAACAGCAATTACGTGACCACAAGGTATCCCCGAAAGCTGCCATTTGCAACATTCACATGTAGCATTCGTAAAGTTCACTTCACGGTTATATAGCCCATCATAAACTTGATATTCATATTGATTAACTCCTTGAACCACCCATGTGGCGCTTTTCCTTTTTCTTTTCTCCACCTTGTCCACTGCCCAATCTGTGATATCGTGCTTCATGTTCGCTACATAAAAATATAAACATAAATTAATTAATTGGTGTATATCAAAATAAACATTTAATCAATTGTTTGTGTTTTAAAAGATAACTATCTACAGCTTGTCCACCATTAAAATACCACTTCTGCACCATTTTTCGATATGACTCAGTCAACGCTGTGACTGGTAGCTTTCTTGTCTTTACAGTACAAGCATTAACAGACTCCACACTATTAGATGTACGATGGTGTACGATGCGTGGGTATGCGCTATAGACCAACGTCTAGGATTAGCCTCAATTAGCTTGTGGTAAGCATCAGGCTGAACAACCTGGAGTATGTCCATCTTGTTTTGCCACTCCTCTGGTGTATACGCTTTGCATATGCTCCAGTACAGACCTTTGTATTTTTTATTCTTCAAGGAAAGGTTCATCATCAGATGATGACAACATATACCATGAAACGCTGACGGGAATTCATTCCGTACCGCCAAAGCTATAGCAGGATGCCTATCAGATATCAAAACCAAATTTGGGTTATCACCTATGCATTCCTTAAGTTCGGACATCCACCATGACCAACAATCACCGTTCTCCCCTCTGCATAAACCGTAAGCAATATTGCACAATTTGGTTGTTTCCATCCATGCCTACAGCTAACAAATTTGTACCCTTGTACAAACTCTCTAAATGCGTAGCGCCAACTATAACCAGTGGGCGAAGATAGTTCACGAACGTGCGCATCTGAATATAAATATTGGAAAAACATTATATTAAACACATTGTCATTTATTTATTAAAAAAATGAGCAAGACTTACTGATGCACCAACGACATTGAATAACATTTCGAAAACTCCTTGATTGTTTGTCTTGATTCGTGTGACCATCATTGGTTTTTTTTTCTAGATTGTACGACAGCATTTCAAACGATTTGAATGGTGAACCTATTATCATTTGTAACCCATAATCCTTTCCTCTCCATGCTTGTTGGTAAGATATATTTATTTTATATTGTGCCATGATGTCTTTTTGTATATCTTTCCCTTTCAAATCTCGGCTACCATCTTCTAATTTAGATTTGAGAATGTGCCCAAGAACTTTTTTGTTTGCATTTCGATGGTTTGGATAAGTTTGAGTTTTAGAACACGTGTGAATATCATTCATTTTTGTTATATGAAAAACATATGTATTCACCCAACGTCTAGCCAGAAACGTCCAGTCACATTCTTTAAAATTGACGCATTTAAGTTCATATCTATTCGGATTCATCTTATTTGCCAAAAATTCATAACCCTCTTCTAAAGCTTTTAAACCACAAGCTAAGGCTAATTTATCCCTACTTAAAAAAGTGTTTCCGACTTTAACTTCAGATTCTTTATTATAATGCTTTGAAGGAATAGGTTTGGACGTATAAAGTGGTGTTTCTGGAGTGTCTAGCATAAACGGGAAATAATTTGTCCATTTATGGTTAAGGTGTTGTGGGTTTTCATTTACACCATCAAAACTGTCATTTGCTTCATCTTCATGTTCGTCATCTGACTAGAACGCAAATGATAACCCTGGTTTTGTGAAATTGGCCTCATTTTGATAACCAGATTCAATGTTTTGAAAGTCATTATAGTAGAAATTTTGAGATGGACCATCATTTGATGGGCCGATGTTTTCATCTGATGTCGGTTTAAGAAAATTGTAAAACATTGGATTTTCTTCTGTTGAGCCAAAAGTGGTGGTTTCTTTCATTTTTTTTGGTTGAGAAACATACAAACGTGAAAATTCATATGAACAATCACAAGTACACTTAACAAAAAAAATTACCTCGTTGTCGTCTGTAATATTCATCCGAAAGTCAGCTGAAGGGACCTTACCCGATAAATTTATTCGGTTATTTGGATCAAAGTTGAATTTCTCCACCATCATTTCAACTAACACTGAGTACGTTATATCATCATATATAAAAACATCTCGTTCTTCCTCATCAAAATGCAATATACATTTGAATTTCTTTAAATTTAAATCCACTTTCTTGTAAGTTATTTTGAAGATATGTTGTTATTCAATTTCGAGCCTATGTTATATATAGTGTAGGAGCTCCATTTGTGGCGTAAACATAATTGTTTTGTTGGCCTATCACATCTATGTTTCTATAAAGCAACCTAATTATCATATTTCGTGTACAATGTTAAGTGATCAAATAAAAGTGATCAAAAAATTGTCATTGGCCTATCACATCTATGTTTGTATAAATCAACTGACTAGTCCTAATTGTCATATTTCGTGTACAATGTTAAGTGATCAAAAAATTGTCATTGCCCTATCACATCTATGTTTGTATAAAGCAATCATAATTGTCATATTTCGTGTACAATGTTAAGTGATAAAAAAATTGTCATTGGCCTATCACATCTATGTTTGTATAAAGTGAGTCATAATTGTCATATTTCGTGTACAATATTAAGTGATCAAAAAATTGTCATTGGCCTATCACATCTATGCTTGTATAAAGCAACTTACTAGTACTAATTGTCATATTTCGTGTACAATGTTAAGTGATCCAAAAATTGTCATTGGCCTATCACATCTATGTTTGTATAAAGCAACTGACTAGTCAAATCCATATGTGCATATGGTTAAATGTTGTCATATTTCCTGTAAAAAATATGTGAACAGTCAGATGGATGTGCTATAATCTTCATCTATTTAACGACAATCTTTTAGGTTAATGTTTACTCAAACTCATTCACTAACAAATTCTTCTCCATTCTTCAAAAATGTCGGACAATATACCTTTCGAACTTCAAATTGATATCATGCATAAACTTCCAGTTAAGTCTCTACTACAGTTTCGTAGTGTCAAAGAGATGGAAGTCAACCATATACTTTGCTGACTTTATTCGTTGTTACGGTTTTCATGAGACGGATATGTGCTGTTTTAAATTAACTTATATGCAAATGAGTGTAGGTTTTATGTTTTCAGTAGATGATAATTTAGCCTTCACGCCTCTACAAACTAATTTATATGTAAAACCCTAAAAATCGTAAACGTGAGAAAAGACTATTTTGCCCTCTAATTTAAAACTTATGAAATACGTAAAATACTTCGAGCTCGTTAAATACATTTCTAACATAACTTATAAATGATTATCAACCTAAAATATACAAGATCAATAAAATAAACTTGCACTTATGTTAGCTTTATACATGGGCCGAATTTTTCCCCATATAATACAAGAAAATGTAATTTGAATCCACGCCCATCATGTGTAATTATGGAAGGCGAAATCTATTTTTGATTCCCATTATATTCGACCAAAATCACTCCCCACAATATCCCGTTTTTCTCTCATACATCTAACCAACATTAGACATTCGAAAATCAAGCATGAAACCCTAATTTTCTAAAGGTGACGGCACAAGTCTCCTTCCCTTTTTTATTCCATTCGACTACAAGGTGTTCCAAGGTAATGATCTTGATCGTGGGTTCCTGATTCAAAGGAGTAGTTGGTCGTGGGTGTGGATTGCTGTCGTGGGTCTTCCAAGCCAAGGAAAGGCTGGTCGTGGGGTTCTAATTCAAGGGAATAGGTTGTTATGGACGTGGTGCATTGAAGGAGGTTGCTATCGTGGGTTTTGCATTCGAAGGGGTTTCTTGGGTTGATCTTGTCGTGGGTCACAAGGTGTGTGGCTGGTCATGTGTTTTGGAGTCCTAGATCTCGCATCTCCTTTCATTCACGCAAGGGTATCCCTAAACTCCTTCTTTCCTTTTCTGATTTGTATGTCGTGTGGGTTGTACTCCCTTGAATGCATGTATACGAATGAAATCTCACATAAAAATGATAAACTTTGTTACATGAAATCATAACTCTAGTATATGAATTAACGAATAGAGAAACTCATGTATCGACCCATAATTATGACCATGGTTTTCGACCTACATCTTTTAAGATCATATGCATTGTCACATAAAATCATGTTATGAATATTTATACATCGAATGGAAATGGACACAAATCTTTTAACTTCAAATCTTTTTTTGAACCTATTATATACACGACCTATATATAAATTAATGACGAGCTAAATGATTTTGTACGTACGCATATATCCTTGAATTTATGGTGTCGACTAAAATGGTTAAAGAGTCTCAAATTGGTTAAATTGTGTCGAATGGTTTTTTTTGGGGTATGTTGAGTCACGACCAAAAGTGGGATCTCACAAAGGGTCATGTAACCTTATCATAATCAGGTTTAAATAGTTTAACACGTATACGTTAATCGAAAACTAAAACTAGAGCCTTCATGCGTTAAAGGTTAAAGGTTAGTTTTGTAATTGATAAAACTTGAAGGTTTATTCGTTAATATGGTAAAGACATGGACTAAAAGGTAAAATGAATAAACTTGCTATACTTACACTTTTAACCCTATACTTTGTGATATTGATAGTTTTGACCTTAAACTTGTTTAACTTGGCATAATTGACCCTTAAAATATGATAATACTTATTCTCATCATTTTGACCTAATTAACTTAAATTATATCATTAATGACTAAACCTGCTATTTTTGGAAAGTTACTAATTATAGAAACCTACTAATTATGGAAACCTGCCTAAAATAGAAAGTTACCTAAAATGGAAAGTTACTAAATATGGAACTACTGCTAAAAGTGGAAACCTGCTAAAAATGGAAAGCCGTCTAAAATGGGTAATCTGATCTTAATAAGCATTATCTAATTCATATAGGTTCCGGGCAGCGGGATTGATTCATTGTGCGACTTTACTTTCCTAATTTTACTTGCTTCAAATGAGGTACAGATATTCTGACCTTTCTCATAAGGTTTCTCATGACCTCTTTGCATCTTTGATCTCTTGCCATTTTGTTATTGAACCTTTGCTTTGCTATTGACCCCTTTGCTATTGAACCTTTGATATTGACGCTGTAGTATTGAACCTTTGCTATTGAACCTTGGTATTGAACCTTTGCTATGGACCCTTTGATATTGAATCTCTGCTATTGAACTTTGATATTGAACCATTGCTATGAACCTCTGAATTGTGAACCATTGATATTGAACCTTTGATTATGAAGACTTATATATTGCTACACTTTGGACCTTTTGTATTGACCTGTCAGTTTGATACCCAAGCCATTAACTAGGCATAGGGGTTCCATGTCCGTGTCATTGATGCACCAATGGCATGACTCCAGTGTGGATGATTTATGTTCCACACCGTCCCCATTTTGTATTGATTATGCGTGCTTCAAATATATTGTATGGCCACTATTGTTTTGCAGGGGGCGTATGGATGCATCCTAGATTTGTATTGTATTGATATTGATATTGTTAGGATTTAGTAAATCCAGTTATTAAAGTGTCGGTCACCTCAAGTATATGTAATCGTTAGAAAGCTCGTAGTCGTAGTTATTTAATGTTAAGTAGTATCTAGTTAAGTAACACCGTGGAGGACGGACGGGTCTTTACCCACTGTATGCCTGATTCACAGCCCGTAGGTGGCGTTTTATGTAAAACTATAAATACCCTCTACCTCCCAAGGTAGAGGGTTGGAGCTCATAATAATACTTTCATTTTCTCTCACTAAGTTCCCAAACCTCTAACTATTTCTCTCTCTAAAAACCTTATTGTATACGCCCCATTTGATCATGATTTGATGTGTTTGTGAAATCCAATATGTTACAAATGGTATCAAGAGCCATGGTTTGATCATCTCTCTTACATATCCTTGGATTTCTAGTGGTTTTATATGGTTTTTGGGTTTGAAAAAGTTTAGTGGTTTTTGCCTCATTTGGATCATTTCTTGTGTTAAAGTTTCAATTTTGAGTGTACTTTTGTGTTTAGAATCATTGTAAGTGCTTGGGTTTTGATTTAGAAAGCTTGAATCACTGTGGTTGGGCTTGTTTTGGATTGAAAAGTGTGGTTTTGAAGTTTTTCAACTTAGCGACTTGTGTCTCAGAGTGTTTTTCTTCGTAGCGACTTGCTTTAGTAATTTCCAGCGAGTTGTAGTTTAAGTCGTAGCGACTTGATCTTAGCGACTTGTCTATTGAGACAAGCCGACAAACAGTACAACGTAGTGGAGGTTCCACTTCGGCTAGCGACTTGTCCTTATTGTTCTTAGCGAGTTGACTCTTAGCGACTTGGATACTTAGCGAGTTGTTCTTTAGCGACTTGTCTGCTTAGCGATTTGGTGCTTTAGCGACTTGTGTTGGCGACTTGGGTCTTAGCAACTTGTGCTTAGCGACTTGATTCTAGCACTTGAGGTTTAGCGAGTTGCTACTTAGCGACTTGGTTCAAGGGTTATAGCGACTTGGTTAATATTTGTTTCTAATACGGTTTTCTCTTGATTTAGTAAAATCCCGTGAAAGAATCTATTTCCCGGTTTAATCATAGAGTTATAAAATCCCGTGAAATCTGTAAACATGTCTACCAACGTGCCTACAATCATCTCTGTTAATACAAATATCGTCATTAAACGTTATTTATATTTTTTGATCTTTACCTAAGTTTTGTTTAACGACAAAAGTAAATTTAATTTGTATAAAAGCTTAAAGCTTGTCAAGTTTAATAGATATTAAAACAAGTTTTTTTCAAACAATATATTCATCATTCAAGCATTTACATTTATGATTAGTAACATCTTGATATGACTCTAATCATTATGTATGATAGTAGTTTTTAGAATGTGTTAGGTTCTTAAAACCAAACACTACTTATGTACTTGCATATTTCTAAAAATAGAAATACAACATATGACATCATGTGATGCATCATGGAAATCATTGGAAGATTTCATTAGATATTTTGTGTGGATTTGTACTCTTCATATCTTGCACAATCTCACTTAGATAGAGTTGACTTTAGTAAAGATTTGATATCTTACTGCCGACCGGCAATACCAAATTGGTACACAGGCGTAACCCTTTTAAGGGTTCCGCGGTCCAGGACGCTCCTCACTCCCATTTTGGCTATAAATAGCAATGCCAAGCCAAGTAGTTTTCATCCCTTTCTAACATACTCTCATACATATCTTCTCTAACCTTTCTAACTCAGTTTCATATCATATTAGTGATCTCTTTTGTAGCAAAGAAGATCAAGTCACATTCAAGCTTCAAACGCGAAGTTGGAAGTCTTGTTTGTTTAGTGTTGTATGATCTAGTGTTGATTCATACTTCATTGTTATATTAAACCATCTTGTGAGTGTGAGTGGTTAGTATTTTAGTCCTCAAAATACATTGTGTGTGGGAGTAGTTGTACCCTTGGAAAGAACTCGACATCTAGCTTAGTGTTGGAAATAGTGTAAGCGAAGTGTAAAGGTTTTCTCCGCCGGTGAAAGGAGCTTGTTGACTAGTGAAGTTAAACTCTCGAGTGTGAGACTCGAGGAGTGGAGTAGGGCAAGGAAAAAGAGTCCTTGTAGACCGAACCACTATAAACAACTTGTTGTGGTTTGATCATTTCTTTCCTTATTTACTCTTTACATATTGCTTGCATATTTCATTAACATATCTAAGATCAATATCAATTGATCTTTTCAATAAGTTTCAAAACAAGATTTTAATTGGTAAACTATTCAACCCCCCTTCTAGTTTTCTACAATTGGTCCCAGAGCCTCGTTGCTCAAGAATTTCTAAAATAATCTGTATTTTATAAACTTGAAACGATCCATGGATTCTGAAAACTTTAAAGAAGGGCAATCTATGCAAAGACCACCACTCTTTGAAACCAATGGATTTATCTATTGGAAAAACCGTTTTGAAACATATGTAAAATCAAAAGATATAGATCTTTGGTTTATTATTGTTAAAGGGGATTTTAGTTCTACAACAAAGGATATTTCTGTTGATGAACAAAAGAAATTAGTTGCTAAAAATAATAAAGCTAAAATGATGCTTTACCTAGAAAAGAATATGAAAGAATTTTTATGTGTGAAACCGCCAAAGATATTTGGGAATCTTTAATTGTTACACATCAAGGTAATTCACCAGTCAAGGATAACAAAATTGATCTTCTTGTTCAACAATATGAACAATTTGTTATCCCTGAAGATGAAACCATTGATTGTGGCTTTGCTCGCTTTAATACTATTATTACATCACTTAAAGCACTTGATGAATCTTTTCGTAGTAAGAACTTTGTCGGGAAATTTCTTAGAGCACTCCATCCCAAATGGAGAGCTAAAGTGACCGCCATTGAGGAATCAAAAGATCTCTCAATAATGTCACTAGACGAGTTGATCGGTAACCTCAAAGTACACGAAATGGTGATGGAGAAAGATTCGGAGATCATCAAAGGAAAAAGGGAGAAGATCAAATCCGTTGCTCTAAAAGCAAAAGCAGAATCAAGTGATGATGACGAATCTTGCTCCGGTAGTGAAGATGAGGAATATGCCATGGCCGTTAGAGATTTTAAGAAGTTCTTTAGAAGAAGAGGAAAGTTCGTAAGACAACCTCGAGAAGAAAAGAAGTCATTCCGAAAAGATCGGGATGACAAGAAGGGAAAAGGTGAAAGAAAATGTTTTAGATGTGGTGATGCAAGTCACCTCATAGGAGAATGTCCCAAGCCACCTAAAAGCAAAACTCAACGAGCTTTTGTAAGTGGTGCTTGGAGTGATAGTGAAGACGATGAAGAATCAAGCAAGGAAGAGATCGCTCTAATGACACATGAGTCAAATGAGGCACTTTCCGACTCTTCTTATTCTTCTATTGATGACGACACTTTGCAAAAACAATATAATCAATTGTGTGAGCTAAGTCTAAAAATCATAACTAAAAATAAATTTTTAAAAACCAAAAGGAATTTTTGGAAAATGAAGTTTATGAGTTAAAAGAAAAGCAAAACGACTTGAAAAAGGAAAAGCAAATGACGATGATTGTAAGTCATGTCAAGAGCTTAAACTTGAAATAGAAAAACTAAAGCTCACACAAGATGTTCTAATCGAAAATAATTCTAAGTTTAAAAGGTTTAACAAAATGGCCGAAAATAATAGAAAAATAAATTTTTAATTCCAAAGAGTCAAAACAAAATGGCCGAAAAAGACGAACATTCTGTCAAAATTGCTGCATGCAGCAACGGACCAGACGGAACCAAAATAAGGGTTCCGTCCGTTGTGCAAAATGGTGTCCTGTACCTCAGCAAGAAGCGAAATGTTCGCAATACGACCGTACTTGAATTTGTTAAAATAACAAAGAAAACCAATGATAGTGTTAAACTAAAACCAGCTGTTACATCTGGAGTAGGACTTGTCAAAAATGAATTTAGATCAAAAACTACTCAACAACGGTATAAAACTCCTTTTGCCAAACGTCCCTTTCCTAAGAGAAACCACAACGTACAACCCAACTACCAACACAACGGTTGGAATCAAAACTTTCCTAGACCATATCAAACTCAGATTACATGCCATGGAACTCTTACCCATCGTTTCCATACATGAATCAAATAAATGGTATGTTTAACCCCAACGGACCCATGAGATATTGGGGACCAAATGCTTGAGTTATTTGCTTCTTAGGTATGCTTGAAAGTTGGATTGGAACATGATGAATGGATAAAAGATAGTGGATGCTCATGACATATGACGGGCAACAAAAGTCTCTTCTCATCATACCAAGAGTATGACGGAGGTAATGTCACCTTTGGTAGCAATCTCAAAAGCAAAATTATTGGTAAAGGTACGATTGCTCATAACTCCCTAACTATTGAAAATGTTGCTCATGTGGATAGGTTAGGATTTAATCTACTTAGTATTAGCCAATTATGTGATAAAAAGTATAAAGTACTATTTGATGAAAATGGTAGTAAAATACTAAAAGATGGTATCACCATAGCTAAAGAAGTTAGGAAAAATAACATATACGTCATGAAGATAGATAAAACATATAATGACAAACTTTGCCTAACAACATTAGACGATAGCTCTTCTCTTTGGCATAGACGCTTAGGTCACGCTAATATGAGACTTATACAAAACCTATCTTCAAAAGAGTTAGTTAAAAATTTACCAAAACTAAAATATGATCAACACTTTTGCGGCAGCTTGCAAAATTGGTAAACAAACCATAGTAGTCACAAATCTAAAAATATGGTGTCCACATCTAAGTGTCTAGAATTATTACATATGGACTTGTTTGGACCATCCGCTATAAGAAGCTATGGAGGCAACTTATACACTTTGGTCATAGTAGATGATTACTCAAGGTTTACTTGGACATTGTTTTTGAAAACCAAAAATGAAGCTTTTGATAAATTTGAAATACTTAGCAAGAAAATTCAAAATCTTCTAGGTGTCAAAATTGTGTCGATTCGAACGGATCATGGTCATGAATTTGACAACGAAACTCAATTTGGAAACTTTTGTAATACAAATGGTATAACACACAACTTTTCCGCTCCACGAACACCTCAATCAAATGGAGTAGTAGAACGTAAAAATAGAACAATTCAAGAAATGAGTAGAACAATGCTTAATGAACAAAACATACCTTAAAAGTTTTGGTGTAGCCCGTTGACACTTCTACATATATTTTAAATAGAGTCTTAATAACGTCATTTCTTAACAAAACACCATATGAACTTTATAAAGGTAAAAAGCCAACGTTAGGATATTTTAGAGTCTTTGATTGTAAATGCTTTATTCTTAATACTAAGGATTATCTCACCAAGTTTGACCCAAAGTCTTATGAAGGTGTATTTCTTGGTTACTCTCAAACTAGTAAAGCTTACATTGTCCTAAATAAAGAAACAATGATAGTCGAGGAATCGTTGAACATAACATTTGACGAAAGTCCACCTCCCTCTAGAACATCACCTTTGGTATGATGACTTAGAAAGTCAAATAATAGAAAGTCAAATTAATAATAACAAGGAAGATGAACCATTAAATAAGGAAATTGTCAACATCAAAGAATCTAAAAGTCATCCTTTAGAAAAAGTCATAGGACAACTTAATCAAAGAACCTTAAGGTCACAAGCCCAAAATCAAAGTAATTATTTTTGTTTTGTATCCACCATTGAACCGAAAACCATAAATGAAGCAATAGAGATGAATCATGGGTTATTGCCATGCAAGAAGAATTAAACCAATTAGTTAGAAATGATGTTTGGAAACTAGTTCCAAAACCCAAAGATCAAACTATAATTGGAACAAAATGGGTCTTTCGAAATAAAATGGATGAAAATGGTGTAGTATCTAGAAACAAAGCTAGGCTTGTTGCACAAGGTTATAATCAACAAGAGAGGATTGACTATGATGAAACTTATGCACCGGTAGCTAGACTTGAATCTATTAGAATATTACTCGCTTATGCATGTGCTTATGACTTTAAATTATTTCAAATGGATGTTAAAAGTGCTTTCCTTAATGGGTTTATTAACGAAGAAGTGTATGTTGCTCAACCTCCCGGTTTTACCGACTTTGAGAAACCACATCATGTTTTCTAACTCAAGAAAGCATTTATCGGCTTAAACAAGCACCTAAGCTTGGTACGACCGTCTTAAGACTTTTCTTATTGATAACAAATACACTATGGGATTAGTAGATAATACTCTTTTTACCAAGGAAAAGGAATCACAAATTATCATTGTTCAAATATACGTTGATGACATTATATTCGGATCAACTTGTCAAGAACTATGTGATGATTTCTCTAAAATCATGCATGACGAGTTTGAAATGAGTATGATGGGTGAGTTAAACTTCTTTCTAGGACTTCAAATTAAACAACTAGAAGATGGCATTTTCTTTAACCAATCTAAATATATAAAAGACATGCTTAAGAAATTTGGCCTTGAAGATTCCAAACCAACTAAAACACCCATGTCCTCGGACACTAAACTCACCAAGGACGAAGAAGGTGAATCCGTAGATAACACTAAATATAGAGGAATGA
This sequence comes from Chrysanthemum makinoi, assembly GCA_910596185.1. Lineage (NCBI taxonomy): Eukaryota > Viridiplantae > Streptophyta > Magnoliopsida > Asterales > Asteraceae > Chrysanthemum > Chrysanthemum makinoi. The sequence goes on along the minus strand of OU343216.1, from coordinate 15,647,051 downwards.
TTGGTAGTCTACTCTATGTTACGGCTAGTAGACCCGATATTATGTTTAGTATTTGTCTATGTGCTCGCTTTCAAGAAAACCCAAAGGCATCACACTTAGAAGCCTTAAAAAGGATTTTTAGATACATTAAGGGAACAACGTGTTTAGGATTATGGTATCCCAAAGGGACGGGTATAGAAACCATAGTGTATGCCGACTCGGATCATGCCGGTGATTATGTTGATAGAAAAAGTACAAGTGGTATTTGCACTTTTGTTGGACATTGTCTCACCTCATGGTTTGCAAAGAAACAAACGGCCTTAGCCATCTCAACCACTGAAGCCGAGTACGTCTCAGCCGGAAAAGCATGTCAACAAGCTCTTTGGATGAAGCAAGCTTTAGTAGATTACGTAATTCATCTCAACGACATTGTGATACTTTGCGATAACAAAGGAGCCATCGATCTCAGCAAGAATCCCGTTCAACATGCTCGTACAAAACATATTGAAATCCGCCATCACTTTCTTAGCGACAATGTTCAAAAAGGAAACATTTCAATGAGAAGTATCCTCCAAGACAACATTGCCGACATCTTAACTAAGCCTCTTAAATGAGAACCTTTTAATCTTCTTAGACTTGGTTTAGGGTTAATGGAACCAAACATGTAGGATAAACATAGCCCAAAACATTAGAATAGTCAAAACAAAACAATATTGTCTTGTACCTGCTTTCTGTAGCCACGGCAACCAACAACAAAGACGGAACCAAAGTTTTGGTGCCGTCTGGTCCGTGGTATCTACAGAAGCAAAACTGCTATATACAAATCATCCTCTTCCTTAAAACCCACTTTACCAAAACGTGTAAAACTTAAACCAAGCTCATCATTGTAAGTATCCTAACTACATTTCATCTCTTAATTCTGAGTCTAGGATTCTTATTTATGCACAAGACTATCACAAATCATTACATGGGGTTTTATGTATGCTTTTATACCAAATATGAATTCAATTGGCAAATTGCATAACTAGTCATTGAAATTAGGTACTACATTATCATATTGCATAAACAAATCATGCTTCCCACTAATTGATAGATAATGAATATAAGGCCTTATTCAAACAACCAAACACCCCATGTCAAAAGTTTTGAAAAGCTTCTCACTTGTAGGAAAACAATTTTTTCATTGCTAATACAAATAGAAACGTTAAATTTTCATCACTTGCATGCTCTTGAATACTAAAGGTATTGCATAACTAATATGCATTCCGGGTATATTCAAATGAAGCCACATTGAATTAGGAGCATTTGGGTTATCTCATGGTATTTGCCAAACACTCCACTAAAACCATTTTTGTGCATAAAATGAGTCGAGATAAACGCAACTCCAAATTGTTTTCATATAGGCACACACTAGAACCAAAAACGTTAAAACTTATTCTCATTTTTAACATATTAACTCTTGTCCTTAGGAATAACCATGGTAGCCGCAAGATTCTATGATCATAAAGACACCCTTAACTACATTCCCAAACACCATAAAACCAAAGGACTTACCAAGGAACAAGTATAAATATTTAGGGGTCTAGAATCAAGGTATTTCCATGAGGGTAGAACCATTCACTCATCCTTCTTGAAAATACAACCTTGTGAAGAACTAGCCGCCATTCAATTCGACTGTCTTCTTGACATCGATGAACCAATTTGTCCTAGGTTTGTGTTAGAATTCTACGCTAGTGTGACCGGCTTTAGTGATGAAGACGATGATGAATTCTGTCTTAGGTTTAGAATCAACCAAAATGACTACACCATCACCTTTAGCAACTTTGCTCAAGTGTTAGGAATTCCCAACCGAGGAACTTGTGTCTACACGGATAAGTGGTCACTCACGTCTCTTGATGCAATAAATGACCGCTCTCTTCCCTACCAAACCTTTTGCGATAAGGATGTCATCCGTGACACCTTTTAACCCAAAAGTGATACAACCCGAGTTACCCGAAAGGGAAAAGAAGTAAACCGAGATCCATATGGAATGGAGCTAAATGAACTTAAGCCGAATTTAAGAAATGGGAGGAGCTACTTAGAGCCAACGTCATTAGCACCATAGGAAATAGGGATCACATAAATGCTTGCCTTTGTCACATGCTCTACAACTTGTCCACTCGACAACCATTCAACTTAGCCTACTACATAGCTAGGAGAATGATTGATATTCCAACTCAAGGATCGGTTGCTCTTCCATACGGGATGCTTCTCACCCGTCTCTATAGAAACTTCGCACCAATTCCACCAACCCCAAGAGGAATGCACCTTCACTATGAACTCATCCCTCACATCTTTGTACCTTTGAGTGATGCATGAGTTGCTAAGACAAAGGCAAGAGCAAACCTCCAACTCCATCATCATCATCATCAAATAGCTCGGGATGGTCTTCAGCTCTGTCTTCCAGCTCTCGTCTTCCGTATTATGCGTCTCTTCCCGAAATAGAGAATGAATCAGCAGAGTTCAAGCAAACTAAGGGAATGTTCAAGTGCCTTGGTAGGATGATGAACAAGATTTACAAGAAGTTGGACAAATAAGGGTAATTTTAAGGAGTGTTTGGAACAATTGATTCTCGTTAATGTTTGATACAATTTAGTTGTTTTTATTATATAGGATGATAATATAAACTGAAACAATGGTAAATGCTAACAATCTTATGCAGGGGATAGCGCAAGTATGCTATCAAATTTTACCCATTTTCACTATAATATGAAAATAAAAAAGCCTTGCTCAAAATACATGCTCCACTATGTTTATATATGTGTTATCTACTTTTCCTAACTACAAATGATTAGTATCACATGTTTTAAGAAGAATTTCAGGTTTCGAAAATGTCCCCGACACCTAAAAACGTACTCTGTCCATATTTTTGCACTCCACGGATCAGACGGCACCATAATTTTGGTACCGTCCGTTATGTAAAATGTATACCGCCGTACCTGTACAGGCACCAGACGAACCCTTTTAGGGTTCCGTCCGTGAACATTTTGGTGCCGTGGATCCTTCAGGTAACTTTCTGAATTTCGACTATTTCGTGATTCCAAACTACCATCCAATGCTTATAAATCAATTCTAAATTGCTTATACTCTTATTAGAACTAGTATAATTCACTTAGATATATAAGAAATCCATTTCCCACCAAAATTCAAAAATTTGAAAAATCCACCCAAGGAGCCCTTTGCATAAAGGAAGGAACCAAATTTTTGGTACCTTCAAATCCGTGGGTGATCTGAATATTAGGAAATTCCACTCACTAGAACACATTTATTGCAAATCTTTTCTTCTTTACTCCATCTCTCTTGAATGGCTTGACTTGGGTGATATGACTAGCATTCAACCCACTTCCAAATCATTAGGAACCTCATCTCTTCAATGGTTTAACATCAAATCAAACATATTTCTCCATGATTTTTTTCCCCTATAAATTGAGAGGTTTTACCATGATCATCCTCACACCTTCTTCATTCTTACTATTATCTAGCAAAGAAAAAAACCAAGTCAAAAATGACAAAATCATCTCCAAAACCTTGCAAGAAAACCGCTAGAATTAGTGTGAGGCCTTGTTGTTTCGTTAACCTTAGCTCCTCATCCGAGTCTTCTCCACTCACAATCTCATCTCCCATACGAGATGATACAAACCTTACCTTAGCCACACCTACTCAATCACACATTGTGATCACCACTCCACCACCAACAAAAACACCAACTTCACCTCCACCGGCACCCATCCAAACATCCAAAACACCTTCACCACCTTCACCAAGGTCTCCAACTCTCATTCCCATGGAGTTGTTTTCCACTCCACCAACCACCCCGAATCCTTTCTTGGAGGACTTGGATGACTTGCCTCCTAGGCCAAATCATCCACCACCATTGCCATCCTTTGGCTCAATTGAGCGGATGGCTCATAAGTCACCTCGGTCATCCCTTGACCCAAACGCCCCATTAGGGCCTAAACCTCTTCTCTTCCACCCCATTCACAATGACATTCATGGTCCTTTGTATGAGACCATTCCACTCCCCACATCAATGTTCCCTCATCTTGAGGACATTGAGGAGTGTATGTGGGATGCCAATCCCACTAGAGAGGAATTCAACGGAACTCCACAACCTCCACCCATTCAAAGGCATGGTGGACTCTCACTTGAGTGAGACAATGCAAATGCAAAGTGCTTTGCTTGCTTCCATCATGACCACCCCAAACATTTCCACCCACACTACATCTACCATTCCACCACCACAACCTCCCCAAACATACTACCCCCTAGGCATGGTTTCTCAACTTGTGAGCAAGCGACCCAACCGTTGAATAGGACCGGTTATGGTCCTTGACTTTCAAGAAGAAATGAGGTTCATCCTCAATCATATCCTTGAGCGCCTCAATGCTCTTTCTCATCCACCATCAAATTAGGATGGTCATAGTTTAGCATTTCTAGTTTTTTCTTCTTAGGATTATTTTTTTTTCTTGTACTAAAACACATCATTGTGTTCCCATTTCATGATCTTTATTCATGAAAATTTTAACTAATGAATAGTGTTTTTTATATGTTGGACTTTTACATAGTATTTGGAAATGCTTGTAATGATCATTATTACTAACATTTTTTTTGTAGCTTTATTTTCACAATCCATGTATCTTCCCATTAAGCACCCAATTTAGGGGGAGCTTTGATCAAGGGGAGATAATGGAGCTCTCATTACATTCCGCATCACCTCTTCTTTTTGTTGAGACAAAAGGGAGAAATATAGAACTTGATTATATTTTGACTTTTCTTAAAAATCATGCATACTTTGACTTTCCTGAAAAAGTCAACATCATGCATCAACTAGTGAATACTTTGACTTTCATAAAATAGTCAAACATCATACACTTGCATTATCATTCTCTTTTCAAGTTCTAAAACTAATATTTTTATAACTCTTGCACAAACTTTGTATCTTTTATAAAAATAAAATTTATATTTTGTCCTCAACAAAAAGGGGGAGATTGTTAATACAAATATCGTCATTAAACGTTATTTATATTTTTGATCTTTACCTAAGTTTTGTTAACGACAAAAGTAAATTTAATTTGTATAAAAGTTTAAAAGCTTGTCAAGTTTAATAGATATTAAAACAAGCTTTTTCAAACAATATATTCATCATTCAAGCATTTACATTTATGATTAGTAACATCTTGATATGACTCTAATCATTATGTATGATAGTAGTTTTTAGAATGTGTTAGGTTCTTAAAACAAACACTACTTATGTACTTGCATATTTCTAAAAATAGAAATACAACATATACATCATGTGATGCATCATGGAAATCATTGGAAGATTTCATTAGATATTTTGTGTGGATTTGTACTCTTCATATCTTGCACAATCTCACTTAGATAGAGTTGACTTTAGCAAAGATTTAATATCTTGGCTGTCAACCGGCGTACCAAATTGGTACAGGGCGGAACCCTTTTAAGGGTTCCGCGGTCCGTGGACGCTCCTGTCCATTTTGGCTATAAATAGCAATGCCAAGCCAAGTAGTTTTCATCCCTTTCTAACATACTCTCATACATATCTTCTCTCTAACCTTTCTAACTTCGTTTCATATCATATTAGTGATCTCTTTTGTAGCAAAGAAGATCAAGTCACATTCAAGCTTCAAACGCGAAGTTGAAAGTCTTGTTTTTTTAGTGTTGTATGATCTAGTGTTGATTCATACTTCATTGTTATATTAAACCATCTTGTGAGTGTGAGTGGTTAGTATTTTAGTCCTCAAAATACATTGTGTGTGGGAGTAGTTGTACCCTTGGAAAGAACTCGACATCTAGCTTAGTGTCGGAAATAGTGTAAGCGAAGTATAAAGGTTTTCTCCGCCGGTGAAAGGAGCTTGTTGACTAGTGAAGTTAAACTCTCGAGTGTGAGACTCGAGGAGTGGAGTAGGGCAAGGAAAAAGAGTCCTTGTAGACCGAACCACTATAAACAACTTGTTGTGGTTTGATCATTTCTTTCCTTATTTACTCTTTACATATTGCTTGCATATTTCATTAACATATCTAAGATCAATATCAATTGATCTTTTCAATAAGTTTCAAAACAAGATTTTAATTGGTAAACTATTCAACCTCCCTTCTAGTTTTCTACAATCTCTACTGTAGCTGAGGACGTTCAAGCAGCTGGTTCAGACACTCGTCCACCCATGCTTGACAGAACTAACTATGACTCATGGGCTCAACGAATTAGGTTGTATTGTCTGGGAAAGGAAAATTGAGTCAACATTCTCAAGTCAATTGATGAAGGACCTTATCAGATTGAGACTACAAGAGACATAATTGATACTGCTGCAGATGGAGCCATGATCTTTGGATGGGAAGACTAAAGACATATGATGAGTCCAGTGATAAGTAAAAAGAGATTCGATCTTGATATCAGGGCTTGAAACATTATACTCCAGGGTCTTCCAAAAGATATCTACAAGCTTATCAATCACAACATTGAAGCCAAGGCGGTTTGGGATAATGTCAAGATGCTTCTCTCCGGTTCGAATTAACTAAGGAAGGCAGAGAATCACACTGATATGAATTTGAGCACTTTAAGATGAAACGCAAAGAAAGTGTCTATGAATATTACGTGAGATTCCACAAACTTGTGAATGATATGAGGAATATCAAAATGACCATGCCAAATATTAAGCTAAACTCAAAGTTTGTGAACAACATGAATCGAATGGCACAAATTTGTCACCTCTGTGAAGCTAACCAAAGGATTAAAGAACACCAACTATGAGCAGCTGTATGCCTTCCTTCTTCAGAATGAGAGACATGCTATATTTGAACGAAGGATTCTTGAATAGTTCAAATCTAAGCAGGGAGAAACAAGTTCATCAAATGATTCTCTGCCTTTTACAACAATGTTGGAATTACCACCAAAGCTTCTCAAGTCATACCCACGGGTAATGGTAATTACAAGCTCATCCACGATCCAACATATAAGCCTCCGACTCAAACACACTCATGAAAACTTCATCAATCAACTATCTCTCATGGTAAGTCAAGTCAATATGAATCCTTCCACACACCAACAATAATCTTAGAACATCATCCAATCCACACAATCAAGCTACTGGAGGAGATGGTAAGGTTGGGTGCAGAATGTGCAAGGCGATATATGAACAAGGGATGGTTGGGCAGGTTACTGTAATCTTTGGTAGGTGGAGGATATTTGGCAAATGAAATCGTGGAAGAAATGCCAATCAAGGGCAAGCAAAGCCAATCAAATGCTACGACTGTGGTGGTGAGGACATATTGCACGGAGGCGCACATCTCCAAACGTCCACGAATGCAGAATACTTAGAGACAAGATGCTTCGTGCAAGCTCATGATAATGGGCACTTTGGATGAAGAGGAGTTGTTGTTTTCTTGCTGAAGGGAATGCTAAGACATATGATCTTTGATGTAGATGAAGCGGCTAATTCAGGAAAGGTCACAATCATCAAAATGCCTTTCAAGTTGCTGACTGTGATGCATTTGACTCTGATGTCGATGATAAACCTACTGCCCAGACAATCTTCATGGCTAGCATCTCACCTACGGTCTCTCCAAAGGTCCTTTCACCCAAACAATGTCTGGTCCATCCAAAGAATCAATCATCTCGAGGTATTAAAACTATACGATGAGTTGATGAGCAAAAAGACATAATGAAGTACAATCTCTTGAAACTTATTATTAAGATATTGATAATGTGGGTAATAGTAATATTGTCCCATATGATCAATATGTGACACAAAGTGAATGTGAGATTGTACCAAGTGATGTATCTTCTGTAGTCAATAATGACTATGTTTTTTATGAATACCTGCATGTGCCCAGATGATTCTGTTATCTCTAACTCTGAATGCCTATAAAGAACAAGTTGCTATTTATGAACAACGTGCTAAGTTTGAGTTAACTACTAGTGAGCAGGAAATGGATGACCAAATGCGTACAATTATTAGAAAAAGTAATTTTAGAAGAAGTGTTAAAACAAAGTTTAAACTCCTTACAAGAAAAGCTTTCTAAAACTGTTAAGCAAAAGCAAGAGCTTTAAGATAATGTTAAAGTGCTTAAACAAGAATTTAGCGCTAAGAATCAAAACTTTTGAATGACTTTTCTAATCTTAAAACTTTGAAAAACAAGCTTGAAAATAAGTTGTACATACAAGGGAACACCATTGGGTGCTCACATGGTCACTAAGCCTTGAGTCTTAGCGATAAGCATAGCATTCCCATTATAAAGGATCCCAACCCTGAGTATGGTAAGAAAGCAAGAGAAGCCGAGAAGGTAATCTATGATGGAAATGAGATTCTTAAGCCTAGGCAAACACCATCATGTATAGGAAGCACGGAAGAGGATAGAAAATTAGATGATGCATCTAGGGAGAAAATGGATAAAAAGCTTAACGATCACGCATGTAAAAAGAATAACATAACAATCAAACCCCATGATTAAACTAAGGAAAATTGGATCTCCTTGAACATGTTTAAGCCTCAAACTCAATTAACCCAGAACAGATTTTTTGGAAGAAAGATATGGATAAACAAAAGTTAATGTACTTGTTGAAACAAACACTCCCTTTAGGAAAATGCCTGCAACTACTGTGTATCCTCCAAATACACCAATGCACTTAGTTCCTAGAACTATTGCCACTAATAGAAAGACCTTAATGGCTTGTATGTTGTTTATCAACTATTCGTTGATTTTGAGAAGACATGTAAAAGAGAATCCACACCAACAAGGATACTGAAGGGGAAGGGGTTTTGAGCAAACTAAAGAATGTTATTTAGCGAGGTCATGCCCTTCTTTAACAATTAAAAGGTCAATTTGAGAGTCTTCAAAGGGGATTAACTTCGGATATCAAAGAAATGGAAAAGGAATTTGATGCAATGATTGTTAAGGTAAATGATTATGAATGGGAACTCAAATATAATGAAATTGAAAGGAAGAACTTACATATCTTAAATGAGAACTTAGTATTAAGTTGTGTGGCTCAAGATGTGTTTTATACGGTTTACTAAAGCGTTCTATACTGCTCTCAATTTCATGATTAACTGTTTCCTTGAAAGTTTCCCATGATCGTGTCATTGAGCGTGAAATCAAAAACTTCAACTGAATGAGAAAATTGATCAGGATGATCATGATAATTTAGTAAAACAGTTTTCTAAACTAGAAGTTGAACATTTTAATTTGCAACTAAAACATCAACATCTTAAAGAAAATGTCAAAATCTCAAACATCAAGACATCCTCCAATGTTCCAGAGTTTGATGCACTTTTTGAAATAAACAACGTGACGGCGATTCAAGCTCATTGTAACACGATCAGAAAGTTGAAAGCCCAAATTTCACAATTGAAGGGTGAAAAGAACACGTGGTGCCTCCCAAATGCCTCCTCCTTTAGATTCTCAGTGTTCTCAAACGTTTCATCTTCAAAACTTGGTTAATGTTTTACAAAAAGAAAATGAGAGTTTTCTAGAAGAAAATGAAAAGGTTAAACGACACTTTAAAGAGTTATATGATTCAATGAAAGTCACTCGTGACAAGAGCAACGAAAAAAATAACATCTTTACAAAAGGAAATTGAGAATCGGAGTAGTAGGAAAAGGAATGCCACTTGTCTTTAATGAGAATGTTGCATCAAAGCATATCATATGCAACGCAAATATACTCACAATGTTAATACATTCCTCCTCATCTTAGAAATAACAAACTTGTGTTTCATAACTATTTTGCTCACCTCAACTTAGGATAGTCAAATGTCTCAGTGAGATTGTAGAAGAGGATTTCATAAATATGCCACTTGATAGAGATCAGGTTGCTTACATTCAGCCAACGATCTCAAGAGCTGCTAGAATGTTTAGAAGCAACATGTCCTAAATCCTTAGGTGCAACGAATAAGCTGTGATGCCTTGTTCTATGCCTAGTGCCAATTATGCAACCCATTATATGCCCAAGTATAAGAAGTGAACTCTAAAGTGCCTACAAGTAGTTCGATCCATGCACGTCTAGTTCGGAAAGGCAAAAGTAGCCCACCAACTAATGTTCCCATAATTCCCTCTACAGGAGTAATCAGTGACATTAAAGCAAGCGGGTCAAAAGCCTCGGGCAATACAAAGCAAGATAGGACCTCGCAAGCTAAGAATGTGCATTGGAAGAGAGTAGAAGACCACCCTAGAAACACTAAGTTTGAGTTGAATAAAACGAATCGTGTTGATTCCAGATTATTAGCTTACTGTAATTAATTCAAATTCTTGCTACTATCTGGCAAACCTTGTAATGATGACTGTTTGATTTCTGTTACTGATCATGAATGTGGTGTGAATGTTTTGCTTAATACTGTTAAATGCCCAGTTAAAGTTGTTAATGTTAAAATTCAAGCTAAGAAGGCTAAAGGCAAAAGCGAAGAAAGTTAGAAAACATTGGAAACCCACAGGAAAAAAATTTAGTAATATTGGTTATCAATGGATACCTACTGCCGTAAGTTTAATCTTAATGAGTCTTGCCCTAAATTTGCTAAGTCAATGCCCATTAGAAAATGGATGCCTACTGTTAGAACTATTCCTTTAAGAAGTGAACATACTTTGAATAGGTCAAATACGGACACTAGCGGCCTGCATCTATTCTGATGATTCCATTGTTTCTACTCCGATGTGGGTGTTCCAATCATTGTTACTAACTAACAAATGAAACCCATTCTTGCATGGGATCCCAATTATCGATTATTCATTCTTTTGTGTTCAAACTGCAGTCGTTCAAATCGGTCTGTGGTACCCTGGTGAGCTTTTCCAAGCATATACTGGAGATCGCTCATGCTCCATGAACTTTGTGAGTAAATTCAGCGGAATTGTTAGATTCGGGAATGACCATTTTGGAGCAATTATGGGTTATGGAGACTATGTTGTTGGCAAAAGTGTAATCTCCAAGGTATATTATGTTGAAGGTCTTGGTCACAACTTGTTTCTGTTGTCAATTCTGTGATTAGATCTAGAAGTGGCATTTAGAAAACATACTTTTTTCGTTAGAGAACTCGATGGTGTGGAACTTTTAAGAGAAACTCGTGGTTAAAATCTATACACCATCTCTATCGAAGACATGATGAGTCTTCTCAAGCAGCTTGTTGTCAAAGGCTTCGAAAACAAAGTCATGGTTATGGCATCGTCGTCTCAATCACTTGAACTTCGGTACCATCAATAATCTTTCCTGAAAAGATCTTGTAAGAGGCTTACCCAGATTAAAATATGAAAAAGATCATCTTTGTTCAGCATGCCAATTGGGAAAAGCAGGAAATATGCCCACAAACCCAAACCCCAAACCAGTAATAGAAGTTCGCATACCCTTCATATGGATTTGTGCGGTCCAATGAGAGTGCAAGCATTAATGGGAAGAAATATTTTATGGATAGTTGTTGATGACTACTCTCGATTTACTTGGGTAAAGTTTTTGAGGACAAAGGATGAAACTCGGTACTCATCATCAAACTTATCAAGCAGCTTTTCAGGTCGTCTTACATTACGGTTATCAATTGTTTGAGCGACAATGGCACAGTTCGTCAACACAGACTTAATTCATTTTATGAAAGTGTTGGAATCAGTCATCAAAGAAGTGTCCACGAACTCCTCAACAGAACGGTGTAGTTGAAAGACGAAATCGAACTCTTGTGGAAGCTGCAAGAACAATGCTCATTTATTCAAAGGTTCCAATGTTTCTTTAAGTGAAGCCATTGCACTGGCTTGCTACACTACACCAAAATCGTTCTCTTATACACATCTCTCATGGAAAAACTCCATACGAACTTGTCCATAAACGAAAACCTGATCTCTCCTACCTTCGTGTGTTCGGTGCTTTGTGATATCCAATGAATGATGGTCAAGATTTAGGTAAATTAAGAGCTAAGGCAGACATTAGAGTTTTTGTAGGATATGCATCAAACAAGAAGGGTTACAGAATCTACAAAAAAAGAACTCGAGATATCATGGAAACTATTCACGTCACGTTCGATGAGTTGTCCAGGAAAATGGATCTAGGACAATCCAGTTCTGAACCCGCTTCTCAACCTTCATTAAGTAGTCCTATCAGTTCTACTCTTGTTCCAAATCCTTCACCAGCAACTCCTTATGTACCTCCTTCAGAAGATGATTTGAAGAAACTGTTTGATCCAATGTTTGATGAACACTATGAGCCAATTGCTAATGATCTGTCAATTCCATCATCAGAGGCTGTCCCTATCCTGTCATGAAGTTAACCCTTCATCTCTATGTCATTAAGTCAAGAGCTCCTGCTGTGATCATTCGTCTCATCAACAAATCATCAACCATCGAGTGTACATCATGGAATTGTGTCTGGCACCTATGATGGAGATAATCCCTTTGCTACTCCTGAAGATGCACCCTTTGAGAACATATTTGCTCTTGAATCATCATCAGAACCATCTTCATCAGAAATGACTCGCTACTTTTGGTTCCTCAACAACAACCACACGAACACCTTAGAAAATGGACACATGATCATCCATTTGACAACATCATTGGAAATCCCTCTCGTCCAGTATCTACTCGCAAACAACTTGCAACTGATGCCTTATGGTGCTTCTTCAATTTTGCTATCCAGATCGAACCAAGACGTTAAACTGCATGAATGAAGACAGCTGTTAATGCCATGCAAGAAGAAAGTCATATTTTGATCGACTAGATGTATGGGAATTAGTACTTGCTCTGACGTGCTATGATTCATTACTCTAAAGTGGATCTTCAAAGTAAAACTTGATGAGCATGGTGATGTATTAAGAACAAGGCAACGATTGGTTGCAAAAGGATACCGTCAAGAGGAGGGTATTGACTTTGAAGAATCATTGCTCCAGTTGCTCATATCGAGGCAATCAGAATCTTCTGGCTAATGCGCAATTAAGAACATGGTAGTCTATCAGATGGATGTAATACTCCTTTTCTTAATGGAGATCTTAAAGAAGTCGTTATCCGTCACCAATCTGAAGGCTTTGGTGAATCCAGAGCATCCTACTCACGTCTATCGTTTGAAGAAGGCTCTTTACAGTTTGAAGCAAGCTCCAAGGGCATGGTATGATATGCTATCAAAGTTTTTTTTATCTATTGGATTCAGCAGGGAGCATTGATCCGACATTGTTCACGAGAAGTCAGGCAAACACTTAATTCCACGTTCAATCTATGTTGACGATATTATTTTTGCCTCGATCCGACCCCAATGAATGTGGACCTTTTTCAAATGAAATGGTTCCAAATTTCAAATGTCAATGATGGGACAAATGTCATTTTTCTTGGGATTACAAATTTCACAAAGTCCCGGAGGCATTTTGTTAGGTCACTAGATTTACAACACAAGCTTCAATGAAAGAGATAGAGAGGCGGATGAACAATACACACACAAACACACACACTTATATGCTATGAATGGTTGGTTAGAGTTATGTGAAAAAATGCATTGAACAACCAACCCTCAGTGAGGTTTATACACAGTATTTATAGGCAGAGCTAGGGCAACACTCCCACTCCTTCCCTTTTCCTTATTGGACATGGGCCTAAGCTTATGGGCTTCTACATAAGCTAGACCTTAAACAAACATAAAGGCCATAATAAGCTAACTATTACATATGAGTAACTAACACTTGAATAAAGTTTAGGAGTGATTCCAACAATCTCCCCCTCAAGTGTTGGTGATGAAAATCGGAAAGCGTTGATGTATAGTAGCGTTGACGTCTCTGACATTCTTCTTTCTTGTGAAAGAATTGCCTTCATTCGAACCATCTCCCAGTGTGAGAGATAGTTTTCTTTGAATAGTTATGCTTTGACGTCATCTTTAACTTTGTTCTTTGATCTTTGTTCTTTGTGATAAAAGTGATAGTATGTTGTTATCTGCATCAAGTCTGCCTCAGTCGCTTCATTGCTGCCAATCAGTGTCTCTCCATCATTCTTCAACATGCTCACATGCTCTTTTGACGTTGGAAATCAGTATGATGAGTTCTTTAAGTCTTTAACTTTGTAGATTCTTTTGGTTTGTGAAGAATCATTCTGATGTTTGTTGCTTGATATAGAACTTCCATTAATGATGATGTTGGCGTGAGCATGAGAAGAATCTGCACGATCATTCCGCTCCAGAGCTTCCATAAGAAAACATAAAAACGGTTAGTAATAAGCGGATTCCGGCACTTACAAGTTTGAACTTGAGAGTGTTCAGCATATTGTGAAAACACAACTCTAATTCTTACAAAGGCCGTTCTATCGAATCGAGTCCCCACAAGTGAGATAACACGATGTACCGAAAGTACACCTATGATTCAATGAGTCGCTGAGGTACCCGAGCATCACCTCACGACTGTCTACCTTGAGACCACTAAGCGCAATCCACGGGAGTTGCGAAGCGACCTGCTGTCAGGGCGTTTGATGTTGACCCTGCAGAGTTTTCCATTCAATCACTGAGGATCACAAATGTGAACCTCTCATAAATGTTCTCGACAGATTGCTAAGATCTGTGAAGGACTCGATAATGTACCACTGAAATTCTTATTGTTGAACGTCAAGTGATGAAATGTCAAGTGTACCTAAGAGATCTTTTGATGAATCTCGTGGCTCTAGACTCAATAGTGCATTTTGGTTTTCCTGAGCAGAGACTAGGGAGAGGGTCTCCTTCTTCAATACCAGCAATCTCTAAGAGAAAGCCGATAGTTTACGTAGGTTTCCCTGTGAGAATGAAACAAGCTTCTGTTGAGAGAAACTTGAGTGGCTAAGAAGGTTTAGTGCATGCGTCACTGGGTCCATTACGACTTTTGATCTTCAATACCGGTGTCATCTAGTGACAACCAGTAGCATATGAATTGAACCCGGTGTCTGCCCTAAGTTGAATAATCTGGAGGGCTATTTCTTTTCACCCTTTTCTTTGCATTTATTTTTAATTCTTCAACCTTCTTTCTCTTTTCCGATTCTCATCTCTCATTTTTACAATCATACCTAAGGACTTCTAAATTCTAACTATTGGTAGTGTCCTGGGTGATATCCTCCCTCCGCTCTGGCGGATCATAGGACGGTTATTCCTAACCTTAATCACCTTATAACTCCATAGCCATAAACCATTTTCCAAGAAAATATCTCAAAGGGTTTGTAAATGAAAACATTTTTGAACCACTGTGAGAGTTTTATCTTTTAGCATAAATACTCCCCCTCCACATGTGCTTTAGAGTTTTGACGGAAAACTACACAGTGAGGAAAGAGTCGCACTTTTGATTGATCGACTCAAGATAGACATTCCCCCGCGAGACACGTTACGTGGCATAGTTAAGAGTTGCATTTTCACGTTTAGGTGACAACTAGCTCTAAAAACTATCTTGAAGGTGTGGACACCCCGAAGTTTGTCAAACCCGTCAAGGTTCATGTCTACCAAGAGTTTCTCGAATGGTACATTCTACTCTGACAAGTCCTTTGCGAGACACGTTTTACATCACTACGAACTAGCTTGAAATTATTACCCGTCCCGGACAAGTCCTTTCGAGTTACTAACAGTTAAGATCTCGTCAATCTTGGGTAAAGTCTTTTTACACGAGAGTTCATATAGCAAAACATAACATATTTCTTATCACGTATTTTCTCCCCCTCCAAAATGGCATATAAAATGTTATTTTTGAAAAGTTGAGAATAAATATGACCATTTCAAGTGTTGCGGGAAGAATGACCACTGTGAACAATTTGTGAACAAAGTTTTAATTCAAATACTCCACCCTCAACTTGTGATTAAACGGTTGAGGTTTTGAAAAATCATAAGGGGAAGTACTTGTTCTTTGAGCAAAACCTTGAAAAGTGAAAGGTTTGATAGGTTTTACTCAAAAGTAAGAAGCTTTCGCTCCTAATATAAGGATTATGGCACTGAAGCGTACCACAGGGTCCTTTATTTACATGTACGGGTTGTACACTGTAATGTGTGCACAAGCCATAGACATATTAAATCATACATCCAAAGTTATAGTGAAAGAAGCAGTTCAAGAGGTACCAGTAGTCAGAGATGTTGCCAGGAGTGTGAATCGGGCGTTGAAAGCCGGTGATGTTAATCCTGGGTCGACCACCCACATAGCTTTCCAATCTTCTGAACTGATCCCTTCTATACAACCGTTCATCAATCATCGTGATGATCCTCTTCACATCCCTTCTATCCTGAGAATTCCATCGCTTAGGAGACCCCATCTTTTGATGTATATCCTTCAACCGATAAGCCAATCCGTCCCTAACCAACTTCAAGGTGTGATCCCCAAATTTGTGAAGATCTCTTCACGCCATCAAGAAATTGCGTTGAAGTTCACTGCGGTAAACGACGCCAAATGGTTTGCTGATGAGTGTACATTGTGAGAGCTGGTTGATGTCGGGAAGATCAAGCTGCGGTGGAGTGAAGTTGACACGGGTCTGATAAGATTCAACTGCAAGCTCGAGATCTTCTACACGTTCTTTGATGACTATGCGTCTGATGAAGATGAGCAATGACTTGATGAATTCACGTTGTATTTCGGTTGAAAATTGTCTCATGCGACCCTGTACTTTGGCAAGGTACATGTCTTCAATGTCTTTGATAGACAAATTCTCAAAGTCAGCTCCAGAGAATGCATAATCTCTTTCATCTTGTCTTTTGACCACAATATTCTTGAGAAAGGTGTAATCCCATTTAGGAAAAGATCAACGTGTTTGATGGCAACGATGTTTTTAGTACTGAACACTGCATGTTGAGACTTCTGGACCTGGCAGCTTCTGTAGTAGATTCTTCGGCGTTCCGGCCAATGATGAATCCCGTACATTGCATCTTGGTCATATGCTTCCACTTTGTTGGAGAACAAGTGATTAGCTCTTTCCTCGATAGCTATGCAATTTGAGTATATGGCGCTGGGAATGGAAGTGTCACGATGTATGCATATTTCCTTGAACCACGCCACCGTGTAGAAGAAATTCCAAGTCTTGTTGAAGAAATATCTGAATGGATCCTAGGCTGAATCAGGTTGGCCATTGTAGGGAGAGGTTTAGACCAGTCGGGTATATGGAGGATTGTCCCTTGAGTGAAGTCGATGTTTGCTCTGGTTGAGCCAATCCATGTTATTAGACATAGCTCGTGCATATTATCAGGTGATATTCGACCTCGATGGCATTTTCGGCTGGCTTTTAAAGTTGAAATGCTTCATTCTTGATTTGCTTCAACTCGGATTTCGTCATCTTCTTCACACGGAATTTTTCTTGTAGAAATTTGCGCTCCAATGTACTACATTCGTAACCTCTTGACTTCACTGGGTAGGGAGTGGAATTAACAAGAGTAGAAAACCATTCAAATTCCTCTGTGTTATCTTCATCTAGCCAGGATAGGACGTCATCCTTGGGCGCCTTCTTCTTCTTTTCTAGGCCTAGATGAGAGTCTGGTTTCTGTACTTTGTCGAGAGAGGCGGGTTGTTGTTGGGGCTCATGGTATTCTTCATCGTCACCACCTGTATACTCAAAGTAATCACCGGTTTTCTGAGTTCTGGGTGGTGTCTCGAATCCTGAGGTTATCTGCAAGAGAGCGAGGAGGGGATCTTTGTTGCCAGAGTCCTTTGTGGGAGGCTGCATTGCTACTGAATGAAAATGATTCACCAGACTTCTTTATGCGTTTGTGCTCTTTATCCTTATCCTGATCTTTGTCTTCATCATCTCTTGAACGCTTAGGCCTTACAACCTCTTCTCTGAATGATGACTTGAGTTGGTATTCCAGCAATGCTTCAAACAACTTAGCTTCGGGGAGGCAAAATTGCAGACGTTTCGACCTTTGGGCTACTAGCCGATTCACCAATTCATCATCTGAGAATTGTAGTGTCAACTGGATTGATGCTCAAATTCATTGGAGTTGATTTCATGGCTTGCTGGCTAAATGAAGAGATTTGGATAAAGTTGTCTTATACATCTCCTTTGTCATTTCGGCTCGAACGCCTCCATTAAGAACTGTGAGTGTATCCTTTATCATCTCGTCCATGCTCCCTTGAAGATCATCCTTCATAAGCTTCTGTACATACTCCTTTGCAACTTGCATCTTGTCATTCTCATCATGAAGGTACTTTACTGTCAGCAATAATTTAGCTTTTGTAAAGCATGTCTTTCTTTCTAACCTGTTTGACGTCATTCATAATTCTTTTATGAGTATGAGAAATCCAAGATCGAGGTGGCTTCTTTCTTTATTTGGATGTTGATTTGGTTGATCTTTTTGATGGTGGTGGTGAAGAATGAGAAGACGAATCTGATGATGAAGAGACATGAGACTCTGGATCCTTTGGAGGTGCAGAGTTTTCTCCTCTGAGCGAGCAGGACTGTCTAGCAGAAACTTATCATAATCAGTATCATCTCCAGACTTTTCTTTTTCTTCAGTCTTTTCTTCTTCATCTTTTCTTTGTCACCCTCATCTTTCTCGACTTATCTTTAACAGGTTCCTCAAAGTCATGCTCAATAGTTTCTTCTTCCACCCGGGCTTTTTTGTTGCTCCAAAGTGGTGGCACCAATCCCTTATCGGGTTGATTACCGCATCAGATCTGGTGAATGTTGAGCTGCACCACTTGACCCTCCGGGGCCACCCATTTGATCTTTTGCAAATTATTTTGCCACGTGTTTGGTCTAAGGAATTTGAACTTTTTCCTGTATGAAGTATCCAGATGCTCTTCATCTTCTTCTGTGCTTTCTTCATAAGGCACAAGTACATGAGTCTTCTTCCTTTTCCTTTCAGCGGTGGACTTGGAGGTTTAGCTGCTGAGGAGGTTCTTTATTTGCGATTCAGAGTAGAAGATCTCTTCGTCTGATTGTGTATCTTCAGAGCTTTCGTCCACAAGCTCTCTTTGCGGTTCAGGCTCAGACTCATGAATGGGAATAGGAGTAGCTTCCTTAGAGGGAACATTCCTTTTCGTGGAGGATTCCTCTTGGGGATTATCCTCTGACTTTCAGTACTTGCAGCACTTCTTGCACTGCCTCTTCTCGTTCTCCGTATAGGTGTTCCAGAAGACTTCTCATCGAGATGACCAACTTTGCTTTCTCTTACTGCTACAAGATACCTTTTGTATGTTTCAAGCTTTTTGATTTCATTAGTCAGAAGATGATCAGGTAACACAGCACCCTGTTTCTTTGTTGACGATTCCTTGATTCTGACCGATAGGATGGGTTCAGTCAACATGTTGTTGATGCAGGTCATTGAGCCTCTTGGGAATATCGGATGAAGTCAAGTGCTCTCTGGATCAACAGCTTTGTGTATCTGACATAGGGAATCTTTGAGCCAAGCTTTTTGAGAAATGACATTATGTCATCCCATATCAAGCTTCAATTTCATGTCCTTCTTGTTGATTAATGACCAAAATATTTGCAGCTCCATGAGCTTGGCTGCTCATAGCCCTGTCACGACAGAGACTGACTGGTGATGATGATGTAGAGGGTTCTCCACGGTTGAGGAATGTTCTTAAGCTCCACATGAGAATGGTTAGTGATAATTCCTGAAGCTTCATCATAGCCAATATCCATCAGGAATGGCAGAACTGTCTCTTCAGTAGGTGTGGCATAGAAGTCGGTTGGCTCGATTCAGAATATAAGAACGCCCGTAAATCGCATGTGTGATGGTGATTTGTTGTTGATTTAACGTCACTATCAACGCACTTTGACCTTTGATCCTTTGCATTGAATTCCAGAATTGTTGTATGTAGATCTCCGTACTGTAGCGAGTGTGAGAGCATTTCTGTAGGGATGATTCTTAAAATACCACAAGCATCAAGCAAGAAGATTCTGATGTGAGGGTTTCAAAGTCACTCTGAGATTGTTCTTTACAATCTTTCTTGATAGCCATTAGGAAGATATCGGAATTGTGAGAACCACAGGTGCATCCACATTCATTTGAGCAACCCATGTCGTGATCTGAAATAACATAGCCAGAACCAACATATCGAAGACATAAGAAAAGACATAATGTTAGCACAGAAGTTTTTATTGACTAATTATTGAATGTACTGTGTCATTGATTGTTACGAGTCCTAAGTCACTTGTATGTCCAATATTTCAATGACGTCGTGAAACGTTTCGTGAGTTAGTTAACTTTAAGTTTTAAAGTTTATGTTATCACATATTTTCACAACACATTATACATTTAAGTTTATTAGTGACATTATTGGATTCGTGACGTTATGATTCATTTATTTACAAGTTTGCACGCGTAACAAT
>OU343216.1:15576535-15626708 GCA_910596185.1 Chrysanthemum makinoi | reverse complement strand
CGAGGACTTGTGTTAGATCTAGCAATCGCTTGATTCGTTGGTTAAATCGTGTGTACAAGAACGTGGTTGTAAGACATTATTCTTACACCAATAAGTACTTCTTTGTTTTGCTCGAGGGTTGTTTTGCTTTGCTCGAGGGATTTGACATTCGCAAAGAGTACGTTACGCATACTTTCAGTTAATTAATTTATTTGTTATGATCTTAAGTCTTCCATTGTGTACTCTTGATGTCTTTATGTTTTATTGTATTTTATATATCATAAACTAATAGTGGCATCACGAGCCTTATATAACAAGTAATTAATTACTGAAACACATAATTAAAATAAACATGAATGTGTTATTATTTGTATGCTTAGATCTAGGGTTTGCAAAACCAAAACCCTAATTTTGAGCGTTTATTTTGGTGCCCTAATTAGGGTTTTGTAAACTATTGTTTTAATTGGATTAGAAACCTAAGATGCATGCAACTTTATGTGTATATGCGTAACTTTGATTAATTGCATTAATTGTTAAGTGTAATTTTATATCCATGATAATTATCTGCATGTTTTATCATGGATTTGCTTTATTGTATGTCTTTCTTGGTTAAGTGATATACACTAATTTTGATAGATCTAAAATTGGGGAAGACCTCAATAATTATTAATTTAATCAATTATGTGTTATGTGGTATGTATTTAATTTTTACTTGCGATGAAGATCGATGCATGTGGTTCACCTTGTACATAGATGAAAACGGATGAAAGTCTTAATTAAATATATGCATATTGTCAAATCTAGAATTGGTTATTAATAGGATTTATCAAAAACCGTTTGCATGTGGCTATTTGATATGCATGACTTTTTATTTGTTATGCATTCATTGTTTACTTGTTTATTTTTACAAATACTTGCTTGTTTGTTATATGTAACAAGGGTATTTTTACAAGAAAAATAAACCGACCTAAACAATGGTGAAACATGTATTTTTAAGAATAGTAATCATAATCGTTTAATTGATTGATGAATTTGGTACAAATGGTGCGAAAGGCTCACCCATGAGAATGAACTAATAAAAAGGGGTTTAAAGAAGTGCGCACAGTCACTTGAAAGGATGTCTAAGGTTGTGCTTTAAGCGTACTGGTCCTCTGCCCTCTGTAAGTTCGAGTGGAGCTACTTAGTAAGCCATTAAATGTGCAAGCTCATCTTAAGGTCGAATTAGTTTTAATTCCATGCCCACCGGTGGTAATTATTCCGAAACACTAAGTGTTTACACTTATGCAAAAGTACGGTATAATGGATGATAATTAACACTAAATTCCTTGATTGGTGAACCCAATACCTCAATTAAAGTTTGATGATGAAAAGCTTATACATTAAAACAAGATATAAATGTTTTAATAAAAACTATGCTACAAAGATGAATGCATGACATCTTTGTACATATTTGATTTAACATCAAAACTATTACCCTTTAATTTAAGTTATATCCCATCCAAGCGGAAACACCTAAGATTACTTTTTATTTGCGTGAGATCGTGACTTAGATCTTAATCGAAGGGTAAAATGTCCGTAATGTCGTGAGCGGGCATGGACGATTTTTCAGTTTCTTAAGTTGGACAACTTAATTGAGTTTTGTAGTGAGAGCCGGCAACTCAAGGCATAAGATGGGATAAAACATGTTTACATGGCGATTGATATTGGCTATATTTAAATCTCATAAATCTAGGAATTGCAATTGAAATTGGCAATTGAGCAATAGCTCTACCATTTTGTAGAAGGTTCATTACTAGCGGATCAATGGCGTGATGAAATTATGACAATTTGGATCCTAGTTTTCAATAATAATTAATTGGTTATATGAATATGAACCTTGGGTATTTAATTGTTTATTGAAAAGGTTAATTATCGAAAATACTAAAATTGAATTTTGTAATTCTTTTGAATGTATAAATGCAACATTTAACCGTAACGTGGTTTAGTCTTTGATTAGTAAATTGATCCATTCTAGCATTCAAACAAATGTTTGATCGAGAATAATTTATTGATAAGACAAACGAAGTCTCTTTTCCATGGGAGAAGCATGAGACTCAATCCTATTCCTTTTCATGAATGAGAAAGGTATAATAGGAACATTTGAATTGTCTAAATTCTAATGTAACTCTTAGCAATGAATTGCACATCTTATTTTCCATAAAGATTTCATTACCCTCATTTGGTGAATGAATCCTTTTGTAACAACATGAATGTTGGTTAAGTGGAAAACATGTATATGAGTTACTAGATTAGAAGCTAGACTAATTACATAAAAATTGGTAAAAGGCAAACTAGCATATTTTATCTAGTTGTTTTGCTTTAGCCTTTAAAGGTACTACATACTAATATGGGGATGGTAGACACATTGAGGAAGAAATTGCATACCCAATTTTTCGAGTTAATAACATTGATGGATAACCTATCATTCATATAGTAGAATACACCTTTTATTACCTTAGTAATGATTCATTATGGTTCTTCAAAGGTGTAGGAAAGTAAAAAGCAAGCAAGTTGTTTTCACTGGTTATGCAACACTTACAATGTTGTCCGATTCAGTGGGAGCATTTGTGTTGCATTACTGAATAAGAAGTTGTTTTAATGATTTCTAATTCATTGGAAGCTACAAGCCTTATTTCTGTGTAGTAACCGGATTATCTTCAAAGATAATTACTTTCCAATTGTAGACACTTATGTTTTAAGGATAGTCGTGTACGTTTCCTTACTAAACAATATAGTTCTACATCTACTTGTTATATCTTTGACACAAATCATATTAATCAAATAAACGAGCGTGTATCGTGTTGTTTATATGCTACATGATGTTGTTCCATGCACAAGTGGGAGAAATCTTAGTGTGTGCAAGGTACAACACATATTAATATGATTTAAAAGGATTCTCTTGACTATAAAGTAAGAGAATAACGTTCTAATAGGAAGTATACATTTATATATGTAAGATTGCCCTATTAAGAACGTGTGTCAAGATGATAACAAAGACTACTTTATTTTAAATATTTATGTCATTCAATATTTAAGAAACACTTGTAGTTACAATTTATGTTACGTGAGAACGTGAACTAGATTGTAGCCCAAGGTAAAATATCCACGTGTCGTGAGAACGAGCATGGATGATTTTTCAGTTTCTTACGTTGAACATTTCATGGAAATGATTTTGCAGTTTCTTACGTTGAACATTTCATGGAATGACATAATTAAATGAAATAATCTAATACTACTTTGAATTTGAGTATTCGTTGAATGACTTAAATATATGTAGTAAATATTAACTTGAAATATTAATTGAAACCTGAGGTGGTGTTCATAATTACTTTAATTATAAATGTTTATGATTTTGTAAAGTCACAAACATGAAGTCTTTTAAAGACTTACAATATAAAGTAAGACGTTAACTTGCTATGTTTTAAGACATATGCATGAAGTCAATAAGTTGATCAAATGACTTATAGCGTTATAGTGGGATTATACAATGATATGTCTTTTGACTTGGTCAAAAACACTTGTGTTATAATGCATGCAATTGACTTGGTAATTCTAGTGTACCATTAAGTTTTACTTTGTTGGTAAATATGATAAACCAAAGAATAGATGGTTATCTTAAATATTGTTAGATTAATCTTACAATATTAAATTCTAAGGAAATACCATAGTTTTATGGTATGTTCAATTAGAAGAATCAAAATCTATTGGCATTGTTTGATTCAAGATAACTATAGTTTCTTCCAAAAGTTATCAAGGTTAGTAGATTGAGTATAGATTGAATATACTCAATAAGACTCCAACCTAGAAGATTAATAAGACACCATTTGTTTATGGAATGTGATGAATCACATTAAGTCTTATAAATAAAGTTCGAATTTGTTAAACTACTTATAGAGTGAGTTGTAACAAACTAATGTTAGGCTGTCAAGCGTTTTTGTAATATCCCAAAAAAGAACAATGTATTGTTGCTCTACTTACTAAACTATTTAAAGGTAATCTTTAAATTGTTAAAGGCAAGTGGGAGTTTTTGTTTAGATCTTGAAAGATTGAATTACAAAATACACAATCTTCTAAAATGCACTAGCAAATATTATGATGAGGCTAAACATGTATATGATAGACCTAAATATAATGGAATTGTCATTCATAGATCCGTAAGGATATCTCAGATATTTAATATGCTGAGGATTATGAGTTACAGGATCATGGTAAGCTTGTTAATCATGATGATGAATTTACCAAATGTTGAATTGTGGTAAATCAATCATACTATGAATATTGAGATGCTGTCCATAAATAAAATCAATTTTAGATACTTGGTTTATCTACATGAAGATGATTTTCTTCAAAGGATGGAAACCCTGGTGGTTTAAATCTTTGTGTAAAAATCATATGGACAATATTGTACATGTATTTAATGTATGTCTAGTGATAATAATATCAATCATACTTAAGCAATTAACTATGATTGAATATTCTTTCCTATATACATTAAATAGAAGTATAAAGATTATAATTGTCATACTTAGTTTCATTGATATGAAATTTTGACAATGAATGTCATAACTCTTTGTTGTGAAATTACTTTTGCGAGGACGATGAGTAATACAAAGAAGTTTTATGAATTCAAATAATCCTTGGATATGTACAAACTGCAAGAATCCATGAATGGATATATGCATGCATCTATGAGATGATTCTTATGTTTAATATTAAATCAATGTTTGATTTAATAATTAAAATAAGATTGCTCATAAGTATTCCTGAAAGCTAGTGGGAGTATTATTTATTTATCTTAAATCTTATATGTTGTATGGGCAACTACATTCCACTTAAATTAAGTTTTAGTTGGGAATGAAACTTCGTTTGTAAGATTTGGAAATAATATATACAACCTTGGAATATATGTTTATTATTATAAACATATGCGGTAAATAAATGAGTCTAAAAGAACATGATGAATACATATCTTTGACAAGATAGATGAGATCTTAAATTTTAACTTGAAGATTCATCATGAACATCATGTTGTGTATAAAGTTGTTGTGTCATGCTTGATTACAAGATGATTTGACAACATTGAAAGTTGTTAGTGTAATAAATATTTTAAAGGAATATGTTTGGATTTAGAATCACATTCCACAGTATGGAGATGCTCCTAGATTCTATGGATGATTATATGACAATTGTTTCATAATTGTCATTGCCAACAAACTTGAGTTTTGGTAGGCACCAACATTACACTATAACTGTTCAAAAGTTTACGGATATTTAAAGAGCATATTGTTGTACACAATGATGCTAGTATAATTGAGATGACACTCATATCTAGTCACGGTATCCATGATGATGACCATGTTGACTAGTTATGCTCAACTAAGAGCATAGTTGCATTATACATTAAAGAATAAAGAATACTTTAAACTTTAAAAGTTTTGAAAGATGATTGTCATATAAAGGTGGTTCAGGTTATCACGCACCTTATGGAATGATATGGCAATATCAAGATATGTGTAAACATATACAAGAAATTCACTTATTGAATTCTTGAAATAAGTATTCTCAAAATTCCTATAGATCAAAGTTAGTTGAAATTATGCCTTGTCAACAAGTATGAGTTGCATGACTTGTGGCAAAATTCATTAACTAAGAATTATCATGCATTGATCTATTTAGTATTTGGATAAAGGATGTTAAACAATTATTATTTATAATGAATTAAAGTACGGTATACGTTTAATTTCATTTATAATATTGTGTCCTATATTTGCATGTTTAAATCCATGAATAACTTAAGTTATTCTAAATAGTTCGTTGTCGATCAATAACATGGGAATGATATTGATGAGTGTGTAAATACTCATCATTTTTGGTCAAATCTGACGAGCAAGCGTTTAAAAATCGAGAAATGCATCAAATCTTGAAAATATTCCAAAATTGCATTTTATATGTTTTGGATGAAATATTTCAAAATCGGATGAAAAATGAGCTAAGTTTGCATAATTGGCGGTTTGATCCCCAAGTTTCAAAAATTGTATGGAAATAGTCCTGGCACATAATTTCAAAAGTAAAATCACCACAGGTCCTTTTAAAATCATAACTTGTCAAAATTAGTCCTTTGGTGAAAAATATCAAATGTTTTGAGAAATTACAAGTTTGGTCCTTCAGAGTTTAAAATTGGCAAAATGGTCCACTGGAAAATTTGAAAATGTCGGATTTGGTCCTTGTACTATTGACACTTGTCATTTTCAGCCTTGGAACATCTTTGATGAATTGGAGTTTTGGTCCTTGAATTTGGAAATTACATGAAGGTCCTTGTTAATATTAAACCTTAACCCAAGTGATCCCTTGTCAAAATGTTTTGACCCCCTGCCTTAAACCCTTGTGACCCTGTCAATTGCATTTGGACCCCCTCCAATAATTAAATCCAGTCAAACAACTTTGACTACCCCCTTCCCTCCAAACTCTGCGGGTATACCACCTCCATCATTTCCTCCTTCACACCTTTAACACTCGACTATCCACCATCATCTCCCTACTCTACCCTACTCCAAACACAACACTCCAAGGATGCATTAAATGCCCACTAAACCTAACACTCAATCTCCGGCTAAGCTTAAAGCGGTTTTGGCCAAATTTATCCAATGGCCAAAAATCTATTATAGCAATCAAAGGCCAAGATTTCTGGCAGGGAACTATTTGAGAGGAGAGAAAGGAGGATTGATGTATAAAAGAGCAAGAAGGAAGAAATAAGAGTAGTTAGTTTATTTCTTAAAGTGTATATCGTTTTAAGCAATGTCTTAAATAGTTCTTAATTGTATTTTGGTTTATTTGTATCAAAAAAGCATTTAAGTGTATTGCTTGACTTATTTCAAGTGTCAATTCAAGCTTATGTTACAATTTCATGTTTTTGTCCCTTTGTTGAAATTATCGGTTTCAAATCCTATGTACAAGCTCTTAGTAATCTGTTTTTAAAGTCAAACAAGCTCAAACTAGCTTATTGAAGCTTTCCATAAGCTCACATTTCAGTTTCAATCACCTTTGGATATTGGTCAACAAAAGTCAAAACGGGGCAAAAATGATGTAGAAATGGATATGGGTTGGTTGAGCGAGGGAATTGGGTTGATTTATAGTTATTTGGGTTGATTTAGATAGGTTAGAGTTACGGTTTCATTGTTGGCAAGCCATAGTGGTTGGGGACAAGTTGTAAGTGATTTTCAAAGTTTCAAAGCATAATCTGTTTTACGTACTTATAAGTAGTTAAAGCCTGTTTAAATAGTTATATTTAGGTCTAGTAAAATCAGTTCGATCATTAATTTTAGAAAGTTAAGTGTTTAGCTTAGTTTTATTTTGCATATCGATGTATAAAGGGTTGTTTGGATCGACTTGTTGCTCTGCATTAGAGGTTGGTTCAGTGGTGGACACTTGTTAGTTTAGGTTTGTTTAGCTAATATATACTCTTATCTGTCTTAATTTTGTGCATGTAACCTGCTTGAAAGTCAAACATCAACAATATAGTCCAACATCTTAGCGCTTGGATTTTGGGAATTCAAAAACTAGATTTGTGCTTGGATAACATAAACATTGCTTGCATTGAGTTCATTACATCATATTACATCAATATCAGCCCAAAAATTGGTTTCAAATTTCATTTTGGTCAAAGTTTCTTAACTACTTTCAAAAGTCAAAATTGCAAAAAGCCATTTTGAGCTCAGATAGGAGGATTTTTCATGAGCTCATCTCTGGGTCTTATCAAGTGAAATTTGTGGCTTCATAAACTTGGTGGTATCATTTCTTATTAGCATTTTTGAAGAACTTTATCAATTTTTTACAAGCTCCATTTGAGCTTGTCAAGCAGTCTTAATTGCCTGCTAAAACTTCGGCATACAGAGTTTTTCTCGGTGTTGTCTTGAGGGTTGCACTGAGCTCATGAGAGCTTTTCTAGGGTTGGTATTTGGTTCATATGTAGTTAGCCAGGTCTTGATTAGGTCTCCATACTTGGTTTTTGATTTTTAGTTTATTTGAGTGCTTATACGTAGGCAAGCTTGAGACCCTCAAAAGCTGTTCTCGAGCCTTTAACTCAAAACATCAAATCACATTGCTATTTTTTACAAATCAGAGGTTTAAAATAGTTTAAAATTGTTGCATTTTGGTTATTTTAGCATATTTTAGCTTGTGCAAACAGTTGGTAGCTTTTTGTGGTTGTTGGCTTATTTTAAGTGCTTATTCATAAGCACATTCCATAGCAGTTCCATAATCTCACACACAACCACTTGTTTTTCCATTTTTCCTAGATTCCTAATATTAAATTAGACTTAACTTGAATTTTTCAGATTTTCCAAGTCGGTTTAGCATTTTTCTTGATTTAATTGAGTTTTAGGTCTTTTTAATTAGCAATTAATACAAAAATTAAGAAAAGTTTCAAAAAAAAATAATTTTTCATTTTTCTTAAGTTAAGATAAATATAAAAAGACAAAAAATATTTTTTATAGATTTTTCTTAGTTAAATTTGTATTTTTAAGCAATTTAATTAGTTTTTAATAGTTTTTAATTCCTAGAAAATAGAAAAATAATCAGAAAAATACAAAAGTAGTTTTGAAAATTCTCTTTTGATATTTTAGATTTTTCTAAGTCATAATTTCATTTTTCTAGCTTTATTTCATATTTTCTTGTGTTTTAGGTAATTATTTAATAGTTAAAAATAGTTTTTAATTAATAATAATTAATTAAATAGTTGTAAAAATAATTTTATTTTTCTATAAATTTTCTTTTATCATTAGGTTTGTAAAAATATCATTTTCATATTTTTAGGATTAATACTGTTTAAATTTCACATTTTCATTTTATGCGTAGCGTAGTTTTAATTGATTTTATAAAACATAAAATCAAAAACATCATTTGCAAATAGTGATAGCGTTTATTTATTTTTTTATCTTTTAATTTCCTTTAATTTGCATTTAAGCCGTTGTAATTTATAGATTTTTACGTAGTTATAATCATATCGGATCTCTTTTTCTCATTCAAATTTCGATCACTATACGTTTGGTGATCCATTGCATAGCTCGGCATTGGGACATAACGACCGGAAACACTATACTCACGATCTTCATTGCATCATTGCTTAGCAAAGCGTTTAAGTTTCTTACAGTTGGCCATTCACAAGTGGTCAGCTTGCGTGAGAAAACTTGACGGTTCGGCATCGATCAGATATTGAATTAAGACAAATCTGAGTATTAGTTAAAATATACTTGAAAGTATATTGATGCGTAGCATGACTAATTTCAGATGACACTCAATGAATTGAGTATAAGACTTATCCCACCCACATGATGATACTTTATGGATCTTTGTCATTAAGTATATCATGGATATTTATCCTCTGACTTGAGATACAAGAGATATGTCATGGATGTAGTGCATTTTTTTTGTGAAGCAATCTAGCAGCTATAATGGCTGGTAGTTATAAGGGTTGTTTTCAAAAGTGTTCTTGAAATTTATGAATCCTGCTTGTAGTCAAAATGGGATTTGTTTCCTTCAAATTTATTTTGAAGTATAATACTATTGGGCCCCTCGTAGGATTGTTAAGATGTTTGTATGGTCATACCCAAGGTCTTACGGAATATGTTGGAAAGAATTGGTAATCTTGATCAATCACATAAGCGAGAAGCAGAATAGTTAATTAAGAAATGAGTGAGATCCATATTCTTATTAACATGGTATTAGAAACAAAAGGATGAATATGATGATGAATCATCAAACTTGGTTTTTCTCTAGAAAACCATACACGAGAGTTATCCGGGGCATTGGCGTGTTGCTAGACGCTAACCAATGTCATGTCACATTTTGTAAACATATCCAAGTGGGATTTGTTGGAAATGTATATATTTACAAACATGTGAAGATATCGGGATTGAACTCGTGACACACACACTTAGCGAATGAGAATTAAAGTTAATAATTAATGTTTATGTTTCACGATTAATTATGTGCACATTAAGTCGGTTAACGATCGTTAAGTATTTAGCGGAAAATGACTAACGGCCGTTAAATGAAAAGAGAAAGGACTAGTAATGAAAAGACTTGAAAAAGTTATTGGTTTCTCTTGGGCTTGTCTATGGTGGCCAAGGGGAGGTTTCAAGCCCAAACCTAACTTGTTCCCAAAGGGTTCATTCACTATATAAACAAGGCTAGGTTCTAGGGTTTTTCATATCTTTGTGCATTGAATTAACCCTAGATCTCTCCTCTCCTCTCTCTTGTCCTATAATCGACGAACACCCCAAAGTAAGGGAGTTTGGTTTCGTTTTTCTTAAACGAGGACTTGTGTTAGATCTAGCAATCGCTTGATTAGTTTGGTTAATTCGTGTGTACAAGAACGTGGTTGTAAGACATTATTCTTACACCAATAAGTACTTCCTTGTTTTGCTTTGCTCGAGGGTTGTTTTGCTTTGCTGCGAGGATTTGACATTCACAAAGGAAGTGCGTTCGCATACTTTCGATTAATTAATTTATTTGTTATGATCTTAAGTCTTCCGCTGTGTACTCTTGATGTCTTTATGTTTTATTGTATTTTATATATCATAAACTAATAAAAAGATAGTGCGTTGAAATTGTTTTATTAGTATCGTTAGTCGTTGTGTATCAAAACGTTATTTTATGTATCATGGTAATGTAAAAATAGAGTGTCCGGAAATTGGGAATTTGGTGTATAGGAACAAAAAAAAACTATGTTCAATTAATTGAAGCAGATGAATATTAGGAGGCGCGTGGGGGTGTAATGAAATCACAAAAAGTGAGTTACTAATTAGTCATTGATGTAGAAAAGAATAACAAGAATGCAACTCCTTTAATTTTGATCTTGTGACATGGCAAGGATACATCCAATGGCTTATATTGCTTCCTATTCTTCTTATTTTAACATACTATCTTACAATAACCTCCCTATATATATATATATATATATATATATATATAAGCTATACGTAATTGGAACTTGTCCCAACAAAACTAACTTTCTAGTTATTCAAAAACAATGAACTTGATAAATTCAATTGAATGTGAATTCATAAAATGTTAATTAGAACTTGTTTTTCTAATTTATTTTTCATCTCTAACTATTATACATTGTAATTAGTATATTGGACTTGAAAATTTAAATGTCATACGTAAACTTCTTTAAATTAATAAATTATTAATTTATCGATGTAATAATATCTCGCTAAATTAATAAAATAACCTGGTCTCAACAATATTAATTTATAGAGGTTTTACTGTATATTGTTTCGTTTCAAGAGTATCGTAATTTTTTTATATATTCATTTGTTTAGGTAATATTAGGATATTATCTAAATATGATTGAATACAATTCTAAGAAATTATCAAGTGTTCTAATCTTTAACAAATTGTTAGTTGGCAAGAGGTTGATATCCGGCAACCTAAACTGGGTCAGAATCGGCTACATATCTATAATGTGTGGGGCATATCTAACTGGATGAGTCACTAACTATTGTTTTGGCTCACATAGCCACTAACTGGTTGAGGTTATATATGGTATGTCGAGAGTCAAATCATGTACCTTGTGTTTGTTAGGTGTCAAAGATGCTCCCACACTCTCACCTATTACCACTTTAACAAACTGATTACATGACCTAGCTAGGGCATCCACAATGGGCCTAGGTGGCAAATTGCAATGACCCTTTTAACAAGTTTAATGCATTGTAGAAGTGAAAATTTATTAGTTCATTGAAAAAGAGTGCTTCTCTAAACAAACACTTATTATATGATATTATGTGGGTCACAACACATATATTGGTCCACTAGCCCTTATTTTAAAAATATTTAATTGTATCATTAAACATGTTACCAAGTTCAATTGATTGCGAAGTTTTTGTATGCAAAAGTTTAATGATGATGTGGCAATATATTGAACCTTCAAATGCTCAATAGATTGGAGATGCTCTTATAGTAGTATTACTGAACTTCACATGATTTAAATAATTCTAGACTTTGTGTAGTAATTACACATCTCAATTCTCACATAACATCAAAGATAATGCTAATTATTGTATCAATTAAGCAATATATTGTACTTGGAATGTAACGAAAATATATTGTATTATAAGAAAAGATAAAGGTATAACTTGAACCACGTAAAATAAGTTTAAAACCTTAATTCTCTCTCTCCCTAGTGGAGATTTTCGGCCGCCACCCTTGCTCTTCCTCTGACCAAAATACCTCTACTATCCGTCCTCTCTACCTGTTTTTCGGGTATGCAATACGGGTAGTGGGTTATGGTATTCTTTTTTAAGGGTGGCTGGTTATTGTTTTCTATGTATATCTTATTGAAATATCTTTTTTTGAATCGCTGAAACCCTAAGGTGGCGTTTAGTTGGAAAATATTTTCTTTCATTTCCTATTTCTTGTTTTGTAGGAAAAGGGAGGGGAGTTTTATTTTCACAAAACAATGGAAAAATGAGAAAACGCGTTTAGTTTGAGAAACATGTGTTTGTGTTTTCCATTTTGCAATACTAGAAAACATGTTTATGTGTTGTTGTTTTCTATCTCAATTCTGTATTCACCTTTACAATATTATAAAAACATCTTAAAAACACAAAAACAAATATTATAAATTAACAAATTAAATTATGAAATAAATAAAAAAATATAATACGAAAAAATAAAGAATTAAAAAAGTAAAATATAACATCAAATAACATGAAAAAATCTTCAAGCGATTACAAGTCGACATAAAAACATTAAATTCGACTTAAAGTAAAATTTCATATTTCATCCGTTTTATACATTTTTATCCGTTTCTGTATATTTGTATCCATTTTGTACGTTTTTATATGTTTTTGAACATTTTTATACGTTTTATTATATGTGGCAAACGGGTCGGGTTGGGTCAGTTTGGGTCATGGGTCATACAGGTCATGTTTTAAAAATGGGTCTAGCGGGTCATGGGTCAGATGGTTTGGGTCGTGTCGACCCACTAAATTATTGTGTTTTCATCCGTTATTTTACGTTTTCGTCCGTTTTTTTACTCTTTCGTATGTTTTTTACGTTTTCGTCCGGTTTTTTTATGTTTTTCGTCCGTTTTATTACGTTTTCGTCTGTATGTTACGTTTTTGTAAAAACTTTACGTTTTCAATGGTTTTTTTACGTTTTCGTCATGTTTTTTACGTTTTCGTCCATTTTCTTACGTTTTCGCCTCTTTTTTAAC
Source organism: Chrysanthemum makinoi (assembly GCA_910596185.1). Classification (NCBI taxonomy): domain Eukaryota; kingdom Viridiplantae; phylum Streptophyta; class Magnoliopsida; order Asterales; family Asteraceae; genus Chrysanthemum; species Chrysanthemum makinoi. The sequence goes on along the minus strand of OU343216.1, from coordinate 15,613,471 downwards.
ATTTTCGTACGATTTTTACGTTTTCGCCTGTTTTTTTAAGTTTTCGTCTATTTTTTAACGTTTTCGTTCATTTTTTTTACGTTTTCGTATTTTTTTTACGTTTTCATCCATAGTTTTATAGTTTTGTGTTTTTTACATTTTCGTTTGTGTTTTTTACGTTTTCGGCCGTTTTTTTACATTCTCTTACGTTTTTTTATGTTTTCTAAATTATAGTGTTTTCATCCATTTTTTTTACGTTTTCCTCTATTTTTTTACGTTTTCGTTTGTTTTTTTACGTTTTCGTCAGACGAAACCTAAAAAAATATAAGAAAACAGCGTAAAAATGGGCCAAGCGTAAAAATGAACAGCGTAAACTTGAGTTGAAAGCGTAAAAAAGACAAAAGCGTAATTGACAGCGTAAAGAATGGGCGAAAACATAAAAATCGAGCAACGTAAGAGCAGCGTAAACAAACAGCGTAAAAGCGTAAATGGGCAACGTAAAATAGAGGCAACGTAACATCTGTAAAGTCGGGCGAAACATAAAGAATCGGTAGGAAAGCGTAAAAATCGGACAGCAATAAAACGAACAAGCGTAAAATAGGCAGCGTAAAAGAAACGGTAAAAGCTTGTAATAAGCGTCGGCGTAAAAGACATAGCGTATAAAGGGGTCAAAATCATAAAAGCGGTCAAAGCGTAAAAAATGGGGCTTAAGCGTAAAAATGGACAAAAGCGTTAAAACTTCGGACATAAGCGAGCAGCGTAAAATCAAGCGGCGTAAAATGGACAAAACTATAAAAAGCGGTGAAAACATTTAAAAAGCGCCAAAAATGAAAGCGTAAAAGAGCGGACTGGCGTAAAAACGAGGCGCATAAGCGTAAAAATAGGAAGAAGCGTAAAAAATTGGACGAAAACGTAAAATAAGAGATGAAAACAGACGAAAACATACATGAACGGACAAAAACATAAAAAAAGGAATAAAAACCGACTATAACGTATAAAATGGACGAAAACGGATTAGGGGTATTTTAAAGGAAAATAGGTGAAAACAAAAAAAAAGTGTTTTGTGTATTAATGTTGGAAATAGGAATTTTGTGTTTTGTAGAGAATTTTATTGGAAAATACTAATTTGAACGCGATCTCTGTTTTATTTGTTTTCTACAAAACATTTTGTGGAAAACAAGGGTGTTTTCCCTCAACTAAACGCACCATAACTATCCCCAATTCTCTATCGTTTCCTTTTATTCGTCCTTTAGACGTTTTAAGGTTATCGTTTTTATTTAGGGTTTCGACTGATCTGTCCTCTTTGCGATCGTATCTGGTACTCTGCTACTTGGTACGATCTGGTGATTCTTGGGGTGCAATTATTACTATATTTTTGTGGCTTGTTTCGGTTGGATCTACTTTGTAACGATTACAAAACCTATCTAGGGTTTTAATTTTATTCGGTTGTCTTTCTGCTACACTTAATGCTAAACGAAACCCTAACTCATTAGGGTTTTGTTTCATATTAATAAAGTAAACATGATTTGAGTTTTAGTTATTGGAAGTCTTTTTTGTTTGCTATTACACATGGGTTTGGAGAGAGATGGTACGCTATGATTTGGAAGTCGTGTTTGGTGGTCACTTGATTCGTGGCTGTTACTATCTACACGTTATTCATGTTGAAGACAATCAATACACCTGCAACAATTATGGGTTAATTTAGGCGTTGTTGCTACGGTTTGGTGTTTAGATTCGTTTTCGTACTGGTCACTAGTAAGACTTGGGGTCCTCCTTGATTAAGTCTTTGTGATATATTCGGATTGTCGATTGGAGCCTGGTTCCATGGCTTCTTCGTATAAGTTAAAGGTTCTATGTCTATAGTCAGATTTGTCTCAAGATGATGATATATGCTCTAGTTTCTGTACTGGGTGAATATTTCTAAATGGCATGGAAGTTGTGACAACTGGCAAATTAGGGAGTCTATTTTAGGTAACCGCATTACGTTAAACTAAACTGAGTATTTTCCTTTATAACTATTTTCATCGACCATGACTTGACTTGATATCGTTTATTGGTTTTTATGATTTATTTTATTATCGTATGAGTTATCGTGTGAGTTTTAACTCTTTTTGTTAGGCATTATGCGATTCGACACAATAAAGCCTAAAACAGAAATAGCGTAACTTTTAAACCTTAATGGCTTCGAAACTTGACAAATAAATAGCCAAAACTTGTGGAAAAACATAAATAAACGCAATAGAAAGTCGAAGAATGTCGTGGTTTGACATTAGTGGGACAATATATGAGCTCGGGAATGGGTAAGCGGGATAGTTCAAGAAAAATTGCACCGGCCCCTCTTTTTTCCCTTTGGCCGGCGCCCCCTCCACCCAAAATATTTATTTTTGAGTCCCTCTCCTCCTAGTATATATACCCACTCCTCATCTCATAATACTCTTTTATTTCTCTCAATAAAAACACACACACACTCATCTCTTTCTCTCTCTAACCTCTCTCTAAAAACCCTAACCCTAAAACCACCCACCACCGCCTCCCCTTTCCGGCCAAATTCCGGCCACCCACCAGCGAGTGGTATCTCACCTCCACCACCATTTTGAAGATCTCTCTTTCCTCTTTTCATCCATATATATATATCTCTTATAGAAGCATACATTAACACCTCCAAATCTTACAAAAACGATTCGTGATTCTAGGGTTTTTATTAAATCTTGTAGATCGAGGTTGGAAAAGTTAAATGGAACGTGGGTGAAGCCCGTTTGAACCTTGACAAGCCACGCATAGGTCTTTTAGGGATCGACCATGGCTCGAATTTTAGGGGTTTTGGGTGAAACATGGGATTAAAACTAATTTACACTTAATAAAACATGTAGCTAGTGATTTGGTATCATGTGGTGTATCATATTGTTGTGTTTTTGCATTTTAGGCTTAGTTTCATATGACGGGTTTAGATTAGTTGATGGGTTTGATGTTTGGATGATGATTGGAGGTCGATTGATTGTGTTTGGTTGTAGTAGAAGCCATTTGGGAGCGTTTGGTTGTGTAGTTTGGGGCGTACGAACCACCAAGACCCACGATGGGTCGTGGTGTAGTGTTTTACGAGACCCATATGGACCACGGGTCCGGATCGGATTGTTGTGGTATATTTTTGGTTGTTGTTGTTGGTGTTTGGATAAGACGCGTGGAGCCGAAATGCTTCTAGAACTTGTTTGGTTCACGTGGTCTTACTTGAGTGACCGTGTCATGACTATTAGGGTCATAACATTGGTTTCGGGTATTGTAACAACCCGTAATTTTTCATAAGGTAAAATGACTATTTTACCCTTTGACTTCTTAAAAGTTGACATTGACTTTGATTTTTGACTATTTGAATTTGACTATAACTTAAAAGCATTTACTGTAACCGGTAGTAACTGGTAATTTTTCAAAATAAATAATTCACTCTGCTTTGAATTATTCCTCTCCGAACATTTTTGTTCACCTCTGTCTATTTAACGAGTAGTTATCTCGCAAAACGTGAAAACCGCACACAACGGTAAACACAATAAACAATTTAATTTAAATTACTTTTATAAGTAATCTCAAGTTTAATTGTGTAAATTTTTCTCGCAACCAACACAAGACTATGATAAGTCAATGTGTTCAAAATACTCAAATATCACCGATAGTCATATTTTATATGAACTATTGCCTCCTTATCATTTTTAAGTAGAAATGTTACTTTTTACGCAACTGGCGTACTCAGACCTACGTTCTTAGGTTTTAACAACATAAGCGCATTACGTTAAGCGTATCACACTATTAATATACTTAGATGGAGTATATTGATAAGATTTGACATCTTTGTAATCATTACATTTTTACGTTGCTCAGTTTTAAGTTTCCTGTTGTTAGATCTTTGAGCAGTCTAAGCTTGCACAACTTGATCTACTAACGAGACATTTGAATTGTTTCATCCGGTGTGAGTAATCACACGAAGCTACGTTCTCTTGAATACTGAGTGGAAATTCTCAAATGAACTTTTCCCATAACTTGTCATTGGTTGAGACCATCCTTTGGACACACTACTGCCAACTCTTGGCGAAGAATATAAGTTGTGATATCAACACTCTTTGCACAAGGAAGGTTCACCTTCATTTCTTGCACTTCATTTCGAAGACAATACTTCTTGATTATAATTTCTTTAACTTAGTCCAAGCAATCTAGTAAGTATTCTCAATAACTAATAGATTGAGCAACAACATTTTACCCTGACAAAGCATTGTCCAGGAGCATGCTTGTAGCATATTTGACTTTGCAATCTTTAGCATAATTGCTGATTAGAATTTCTAAGCTTGCCGCTCATAAAATCCTTGTAAGGAATCTAGTACAACATTTACTTCCTGTCCCCGCAATATTTGGCCACACATTATCACGAAATGTTACACGAGATGTAAGCGTTAACTTTCGAAACTTCATGCTAGGATTAAGGTTTTGTTGAAAGCTTCGTTTTAGGAAATTAGAAAAGCCAAACTTAAGACATATTGGACTTTATATGATATTGGCAAGAATTAGCCTGATAGCTTACAGACTCGAGCTACCATCCAAAAATTAGCAGTGTACACACCGACCTTCATGTGTGCAATCTAAAGAAGGGTCTTTTTGATGAAACACCTACCACTCCCCTAGAAGAGACCTACATTGATGAACGTCTGAACTCTATCGGAGAATCTACTAACAACACAAACCATGAGGTCAAACGACTTAAGCAAAGTTACATTTCTATTGACAAATATCAATGGAACTCTAGAAGAGGTCCTGAATTCATGTGGGAAAGTGAAGATAAACTCACATACATCGTCAGTAGATAACACTCACTGAACTTTGGGACGAAGTTCCCTTAAGGGGTAGAGATTGTAACAACCCGTAATTTTTCATAAGGTAAAATGACTATTTTACCCGTTGACTTCTTAAAAGTTGACATTGACTTTGATTTTTGACTATTTGAATTTGACTATAACTTAAAAGCATTTACTGTAACCGGTAGTAACTGGTAATTTTTCAAATTAAATAATTCACTCTGGTTTGAATTATTCCTCTCCGAACATTTTTGTTCACCTCTGTCTATTTAACGAGTAGTTATCTCGCAAAACGTGAAAACCGCACACAACGGTAAACATAATAAACAATTTAATTTAAATTACTTTTATAAGTAATCTCAAGTTTAATTGTGTAAATTTTTCTCGCGACCAACACAAGACTATGATAAGTCAATGTGTTTAAAATACTCAAATATCACCGATAGTCATATGTTATATGAACTATTGCCTCCTTATCATTTTTAAGTAAAAATGTTACTTTTTACGCAATACGCGTACTCAGACCTACGTTCTTAGGTTTTAACAACATAAGCGCATTACGTTAAGCGTATCACACTAGTAATATACTTAGATGGAGTATATTGATAAGATTTGACATCTTTGTAATCATTACATTTTTACGTTGCTCAGTTTTAAGTTTCGTGATTTAAAGGTTTAACTTTAGTAATTACCGGGATCAAATTATACCCAATATACTTCACAAAGTCTTAACCATTAAGACAAACAAATATATCTCTTGTTTTTCTTATACACAACTGCCCCTCATTATATATATTTTTTTTATCAAACCGACTCAATGTATATATTATCTGTTTTCCCTCTTCTCATCTAGAAAAACACAAAATAAAAGAAGATAACTTCTTCTTTCTCTCCATGCCGCCTCACCCCACACCGCCTCACCTCCACCATGCCACCGCCACCGTATAACACTGCCATCATCATCATCATCATCAAGATGAGAAGGGATCATGGTTGTCGTGGGTTTAGATGGTGCTGTTAAGGTTCTCGTTTGGTTCGAATTTAACACCATAGCCGCACCCCTATCTCCTTCTCTTGTTCCTTCCTTCCTTGGTATGACAATCTACCACCCATTTTGGATGTTTTATTTCCACTAAAGTCGACTGTAAATAATTTATATAAGTTCTCGTGGATAAAAACTTGTATAAAAACGATTTGATATGATTCGTGTGGTTCATAATACAAGTTTGTGTTGCGTGGTGAGTTTTGTACGCAGGTCAGGTTTTAACCCGGTTTGAGTCTCGGTATACAAACAACCCAAAGGGGTTGTTTTGCTTTTGATATCATAGGTAAGCCTTATGGGTTTCAGGTCGAGACCCATTTTGTGTCTGGGTTTAGTCTCGAGTTGATTTGGTAATTCGTTTTTTTGATGTGCAATTATTCTTGTTTATGTTGGATTCGGGTCAAAAAGGAAGAAACCCACGAGGGTGTTTGTTGCGTGCTACGACCCACACCAAAGGGCGTGTTTGGTTGTTTAGCTCGTGGGTTTAGCCACCAAACCGCAGCCCCTAATGGGTGCGTATGGCTTGTTGTCTCGACCAGCAAAGGAACCCAAAAGGGTGTTTGTTCTGTCGTGTCACAGCCCCAAAAGGGGTGTGCTTGGTTTGATTGTTGTCCCCTATCACAGCCCGCAAATAAAAGGGTGTTTGTTTGCTGTAACGCAGCCCCAACAGGGGACATTTACTGCTGAAACGCAGCCCCAACGGGGGCGTTTAATCGCTGCAATACAGCCCCAAAAGGGGTTCATTTTGCTTGCTTAAATTTCTACAAACAAGGGTGTTTGGTACTGCTTATATTCAGCCCCTAAAAGGGCGTTTTATTGCTGAATTTTCTGCACATAAAGGACACGTTTGCTGCTGATTTTTCTGCATAAATAAGTGTATTTGCTGCTGATTTTTCTGCATAAATTAGTGTAATTGGATGCTGATTTTTCTGCATAAACTAGCGTAATTGAATGTTGATTTTATGTATAAATTAATGTATTTGAATGCTGAATTTTCTGCATAAACAAGTGTAATTGAATGCTGATTTTTCTACATAAACAAGTGTATTATGTTACTGAAATTATTCGGTTTGTAATTATTTGTTGTGTTTGGTTTATGTTGTTTGTTTCGACCCACATCACAGCCCCATAAGGGTAGTTTGTTTCAGCTTATTAAGTGTGACTTATAATATTATTTTAAAATTGCTTGTCTACTTATTATGGATACATATATTGAACTGATAAGACTATATTTGTGTTATATGATTGAGATGTTTTGCTTAACTTATAATTTCCATTTTGGGCTCAACATAATATAAACCATTATGGGTTAACTTATAAGTTATTAACGGACTATATATATACATATATGAGATTGGACAAAAATTATTAATATTGGACTTGAGATTATTAGACTACATATTGGATTATTAAGTAGGCTTAGCCATTTGGACTGTTGGATTATATTGGACTAACTTTGGACTAAATTTTGGATTATTAATAAAATTATAAACCTGGCCGGACTATATATATTTGACATATATTGAATTGATACTAATTGGACAATCTAACATATTTTGGACATATTTGATTATTAGACTCATAAGATGCCGGGCGATTGCCCGTTGGATTGTTATCATGCTATTAAATATAATACATGTGTTATAAGCTTTATACGTTGGCGTGCGTTTGTATTGAGTCTATAATTTTCAAACCACCACACGAACTATGAAACTAAACATTTTACAAACATTGATACGAAACTTCCACGAAAACTAAAACGTATTATCTTTTGAAACTCATACGCATTGAGTACTACTTGCGTGTCATATTCTGAGACACATTACATATTTATTAGGTTGTGCCGATTCCTTATCGTCATGCTTTATTTGACATCGCTTGCATTACCTTATTCACTAAACACTAAGGTGAGTTTTCATAGCCCCGTCTTTCAAATTTATACATTATTTCAATCCTACGGGGGAGAATACATTGCACATCATTTTTATTACGATACCAAGTATATCAAATTCATTTACATTGCTTAAGTTACCTCATTGCCAATTAAATGTCCCCATTTCAAAATCATGAACCGTTAATTCCGGAAGAAGCGAGGGTGAGTGAATAGATCTATTGAGGGTGACTCCTCCATCCGGGTTGGTGGTCCCAACTGGTCAAACGGATGCATTTCATTTTTATCATTATTGAGTTGTTTGGCAAAACACTCTGTTGGGGCGAACATCAGTCCAGCTTCGGTGTCATGTGCTTATAGCAATTGTAACATTTTTATGTGACATATTTGTCATACATGGCCTATACTTGTGGTAGTCGTATAAAACATTTACATAAACTCTATGAACTCACTCAACCTTTGTGTTGACACTTTTAGCAATGTATTTTCAGGTATCTAAGGCATATACTTCATGGCATGTGAAGGCGCACGGAAAATATTTTGAAGACGATGCACATATTATCATTCGAAAATCTTTACAACTTTTATGTTGTACTTTTTATTATTATATAAACTTGTGGGACCTCTTTGTAAACTCTGATATTTTAATCGGATGATAATTTATTTCAAAACGTCTCATTTAGAGTCGTTTCTCGTAACTTGTTCGTGAACTATGAAGTAATACCCTAGTGACACAATCTTGCCCGCGATAATTTTGGGGTGTTACAGATTGGCATCAGAGCTTTAGTTATAGAGAACCAGGTTGCATATGAACCTAGACTATAACTACATCTTACATTAAACTCGCATCACTCACTGCTTTCTTCAACATTTCGTACGCCATGCCTACTCCTTAACACAATACTATGTTATGTATGTAAAGACTGTTTATATAAACGATTGACTAAACATAACTGCATATGCCTATTCCAAGGCATTATGGCACAACCAGATATCACCGATCATATACATTTTGTGATCTACAAAATTTTCTTAGACATTGTAGTTAATCAATGGTCTCATTATTATTAAGACATTGTAAGTATACAATGGTCCTCTTTATATCTCAAACATCGTGAGATACACAGTTGACTTAGATATATCTCAGACATTAAGAGATACGCAATAGTTTTATTTATTTCTCAAACACTGTGAGAAAACTATTTCATAACTATGAACTCACCAATTCTTTTGAACGCTATGTCGATTTTCTATGGTTAATTTACTCCTCGTCTTCAAAGATAAATGTGATTATTCATTCCATACTCTCGGAACACTTTTGACGTCTCGTAATACGCCACCTTGTAACTCATCGATTAAGTATGAGTGTTGTGTCGGAAATTCTTAAGTAGGATGATTTGGAATGTCCTTATTTAAATGGACTGGGACGCCTTTTCATTTAAATAAAGAAATTTCAAATTGCCGAACCATAAGTTTATGATTTCTTACTTACATAAATTGGGACGCTTCTTTATGTAAGTAATGAATCATTAATGAGTGGGCTTATTTGTATCCGATATGACATGAGTATGAACTCAAACTCGAGAATCACAAGTATTCTTTGAAAAGATCTAGAAAACACGATAGTGTTTTACCACTCAGCAAAAATCTTAAGACCTCATTTGAACAATCTAAGTTCATTCTTAAGTTATCACTTTTGCTGTTATAAATCCTTACAAACATGAACCGGTTGTTGACCTAATAAAATTGGTTAAATTCAATTGAAACCTGACCTGATAGAATCAGATGTTTCAAGAACATAATTGAAACCTGATGTGATAGAATCAGATGTTTCAAGAACATAGTTGAAACCCGACCTGATAGAATCAGATGTTTCAAGAACATAATTGAAACCCGACCTGATGGAATCAGATGTTTCAAGGACATAATTCGGTTGCCACAAATTTGATTATGCACGAGTCGCATAAGTCAAAGTATTCCATATTATTGAGCTAACGAGCTTGTTACACTCTTGAGCTAATGGATTTAGTTCAGTCTCAAAGTCTCGAACTAACAAACTGGCTGTGATATCCCATCATCCATCACATAAGCTCCCATGTTGGCCATTATTTTGGGGACATTATTTCCCCAAATGTTCTCACTTTCCACATCCCATCACCATTTGTTACTATTGTTGTTACTGTTTTATTTTTCCTGTTGTTAGATCTTTGAGCAGTCTAAGCTTGCACAACTTGATCTACTAACGAGACATTTGAATTGTTTCATCCGGTGTGAGTAATCACACGAAGCTACGTTCTCTTGAATACTGAGTGGAAATTCTCAAATGAACTTTTCCCATAACTTGTCATTGGTTGAGACCATCACTGGACACACTACTGCCAACTCTTGAAAGCGAAGAATATACGTTGTGATATCAACACTACTGACAGCAAGGAAGGTTCACCTTCATTTCTTGCACTTCATTTCGAAGACAATACTTCTTGATTATAATTTCTTTAACTTAGTCCAAGCAATCTAGTAAGTATTCTCAATAACTAATAGATTGAGCAACAACATTTTACCCTGACAAAGCATTGTCCAGGAGCATGCTTGTAGCATATTTGACTTTGCAATCTTTAGCATAATTGCTGATTAGAATTTCTAAGCTTGCCGCTCATAAAATCCTTGTAAGGAATCTAGTACAACATTTACTTCCTGTCCTCGCAATATTAGGCCACACATTATCACCAGAAATGTTACACAGATGTAAGCGTTAACTTTCGAAACTTCATGCTAGGATTAAGGTTTTGTTGAAAGCTTCGTTTTGGGAAATTAGAAAAGCCAAACTTAAGACATATTGGACTTTATATGATATTGGCAAGAATTAGCCTGATAGCTTACAGACTCGAGCTACCATCCAAAAATTAGCAGTGTACACACCGGACTTCGTGTGTGCAATCTAAAGAAGGGTCTTTTTGATGAAACACCTACTACTCCCCTAGAAGAGACCTACATTGATGAACGTCTGAACTCTATCGGAGAATCTACTAACATCACAAACCATGAGGTCAAACGACTTAAGCAAAGTTACATTTCTATTGACAAATATCAATGGAACTATAGAAGAGGTCCTGAATTCATGTGGGAACGTGAAGATAAACTCACATACATCGTCAGCAGATAACACTCACTGAACTTCAGGACGAAGTTCCCTTAAGGGGTAGAGACTGTAACAACCCGTAATTTTTCATAAGGTAAAATGACTATTTTACCCTTTGACTTCTTAAAAGTTGACATTGACTTTGATTTTTGACTATTTGAATTTGACTATAACTTAAAAGCATTTATAGTAACCGGTAGTAACTGGTAATTTTTCAAATTAAATAATTCACTCTGCTTTGAATTATTCCTCTCCGAACATTTTTGTTCACCTCTGTCTATTTAACGAGTAGTTATCTCGCAAAACGTGAAAACCGCACACAACGGTAAACACAATAAACAATTTAATTTAAATTACTTTTATAAGTAATCTCAAGTTTAATTGTGTAAATTTTTCTCGCGACCAACACAAGACTATGATAAGTCAATGTGTTCAAAATACTCAAATATCACCGATAGTCATATTTTATATGAACTATTGCCTCCTTATCATTTTTAAGTAAAAATGTTACTTTTTACGCAATACGCGTACTCAGACCTACGTTCTTAGGTTTTAACAACATAAGCGCATTACGTTAAGCGTATCACACTATTAATATACTTAGATGGAGTATATTGATAAGATTTGACATCTTTGTAATCATTACATTTTTACGTTGCTCAGTTTTAAGTTTCGTGATTTAAAGGTTTAACTTTAGTAATTACCGGGATCAAATTATACCCAATATACTTCACAAAGTCTTAACCATTAAGACAAACAAATATATCTCTTGTTTTTCTTATACACAACTGCCCCTCATTATATATATTTTTTTTATCAAACCGACTCCATGTATATATTATTTGTTTTCCCTCTTCTCATCCAGAAAAACACAAAATAAAAGAAGATAACTTCTTCTTTCTCTCCATGCCGCCTCACCCCACACCGCCTCACCTCCACCATGCCACCGCCACCGTATAACACTGCCATCATCATCATCATCAAGATGAGAAGGGATCATGGTTGTCGTGGGTTTAGATGGTGCTGTTAAGGTTCTCGTTTGGTTCGAATTTAACACCACAGCCGCAACCCTATCTCCTTCTCTTGTTCCTTCCTTCCTTGGTATGACAATCTACCACCCATTTTGGATGTTTTATTTCCACTAAAGTCGACTGTAAATAAATTATATAAGTTCTCGTGGATAAAAATTTGTATAAAAACGATTTGATATGATTCGTGTGGTTCATAATACAAATTTGTGTTGCGTGGTGAGTTTTGTACGCAGGTCAGGTTTTAACCCGGTTTGAGTCTCGGTATACAAACAACCCAAAGGGGTTGTTTTGCTTTTGATATCATAGGTAAGCCTTATGGGTTTCAGGTCGAGACCCATTTTGTGTCTGGGTTTAGTCTCGAGTTGATTTGGTAATTCATTTTTTTGATGTGCAATTATTCTTGTTTATGTTGGATTCGGGTCAAAAAGGAAGAAACCCACGAGGGTGTTTGTTGCGTGCTACGACCCACACCAAAGGGCGTGTTTGGTTGTTTAGCTCGTGGGTTTAGCAACCAAACCGCAACCCCTAATGGGTGCATATGGCTTGTTGTCTCGACCAGCAAAGGAACCCAAAAGGGTGTTTGTTCTGTCGTGTCACAACCCCAAAAGGGGTGTGCTTGGTTTGATTGTTGTCCCCTATCACAGCCCGCAAATAAAAGGGTGTTTGTTTGCTGTAACGCAGCCCCAACAGGGGACATTTACTGCTGAAACGCAGCCCCAACGGGAGCGTTTAATCGCTGCAATACAACCCCAAAAGGGGTTCGTTTTACTTGCTTAAATTTCTACAAACAAGGGTGTTTGGTGCTGCTTATATTCAGCCCCTAAAAGGGCGTTTTATTGCTGAATTTTCTGCACATAAAGGACACGTTTGTTGCTGATTTTTCTGCATAAAAATAAGGGTATTTGAATGCTGATTTTTCTGCATAAATTAGTGTAATTGGATGCTGATTTTTCTGCGTAAACTAGCGTAATTGAATGCTGATTTTATGTATAAATTAGTGTATTTGAATGCTGAATTTTCTGCATAAACAAGTGTAATTGAATGCTGATTTTTCTACATAAACAAGTGTATTATGTTACTGAAATTATTCGGTTTGTAATTATTTGTTGTGTTTGGTTTATGTTGTTTGTTTCGACCCACATCACAGCCCCATAAGGGTAGTTTGTTTCAGCTTATTAAGTGTGACTTATAATGTTATTTTAAAATTGCTTGTCTACTTATTATGGATACATATATTGAACTGATAAGACTATATTTGTGTTATATGATTGAGATGTTTTGCTGAACTTATAATTTCCATTTTGGGCTCAGCATAATATAAACCATTATGGGTTAACTTATAAGTTATTAACGGACTATATATATACATATATGAGATTGGACAAAAATTATTAATATTGGACTTGAGATTATTAGACTACATATTGGATTATTAAGTAGGCTTAGACATTTGGACTGTTGGATTATATTGGACTAACTTTGGACTAAATTTTGGATTATTAATAAAATTATAAACCTGGTCGGACTATATATATTTGACATATATTGAATTGATACTAATTGGACAATCTAACATATTTTGGACATATTTGATTATTAGACTCATAAGATGCCGGACGATTGCCCGTTGGATTGTTATCATGCTATTAAATATAATACATGTGTTATAAGCTTTATACGTTGGCGTGCGTTTGTATTGAGTCTATAATTTTCAAACCACCACACGAACTATCTAACTAAACATTTTACAAACATTGATACGAAACTTCCACGAAAACTAAAACGTATTAACTTTTGAAACTCATACGCATTGAGTACTACTTGCGTGTCATATTCCGAGACACATTACATATTTATTAGGTTGTGCCGATTCCTTATTGTCATGCTTTATTTGACATCGCTTGCATTACCTTGTTCACTAAACGCTAAGGTGAGTTTTCATAGCCCCGTCTTTCAAATTTATACATTATTTCAATCCTACGGGGGAGAATACATTGCACATCATTTTTATTACGATACCAAGTATATCAAATTCATTTACATTGCTTAAGTTACCTCTTTGCCAATTAAATGTCCCCATTTCAAAATCATGAACCGTTAATTCCGGAAGAAGCGATGGTGAGTGAATAGATCTATTGAGGGTGACTCCTCCATCCTGGTTGGTGGTCCCAACTGGTCAAACGGATGCATTTCATTTTTATCATTATTGAGTTGTTTGGCAAAACACTCTGTTGGGCGAACATCATCCAGCTTGTGTCATGTGCTTATAGCAATTGTAACATTTTTATGTGACATATTTGTCATACATGGCCTATACTTGTGGTAGTCGTATAAAACATTTACATAAACTCTATGAACTCACTCAACCTTTGTGTTGACACTTTTAGCAATGTAATTTCAGGTATCTAAGGCATATACTTCATGGCATGTGAGGCACGGAAAATATTTTGAAGACGATGCACATATTATCATTCGAAAATCTTTACAACTTTTATGTTGTACTTTTTATTATTATATAAACTTGTGGGACCTCTTTGTAAACTCTGATATTTTAATCGGATGATAATTTATTTCAAAACGTCTCATTTAGAGTCGTTTTCTGTAACTTGTTCTGTGAACTATGAAGTAATACCCCAGTGACACAATCTTCCGCTGCGATAATTTTGGGGGTGTTACAGATTGGCATCAGAGCTTTAGTTATAGAGAACCAGGTTGCATATGAACCTAGACTATAACTACATCTTACATTAAACTCGCATCACTCACTGCTTTCTTCAACATTTCGTACGCCATGCCTACTCCTTAACACAATACTATGTTATGTATGTAAAGACTGTTTATATAAACGATTGACTAAACATAACTGCATATGCCTATTCCAAGGCATTATGGCACAACCAGATATCACCGATCATATACATTTTGTGATCTACAAAATTTTCTTAGACATTGTAGTTAATCAATGGTCTCATTATTATTAAGACATTGTAAGTATACAATGGTCCTCTTTATATCTCAAACATCGTGAGATACACAGTTGACTTAGATATATCTCAGACATTAAGAGATACGCAATAGTTTTATTTATTTCTCAAACACTGTGAGAAAACTATTTCATAACTATGAACTCACCAATTCTTTTGAACGCTATGTCGATTTTCTATGGTTAATTTACTCCTCGTCTTCAAAGATAAATGTGATTATTCATTCCATACTCTCGGAACACTTTTGACGTCTCGTAATACGCCAGTGACACAATCTTCCGCTGCGATAATTTTGGGGGTGTTACAGGTATATTTGGTAGATTGATTGGTTGGCGAGATTGATTTGAGTTGATTTGAGATTAAGTTGGGTTATTGTCATTATTTACTTGGACGTATAATATAAATAGTCAACTTTGAGCAACGTCGGTGTTACTTTGACTTTTTAGTCATTGTTGACCCCGACAACGCCGTAACATGGACTTTAGTATATTTTGGACTATTGATTGATTTAAATGCCGAGAAGTCATGACTCGTGCTTGTTGACTCGAGACGAATAACGATATGAGACTTATAATAAATTTGACGTAATAAATATATATAAACATGAATAATAAATGGTGAAACATAAATAATAAAAGGCTTTTATACAAAAACTATCGATAACAAGACTTGTCTTGTTATTTACTATTTTAAATGGGAATTAACAACTCGAAATGGAAAGGTTTTCTAATAAATAAATATTTAATATTTCGAGTGCACGTTTATTGAAATGTGCCATTATTGAGCATTTAATACTATTTTCAAGTATTTAATTTGTTTACGTTGTGTGCATGGGTTACGGATGACCTAACATTAATAGCGTCGATCCACGTGGGTAGCGGACTTATTACGTTGACGAATCTAATAAGAGCCCGCTACGTACGTAGGATAACGTTATTAATGGGTGAATTATCCTTATGACTCGTTAGGATGCGACCGGTTTATGGGATAATAAGCGACACGAATAAATGATTGAGTTTATCGAGTTGACGAATTCAATAAGGTCTACTATTTATTCCGAAACTTATTGGACTATAGAGCTTATTGCTTAGACGTCTCATTGTGTTGCATTGAGTCACATTGTGGTTATTTAAGTGCATTCATGATATCATATTGAGTCGATACACACACACGACGATACCAAACGCTAGGACTAAACGGTGAAACAAGACATTTTTGGAGATAAAGAAAAGGAATACATTGGGGTAGATAATGTTGATTTTGGGAAATATATATTAAAATTGGTTTACATTAATAGGTTGTGTCGAGTCGATAGTTGTTGAGCCGTGATTAGCTGTTATCTTCTTGCTAGTGTTTATTTGTGCGTTGCTTGCTTGAGGTGAGTTTCATAGCCCCACTTTTATCTATGTTTTTAAATAATTTGGGGTGAGAATCATGCTACTCTTTTTGGACCTTTTAAACTATTTTGATTTGCTTATGTGCTTGACTGTTTAGATAGATATCTGGTAGCTGTTGCCTTAGTCTAGGGTAGCAATCCTAATTGCTATAACACGTTTCCTAGCTAAGAATATACTTCTACCTCGACCTAGTCCAGGGTTAGCAATCGTTCTAGACTTTGCTACGACCGTGCTGGCTAGAGTCGCTGGGGGCCCACTATTACGTCAGATATGATATTGATGATATTGTGATTGTGATATTGGTGTGTGATTGATGTGTATCTATCTTAGGTCTCACATAGCAAATAAACTTCTACAGGTCCACTATTTTAAACTTGAAATTAAACCTATGAATTCACTAGCGTTAGCTAACCTTTTAGCATGTTTTTCTCAGGTATTTAAATGATGTTTGGAGTACGTGCTCTGTGGAAGCTTGGCAAGGAGGCATGGTTCAAGGATCATAATCAAACTCTGATAATTTATGGGGACCTATTTTTATAAATCATGTTTGGGCCTTTTTATTTACATTTTGGGATAATTGTTTTGAATAATTAAATTCAGGATTTGTTTTGAATGATAATATGACTATCTTGTTTGCTATACTTGTATGAGTTACCAATCCAATGTAACGCCTCGAAAACTTGATTAAGTCTTCCGCTGTACCGAGATTTGGGGGTGTTACAGATTGGTATCAGAGCCAGGTTATAGAGAACTAGGTATTTAATAAAACTTAAACTATAACCACTTTTAAGAAAATTTATCCTCGACCGACGCATGCCCGCATGCCAAGCCGAAGCTTCTTATTTGATTATGGTATGAACTGCGATTTGATTTATGAGATATTATGAATTGTGAATTGTTTATTGAGATGTTATGTTTTGAGATATGATTATTGATTTTGGGTAAATGTGATTCGATTGTTGAGATATTATGAACTTGATTTGGATTATTGATATGTTATGGCTTTGGGATTATGAGCTTGATTTTATGATTGATTTGATTTGGGATTATATGATGCGTGGATTATGTGATAGAACATAACTTACGTGTTCTATTTAAAGGCATATTTTGAGTAATGCGGTACCTCTATTTTAAAGATTTCATTATGTGATATATGTTTTTGTTGAGTTAATGCGCTTATTAGAACTAGTTGTTTTCAAACACTTATACCTACCCTATGCCATTGTCACAGACTATGCCTTCACTAGCTTATGATGTGTCCGAGGATGTCCTTGCTGCTGCTAGTTCCCCAGCATTTGCTCTCATGACTGTTGCGCAGGGTGATCCCTATGTGATTGCCTGTCACTCTAGTTCATCATCATCATTAGATCGCCCTAGCTCATCTAGGCAACTCACTTTGCATCAGGTCTTAGCACGAGCCCAGACTCCTAGACTTACTTGTAGTACTGCCGCATGTCCGTGCGACCACCATCATCACTTATTCACCTAGCAGCCTACTCTCTTCTGTCATCACCACCAGCATCACCATGTCTTAGAAGACCTAGATCCCCTACTGTGCCACCTCAGGATTCAACCACACAGATACGCCGACTCATGGACTCTCCCTCTAAAGATGAGGGTGAGGAGGAGCATGTAGATGAGGATGAGGATCCTCAGGAGGAGGACGATGAGGATATCACAGAAGGGGGTACTCCTCCATTGCAGAGTCCTGTGCATTCTGCGAATTCACCAGGACCAGGCTCTCCTTTACCTTTGCCTGAGCCTGATTCTCCTGGGCAGCCTTTTGATTTTGGTTCACCTCCACATTCACCTGAGATTGGTAGCCCATTAGGTTCAGAGATACCATCAGAGATTGCTTCAGAGCCCGAGGAGTATGGGGAGACGGGTCTGATGTGGGAGAGGATTACATCTCAGGGTATTAGGCTTAGTAGGTTGACAGATCGGTTGGTTGGAGTATCGAGGGCTAGTGTAGAGGATTTGAGAGCATATATGGGTTCTGTAGTTAGGAGGACTACGATTCTGAGAGAGGGTATGTCGGAGCTCCAAGAGCAGGTTGGGGACCTGCTGAGAGGGTTCGCGATGACTGAGATGAGACATAGCGATATGGCGCAGGATAGGTGAGTTGGAGAGGGAGGTCGTGGATCTGAAGAGTAATCGCGACGCTGGAATGGGTTGAGCTTTCATCTTTGTGGAGAGAGGTTGACGATGTTAGGAGATCTGTTAGTGGTATTCGTGATCGTGGCTAGATTGTGTTAGATTCATGGCATTGTACCATCTTGAAACTGAGTAGTCTCTAGTTCAAGATGTAGATCTATCCTAGTTATCTTGTTAGTATCGTTGTTAGAATCGTTCTTGATTTCTCTGTATCCTTTCATTTATTCCACTTTGGAAACTATGAGTTATGGTTATTAGAATTTGCATCCTTTAGTTATGATTCGGTCTCTAGTTGTTTCGTTATGATATAGCGTTATCCTTGTTATCCTTGATTATGTATTCGTGTGTTATTCGGTGATCCTTGGAACCAAACCCTGTCTTTTAGAGCGTGAATTGTGAGCTTATGAAACTGTTATTCTTGCCTTCAGATTGATGGCACCAAGACGAAACCCGCCTAGGAACAACCGAGCAGCTCCTACTGTTGTGGTTGCCCCTGTCCGTCAAGGTCGTCGTCCGACCCCGACCACTCCACCTGTTGAGAACCAGAATACTGATAACCCCGCTGTTGGGGACCCGAATGTGAACGACCGTGCTGAGAATGGTCCTGTTCCACAAAACCCTCCCCCTTTGAACCCAACCCACATCGACCAGCTTGTGACACAACGTGTAGCTGAACTGCTAGCTGAGTCTAATCTCTCTAACACCTCTGGTGGAACCCTACCGCCTAATCGAGCTCGAGGTTGTAATTACAAAGAGTTCCGATTCCGTGGTCTCATCGGTTTCGGAAGAACCGAGGGAGTGGTTTACCTAACAAGGTGGATGGAGAAAACTGAGTCTGTGTTTACCGTTAGCAACTGTGAAGAGTATTGTAAGGTTAAGTATGCAACATTTACCTTGAAGGACAAAGCATTGACCTGGTGGAACAACTATCGTAGATCCGTAGGAAGTGATGTAGCTTATAGCATGACTTGGACCAAGTTTAAGGCTCTCTTGATCAAGACTTACTGTCCTAGGAATAAAGTTAAGAAGCTATAGATTGAGTTCTGGAACCATAAGGTTAAGGGTACCGACATGATGACTTACAATCGTCGTTTCCAAGAGTTGTCGCTGCTTTGCCCTGAAATGGTTCACACTGAAGCTCTTAAGATTGAGAGGTATACTGATGGATTGCCTTTAGCCACTAGGAATGATGTCATCGCTGCGAAGCCAGCTAATTTGCATGAGGCAATTACTGTGGCTCAACGTTTGATGGACTCCTATGTGTTAGAAGGAGGAGACAAGGGTAAGAATGATAAGAGTGATAAGAGGAAGAGGAATGAGGTTGTTAAAGGGAATGACAACAAATGGTAAGAGACATCTAGGGTGCTCGCCATAGGAAATGGAGAGAAGAAGGGTTATGAAGGTAGCAAGCCCTTGTGTGGTCTTTGCAATCGACACCACCATGGACCATGCTCAATAGTGTGTAGGAATTGCTCTAAGGTAGGACACATGGCCAAAGACTGTAGGTCCCGTCCACTTGCTGTGGCTCAAACTGCACAAGGAGCGGATTGGAAGGCCACTGTCACCTGTTTTGGATGTGGAAAGAAAGGGCACTACAAGAATGAGTGCCGAGAGCCGTGGATGAAGGGAAACCCCAGTAATGGCGGAGGATTTGTTAACCGAGGTGTGGGAAGTAATGGCTTAAACCTTGTGAAGCGAGAAGTTGTAGGGAATCAAGGTGCTAGGAATCAGCAGCAAGACATGGGAACAACGCGTGTGTATGCTATTGGGAAGGAAGCTGGTGAGGACCCTAACGTAGTTACGAGTATGTTCTTTCTCAATAATCGCTATGCTTCCATACTGTTTGATACTGGTGTCGATATGAGTTTCGTATCCACCAACTTTTTGCCATTACTAGGAATTTCCCAAACACCTCTAGGGTTCAGTTACGATGTGGAATGAGCTAATGGGAATAGGGAGAAGATAGACACCGTAGTCCGAGGTTATACCTTAAGTTTCCTAGACCACCCGTTTAGCATAGACTTATTGCCAGTTACCTTAGGAAGTTTTGATGTCATCATCGGAATGGATTGGTTGTCGAAGAACGGTGCACACATCATCTGCGATGAGAAGATCGTGCATGTACCGTATGGCGGAAAAGTTCTGAGCATACAAGGAGATCGAAGCGACTGTGGAAGTCCCTCCCTGTTGAGCATCATCTCTTGTATTAAGGCCCAGAAGTACATCGATAGAGGAGGTTGTCTTTTCTTGGCTTGAATTTCTGAAAGGATGTGCCCGTCGTTAGAGAGTTTCTAGATGTGTTTCCCGACGATCTGCCAGGGAATCCACCTGTCCAACAAGTGGAATTCCAAATCGAGTTGATACCTGGTGCTGCACCCGTAGCCCGGGCATCCTATCGGCTTGCTTCAAGAGAATTGGAGGAACTGTCTAAACAGTTGGCAGAGTTGTCAGAGAAGGGATTCATTCGACCAAGTTCGTCACCGTGGGGAGCACCGGTGTTGTTTGTGAAGAAGAAGGATGGATCGTTTCGGATGTGTATTGACTATAGGGAGTTGAATAAGTTGACGGTGAAGAATCGATACCCACTACCTAGAATAGACGAACTAATTGACCAACTCCTAGGAGCTAATGTCTTTTCCAAGTTCGACTTACAGTCTGATTGTCATCAGCTTAGAGTTCGAGAGGAGGATATCCCTAAGACGGCGTTTAGGACTCGTTATGGGCACTATGAATTCCAAGTGATGTCGTTTAGTTTGACCAACGCGCCAGCGGTTTTCATGGATCTCACAAACCGAGTGTGTAAACCATATCTGGATAAGTTTGTGATAGTATTCATAGACGACATCTTGATATACTCCAAGAATAGAGAGGAGCATGAAGAGCATTTAAGGCACATTTTAGAGTTGTTGAGAGAAGAGAAGTTGTATGCCAAATTCTCTAAGTGTGAATTTTGGATTCCGTCCGTGCAATTTTTAGGTCACGTGATAGATAGTCGAGGAGTTCACATTGACCCAGCCAAGATTGAGGCCATTAAGGAATGGGCGTGCCCCTAGGAACCCATCTGAAGTCCGCCAGTTTCTAGGTTTAGCAGGCTATTACCGGAGGTTCATTGAGGGATTCTCCAAAATAGCTAGGTCGCTGACCAAACTGACACAGAAGGACGTTATGTATGAATGGGGAGAAAAGGAAGAAGAAGCATTCCAACTTCTGAATGAGAAGTTGTGTAGTGCGCCCATCCTATCATTTCCTGAAGGAAGGGAAGATTTTGTCGTGTACTGTAACGCTTCGCATAAAGGCTTAGGTGCTGTTTTGATGCAACGGGAGAAGGTGATAGCTTATGCATCCCGACAACTTAAGAAGCATGAGAAAAACTACATCACCCATGATCTGGAGTTAGGTTCTGTAGTGTTTGCCCTTAGAATCTAGAGACATTATCTGTATGGAACCAAGTGTGTAGTGTTTACCGACCATAAGAGCTTGAAGCATATCTTAGATCAGAAGGAGTTGAATATGAGGCAGCGTCGTTGGTTATAGTTGCTCAGTGATTATGACTGTGAGATTCGTTATCATCCTGGTAAAGCCAATGTAGTGGCAGATGCCCTCCGCCGTAAAGAGAACATTCCACCTTTACTCGTTCGATCCCTAGGAATGACTGTTAGTTCGCCTCTACCATCTCAAATCTTAGCCGCCCAAGCTGCGGCATTGACGGAAGAGAACCGTCCTTATGAGAATCTGCATGGAATGGTAGAAAGTGAAAATGGCTTCTTGAAGCGTTCTGATGAAACTTTATGCTTCAAAGACAGAAGTTGGACACCATTTCATGGTGGAATCCGTGAGTTGATTATGCACGAAACGCATAAGTCAAAATACTCTATTCGTCCCGGAGCCTATAAGATGTATCAGGACTTGAAAAAACACTACTAGTGGCCTAACATGAAAGCCGACATAACTCAGTATGTCAGTTGGTGCTTGACATGTTCTAAGGTAAAGGCTGAACACCAACAACCCTCAGGACTCTTAGTTCAACATGAACTTCCAGAATGGAAATGGGAGCGAATCACCATGGACTTTATCACCAAATTACCGAGAACAGCTAGCGGCAATGACGCTATCTGGGTAATCATAGATCGTTTGACTAAGTCTGCTCACTTTTTGGCCATTAGTGAGGTCGATAGTCTCGACAAGCTCGCTCGGCTGTACATCAAGGAGATAGTATCGCGTCATGGAGTATCGGTATCTATCATTTCTGATCGAGATAGCCGTTTTACATCCCACTTTTGGAGATCCATACAGTCAGCGTTAGGAACAAACCTGGATATGAGCACTGCTTATCATCCTCAAACCGACGGTCAAAGCGAAAGAACCATTTAGACCTTAGAGGATATGCTTAGAGCCTTTGTCATCGATTTCGGCAAAGGCTGGGAGAGACATCTCCCTTTGGCCTAATTCTCCTACAACAATAGTTATCATGCTAGCATTAAGGCCGCTCCATCTGAGGCATTGTATGGCTGAAAATGTCGTTCTCCTGTTTGTTGGGCTGAAGTTGGTGAGAGTCAACTTACCGGTACCGAACTTGTTCTAGAAACCACTGAGAAGATAGTTCAGGTTCGTAATCGTTTGCAAACCGATCGAGATAGACAAAAGAGTTATGCTGATAGGAGACGTAAACCATTAGAGTTTCAGGTTGGAGATCGTATTTTGTTAAAGGTTTCTCCTTGGAAAGAAGTGATTCATTTTGGAAAGCGTGGAAAACTCAATCCCCGATATATTGGTCCCTTTCCAATCCTGGAGATAATCAGACCAGTATCTTATCGTCTTGAGCTACCATCGGAATTGAGCAGTGTACACAATGTATTTCATGTTAGTAATCTTAAGAAGTGTCTTTCGAAGGAAAACATAGTTGTGCCTTTAAGAGATATTTGTATTGATGAGAAGTTGAATTTCATTGAGGAACCGATAGAGATCATGGATCGTGAGATTAAATGGCTGAAGCATAGCCGTATTCCAATTATCGAAGTTCGTTGGAACTCCCGAAATTGACCGCAGTTCACTTGGGAACGTGAGGACATTTTTCGTAGGAAGTACCCTAAATTCTTCATGACACCAAGCAACTCGGAGTGAAACCCGGGACGGGTTTCTTCTGAGGCTGGGAGGCTGTGACAACTGGCAAATTAGAGAGTCTATTTTAGGTAACCGCATTACGTTAAACTAAACCGAGTATTTGCCTTGATAACTATTTTCATCGACCATGACTTGATTTGATATCGTTTATTGGTTTTTATGATTTATTTTATTAGCGTATGAGTTATCGTGTGAGTTTTAACTCTTTTTGTTAGGCACTATGCGATTCGGCACAATAAAAGCCTAAAACAAGAAATAACGTAACTTATAAATCGTAACTCGAAACTTGACAAATAAATAGTCAAAACTCGTGGAAAAACATAAATAAACATAATAGAAAGTCGAAGGAATGTCGTGGGACACTCGTGGGACAATATATGAGCTCGGGAATGGGTAAACGGGATAGTTTACGAAAAATTACAGCTTCGGTCCCTCCTTTTTCCCTTTGGCCGACGCCTCCTCCACCCAAAATATTTATTTTTCAGTCCCTCTCCTCCTAGTATATATACCCACTCTTCATCTCATAATACTCTTTTATTTCTCTCACTAAAAACACACACACTCATCTCTTTCTCTCTCTAACCTCTCTCTAAAAACCCTAACCCTAAAACCACCCACCACCGCCGCCCCTTTCCGGCCAAATTCCGGCCACCCACCGGCGAGTGGTATCTCACCTCCACCATCATCTTGTAGATCTGTCTTTCCTCTTTCCATCCATATATATATATATATATATATATATATATATATATATAAACATACATATATCTTATTGAAGCCTACATTAACACCTCTAAATCTTACAAAAACGATTCGTGATTCTAGGGTTTTCATTAAATCTTGTAGATCGAGGTTGAAAAAGATAAATGGAACGTGGGTCAAGCTCGTTTGAGCCTTGACAAGCCACGTATGGGTCTTTTAGGGCTCGACCATGGTTCGAATTTTAGGGGTTTTGGATGAAACATGGGATTAAAACTAATTTACACTTAATAAAACATGTAGCTAGTGATTTGGTATCATGTGGTGTATCATATTGTTGTGTTTTTGCATTTTAGGCTTAGTTTCATATGATGGGTTTAGATTAGTTGATGGGTTTGATGTTTGGATGATGATTGTAGGTTGATTGATTGTGTTTGGTTGTAGTAGAAGCTATTTGGGAGCGTTTGGTTGTGTAGTTTGGGGCGTACGAACCACCAAGACCCACGATGGGTAGTGGTGTGGTGTTGTACGAGACCCATATGGACCACGGGTCCGGGTCGGATTGTTGTGGTATATTGTTGGCTGTTGTTGTTGGTGTTTGGATAAGACGCGTGGAGCCGAAAAGCTTCTAGAGCTTGTTTGGTTCACGTGGTCTTAACTGTGACCGTGTCATGACCGTTAGGGTCATAACATTGGTTTCGGGTATATTTGGTAGATTGATTGGTTGGCGAGATTGATTTGGGTTGATTTGAGATTGAGTTGCGCTATTGTCATTATTTACTTGGACGTATAATATAAATTGTCAACTTTGAGCAACGTCGGTGTTACTTTGACTTTTTAGTCATTGTTGACCCCGACAACGCCGTAACATGGACTTTAGTATATTTTGGACTATTGATTGATTTAAAAGCCGAGAAGTCATGACTCGTGCTTGTGGACTCGAAACAAATAACGATATGAGACTTATAATAAATTTCACGTAATAAATATATATAAACATGAATAATAAATGGTGAAACATAAATAATAAAAGGCTTTTATACCCAAACTATCGATAACAAGACTTGTCTTGTTATTTACTATTTTAAATAGAAATTAACAACTAAAAATGGAAATGTTTTCTAATAAATAAGTATTTAATGTTTCGAGTGCACGTTTATTGAAATGTGCCATTATTGAGCATTTAATACTATTTTCAAGTATTTAATTTGTTTACGTTGTGTGTATGGGTTACGGATGACCTAACATTAATAGCGTCGATCCACGTGGGTAGCGGACTTATTAGGTTGACGAATCTAATAAGAGCCCGCTACATACGTAGGATAACATTATTAATGGGTGAATTATCCTTATGACTCGTTAGGATGAGACCGGTTTATGGGATAATAAGCGACACGAATAAATGACTGAGTTTATCGAGTTGACGAATTCGATAAGGTCTACTATTTATTCCGAAACTTATTGGACTATGGAGCTTATTGCTTAGACGTCTCATTGTGTTGCATTGAGTCACATTGCGGTTATTTAAGTGTATTAATGATATCATATTGAGTCGATACACACACACGACGATACCAAACGCTAGGACTAAACGGTGAAACAAGACATTTTTGGAGATAAAGAAAAGGAATACATTGGGGTAGATAACGTTGATTTTGAGAGATATATATTAAAATTGGTTTACATTAATAGGTTGTGCCGAGTCGATAGTTGCTGAGCCGTGATTAGCTGTTATCTTCTTGCTAGTGTTTATTTGTGCGTTGCTTGCTTGAGGTGAGTTTAATAGCCCCAATTTTGTCTATGTTTTTAACTAATTTAGGGTGAGAATCATGCTACTCTTTTTGGACATTTTAAACTATTTTGATTTGCTTATGTGCTTGACTGTTTAGATAGATATGTGGTAGCTGTTGCCTTAGTCTAGGGTAGTAATCCTAATTGCTATAACACGTTGCCTAGCTAAGAATAGACTTCTACCTCGACCTAGTCTAGGGTTAGCAATCGTTCAAGACTTTGCTACGACTGTGCTGGCTAGAGTCGCTAGGGGCCCACTATGACGTCATATATGATATTGATGATATTGTGATTGTGATATTGGTGTGTGATTGATGTGTATCTATCTTAGGTCTCGCATAGCAAATAAACTCCTACATGCCCACTATTTTAAACTTGAAATTAAACCTATGAACTCACCAGCGTTAGCTGACCTTTTAGCATGTTTTTCTCAGGTATTTAAGTGATGTTTGGAGTACGTGTTCTGTGGAAGCTTGGCAAGGAGGCATGGTTCAAGGATCATAATCAAACTCTGATAATTTCTGGGGACCTATTTTTATAAATCATGTTTGGGCCTTTTTATTTACATTTTGGGATAATTGTTTTGAATAATTAAATTCGGGATTGGTTTTGAATGATTATATGACTATCTTGTTTGCTATACTTGTGTGAGTTACCAATCCAATGTAACGCCACGAAAACTTGATTAAGTCTTCCGCTGTACCGAGATTTGGGGGTTTTACAGAAGTTGATGTGAGAACTAATGTGGAAGTTAGTGTTGCACTCGAGGGTCAAGTAATGATGATAAATGAAGATAGAGTCACTCACTATGGTTGTGGTTCTATGAACCTTGTTTTATTACATTTTGATTGTTTTTAAATGTAATTGGTCAATTCAGCGAACGTTGTGTGGTTGTTCTACAAATTGCAGTAGATGTCGCCTATGTGACGGGCTGAGGGCATGAGATTCACTCATGTCATTTGTACTTCAATGTTTTTTGGTGTAATAAATTTTACCTGAGTGAAAAACCCCTTTTTTTTAAAAAAAAAAAAAAAAAAAAAAAACCTTGAACCACGATAATTATTGGTTATACAACTAAAAAAACTGAAGCTATGGTTACATGGGTATGATCTGTAAGACCGTAAACATCACGTGTTTTCCGAAATTTATACTAGTAAGATCAAAGACTAATGAGCATCATTAAAGTGTGTTGTCAAACAAAACGATGAGACTCTTGAAATAGAGAGATTCTATTATCGGCTAATCTAGTCTTGTAGGTACATGACTTGTATTCCAACCAAGTGAACTCATGGTACAAGCTTTCTTCACCAGGCTCCATGAGTGAACTCAACGGTGAAATCTTCTCCATCAATGGCGGACCTACAAAGTATACCATGGAAAGCCTCGACTTCAATTGGTCTGTAATCACTCTGTGCCTTACACTTTTGAACCTTCCGTTTGTTATCACCTTCACAAAACTCAACAGGTTAATGTTTCACAGTTCACAAGCAGGTGAAAACAAAAGATACTAAGAACCAGAAAGTAGAAGGATGAAATTTGAACTTATGAGATCATTTTTTATATAACATGTTACTTATAGGAAAATTAGTTTAGACCATGAGTTTTAGGACGATATGACATTGCATTAAGAGAAAATTGCCTGTAATAAATCATCTACATTGATGAAAAATGAGTTGTGATCAGGTGGGACTGGAACCCATGTTCCATCATGCAGACAAATTTGAAAGCCTGCCGTGGCGTTAGATCTTGAAATTGATATAAGCTGTGGGTCAGTATGTTCGCCGAACCCAATAGGGTTCATGCCACTGCTCGTGGGTACATGGTCCAAATATGGTGGATAGTGGTTTAGCCTGAAGACAGTGTCGGCCTCGTCATCGTTTAACATCCTGCTTAATACACTTCTTGGCTCTATCTTGAGACCATCTGCCATTAACTCAAGTATTTCACACCCCAGTTTCTTCACTTCTTCCACGTACTGTTTTGCTAGCGTCCTGCCACAACAACTAAAAATATTAGAATTCAAGTTTTCATTAAAAAAAAATAGTTTCCTTCGTATAAACACGGTTTGCTCAGAGAGAGATGCGGATATTATATGAGGAGGCAACCCACAATGGATTGTGCGTTCAAAATGTCTGTATTGTTCAATGCCACATGGGCTGACTGTGGATGCCCTTATAGTGTTACTGTTATTCATGCATTGTGAGAATGTGAGGTGGTAACAAAGAGGCATATATTCTTTCAAAACAACATAACAAACAAAGGCATACTTATATGATTCGAAAATGCAACACAAAATTGGACAGTGAATGTATTTTGACAAAGACCAAAGGGATAAAAGTCAAAAATCGTTTATAGACCATGGTTACTCTTGCAAAGAACTGTATCCTCAGGACACATATATTGAAAAAAGGGGAATAAAATATTGGTTAATTGCTAACAACACACTAGAAACAGCTGTGTGCAGCCTTGAATCTTCAGATGCCAAGTATATTTTATGCGTCAGAACTCACTTGGACTCCGACATGTTAGTAGTCGTGGTGTAGTATTTTAGTACATGACAAAAATGCTGATATCCTTGATGATATGTACACCACTCATTGTTTTTTCACCCCTCAAATAAATAAAATGTTAAGCATATATACTCAATGATATACTTAACGATGCTCTAGTTACATGAAAATATACTAAGATTATATAATGATAAGAAGTGCATGCACTAAGTTTATCAGAAAACAAATCTTACGAAAAGCTTTTGCTATTTGTTGGGAAATTGTTGGACTTGAGAAGAAGGTATTCGATACATCCAACATCTCCATTTCGTCCAATTCCGTTTCTCCCATACCCTAACGGATTTGGAGGAAAATACTTATCTTTTTCGGATTGGTTCATGTTGAAGAACGCAATGGCTTCATTTTCTAATTCGGATACGAGCCATGGTGGAACACCATGGTTTATGACCTTAAAAAAACCATAATCTTGGCAAGCATCGACTATGAGTTTCTTAGCGTCGTGAGGACACGAGAGGTCGACTTCTGGTATATCTATAAAGTGAGAAATACCAAAGTTGGGTATGCATGGCTTTATGATAGGGTCGTTTTGGGACTGTGATAGCATCATCATGTTGGTGTGGTTAATTTGGTGGCTATAGAAAGGGGAACAAACTGCCTATTTATACATGTTTTAGGGAGCACGATAGAGTCAATTATTTGAGCATTTACATACATATCTATACGTCATACATATGTGTTCACATAATCACATGTGTGTTCCCAAAACGAGGGGCTTTCAATTTTAAAACATAAAAGAAAAACTATTCAGTTGTGAGGAGTGAGGACAATATATTGTAATAATTCATATATAATTTGATGACAAAAGTTCAATACGAAACAAATAACAATCAAAGAATAAATCACTTTATCTCAAATATTGATTTTTCTTTCATCTTATGGTTTATATTAAATTTCTTCATTTAACACAAGGACAGATTTGTAATTTTATTCATCTCTCATTTACCCACTTTTTTCGCTTGCCTCTCTTCTCGTTCCATTATCACCACTACACCACGACTTCACTACCAACACCACGACTTCATCACCAACCGATCCGGCGGCAACAGATCTGACGACAACGGATCCGGAGGCGACAAGAACAAACCGGCATTTTTAAGCTTTTTATCAAGAAATTGGGGATTTAAGTTGTAGTGAGTTTTTTAACAATTGATTGAGGAGATTTGTTCAGAAGCCCCTACTAATCACTCTTTTATGTTCAATCGCATCACAGTAATAACCTAAAAGTGTTAATCGAGTGATCAGGGTTTCGTATGTAATAGAGTTGATGGGGATATTGATGATGGGGTTTGAGGTGGTTTTTTGTTTGTGGTGGTGGCGTGTGAAGGTGGTGGTGATGGGCTGGTGGTGGTGGTGGTGGTGGTGATGAGGGGTAGGGAGTGATGAAAATGATGATTAGGGGTTTGGATTTAAAACTGTAACAACCATAAAATGAAAGGTTTATGGATAATTATTAATATATGTATAACCGGATTTGAACTCGAGACTTCGGGATTGCACACATTACGTATGAGAATCAATGTATATAATAATTAATATATTAAATGTAATATTTAATTATTGATTACAAATAAATACTTAACGATAGTTAATATTTAACGAGTTTTGATTATCGGTCGTTAAATATCAACGAGATATGAAGAAAAGTTAACAAGCCAAAAGAAGGTTTTAGGAACCCTCTTTTGGGCTTGTTTTTGGCCGATAATATAGAATCCCACATCGGAAACTATAGTAATCTTGACACCTACCATAAGGCTATAAATACATCCCCATGTATTCATCCTTGGGTACACTAGATTTCAATAGAAGGCCAAACTTTTTCTTTCTTCCCTCTTGTTCTTAGGTCGACGAGTAAAACCCCATGTAAGGGATTTGCGAGTGACCTTGAGCATAACAAAGGTGTTTGGTTAATCTATTGTGATCAAGAACCTAGCTTTTCTCATTGATTCGCTACTAATACGTGTGTACAAGAACGAAGGGCCAATGCACTTGTGTTGGTAACTTGGGTGTTCGACTTTTAGTGTAGTCGAATGTATTAAACCCTAATTTATAAGGGTTTAAGGTTTATTGGTACTTCATCTTAATTTGGGGCTTTCATAAACTCTAATTGCATTGATTCGCAAAAGGTACGCATATACTTTTAATTTGGTTAATTAATTTACAAGTATTATTCCTATTACTTCCGCTGCATGCTTTGATGATGTTTACATGTTTTCTATAATTGTTATGATTAGTAAAACCCAACAGTGGCATCACGAGCCGTTAATATGTTGTAATTAATTACCGAAACACATAAAAATTGAATCTTTGTGATTATTACATGCTTTTATGGTTTTTAGGGTTTTGATAATTGAAACCCTAATTTTTTAATATATGGGTCGAATACCCTTTTATTTTTTAATTAGGTTTTACTTTTTTGCAAAACTTGTAGAAACCCTAGGATTGCATGTATATTTTATGTGGTTTTCATGAATAATTGTTATGTGCCATGATTATATGCGTATCTTGGGATTATAATTGTTATGAGGAATCCATGGTGGAACATGCATGTTTTGCCATGGATTATTGTTTTGATTAATTGTTAAGTGATATACACATGTTTATTAGTTTGATAATTATTAAATTGGGGAAGACCTCAATATATCTAATAAAATTCGTTATGTGCTAATTGGTATATTATTGACTTTGGCTTACGCAATCGACTTGTCGATGCATGTGGCTCACTTACCTTGTAGGTGAAAGCCCTAGTTGATGTATGCATTATTTTACGCCTATAATTGTTTATTAGGTTTTATCGAAATAATTATGCATGTGGCTAATTGTTTTACATATGTTAAATTGTTAAGTTATATGTATATATTATTTGAGTTTGTTTAATTTTTATTAAAGTGCTTTTTTGTTTATACTGTATGACATGATAGTAAGCAAAAAGGGTTTTTATGAATAGAAAATTAAATTGACTAAATAATGGCGAAATTGATTTGTTTTTCTAAGTATTAATTCTTGAACTTTTAATCGAATGATGCGACTATACTAAATGGTTAGAACGGCTCACCTACTAGAACAAACTATAGAGGGGTTAATAAAGAAGTGCGCATAGTCACACTGAAAGGATGTCTAAGGTTATGCTTTTGCGCTTACCTGGTCCTCTGCCCCCTGTGAGTTCGATTGGAGCTACCTAGTATAACCATTCTATGTACGAAGCATCTTAGTGCAAAGTTGTAAGTTTCTCAACGCATCGATTAAAACTTTGTAGAATTTAATCATAGCAATTTAAAACTATGAGTAAGGTTTTGAAATTTTTTATGTTATGAAGATGTATGCATGCTTCTTCATACATAAGTTTTGATTACACATCAAAAAAATTGTACCCCTTAAAATTTAAGTTTATGCCATCTAATGATATGAAACACTTGAAGTTGTAATTTAGTTATGTGAGACCTTGAGCTAGATTACAATAACAAGGTGAATCTTTATGTTGTGTGAGATCTCAGCTTAAATAATTGCAGTTTCTAAATTAGACAACTTAATTAAGTTAGTTAGTGAGACCTATAACTTAAGGCATAAGATGAGATAAAACATGCTTACATTTTGCGTAATTGTTTGGCAAAATTGTAAATCCCATATTTTCTAGGAATTGAAAACTTGTTTGTTAATTATTTTTCTTCGACAATTACCTATTCTATACTTTCATCAATAGCAGATCAACTGATGTGGTGAAACTATGATAATGAGGGTCCTAGATTCAAGGAAAATTCTATGGTTAATATGAATATTGACCAAGGGTATTTCATTTTCTTGAAAGATTTAATTATCGAAAATACTAAAATTGAATTTTGTTAATTCTTTTGATTGTATTAATGCAACATTAAACCGTAACGTGGTTTGGGCTTTGGTAAATTGATCTAGTTCTGTTTTCAAACAAATGTTTGATCAAGAAAAATTTACTAAAAGACAAACATAGACTCTTTTCCATGGAAGAAGAGTGAGACTCAATCCTATTCCTTTACATGATTGAGAAAGGTATGTTAGGAACATTAGAATTGTCTAAATTCTAATATAACTCATATCAACTTTAATAGTTAAGAAAATTGCACACCATGTTTTCCTTAAGAGATTTCAGTACCCTCTGTTGGTGATTGAATTCTTATATGACATTTTGGTCAACTAGAAAACATGTTTGACATTTTATGAGTTATTAAATTAGAAGCTAGACTAATTACCGCAAAATTGGTAAAAGACAAACTAGTATATTTTATCTAGTTGTTTTGTTTTGACTAATTGAAGGTGCTATACATCATTGTGGGGATAAAAGACCTATTAAGGAAGAAATTGCATGCTCAATTTTTCAAGTTAATAGCATTGATGGATGATCCATCATCTACAAAGTAGAATACACTCTTTTAGTGCCTAAGTAATTGTTACGAATGGTCTTACAAAGGGGTAGCAACGTAACAACACGCTATTTTTACTGGTTAATGAAACACTTACAATGTTGTCAAATCCAGTGGGAATATGGTGTATTACTGAATAAGACATTATTGTAACATTGTCTAATTCAGTGGGAGTTACAAGATTTATTATCTTGGTAGTAACTCAGATTATTTCTAGATTTTCTTGAAATAATACATTACGTTCAAAAATGTAGACATTCATATTCTCAAGGATAGTCATGAACGTTTCCTTGATAAATAAGTGCTCCTACATCTACTTGCAATGCTTATATATCTATGACACTATCATATTGCTCACATAAACAAACGAATGTAATGGTGTTTATCTACTACATGATGTTGTTTTATGCACAAGTGGGAGAAGTATTTATTGTGTGCAAAGGAACAACACATACAAATATGATTAATGGATTCTCTTGATCGTAAGGTAAGAGATTAACGTTCTAATAAGATTGTCTTGCTTAAAGAACATGTGTCAAGATTATAGCATAGACTACTTTTATGTCTTTTGTCATTCAAAATATAGAAACACTTGAAGTTATATTTTAGTTTAAGTGAGATCTTGGCTAGATTGTAATCTCAAGGTAAATCTTCACTTGTTGTGAGATCGAGCGTGGTTGCTTTTACAGTTTCTTAAGTTGGACACTTCATGGAATGACATAAATAAATAAAATAATACTATCTTAAATATTTATGTATTTTTAATGACATAAATAGATAGAATAGTATATTAACTTGAAAATAAATTAGTGAAACCATGATGTGGTGTTCATATTACTTTATTATAAATGTTTATGTGTTTCTTTGTAAAGTCACAAACATGAAGTCTTTTCATTATTACAAGACATATATTATAAAGTAATACGTTAACTTATTATGTCTTCTTATTAAGATATAAAGTCATTGGTAAATGACTTATAACATATAATGGAATTATAAGCTTTTATGTTTTCTTGTTGAGACATGGACATGAAGTGACTTGATCAAAAGTACTTGAGTTATAAAGCATGCAATTGGCTTGGAATTCTATTATACCATTAAGTTGTCTTAGTTAGTAAATAGGTAAGCCAAAAGGAATATGTTTATCTTGCATATTGTTAGATTGTCTTACAAATTCTAATGAAATACTGAGAGTATATGGAATGTTCAGTTAGAAGAATCAAACATTTGTTATATTTTTTGATTCAAGATAACTATATCTTCTTTTCTTCTTCCAAAAGCTATCAAGGTTAGAAAATTGAGTATTGATTGGATATGCTTAATAAAGCTCAAACCTAGAAGATTAATAAGACACCATTTTAGTATGGAATGTGATGAATCACATTGAGTCTTATATTGAAGTTCTGATTTGTTAAAACT
Source organism: Chrysanthemum makinoi (assembly GCA_910596185.1). Classification (NCBI taxonomy): domain Eukaryota; kingdom Viridiplantae; phylum Streptophyta; class Magnoliopsida; order Asterales; family Asteraceae; genus Chrysanthemum; species Chrysanthemum makinoi. The sequence continues at coordinate 15,579,028 of OU343216.1, read as the reverse complement.
ACTTATGGAGTAGGTTATTAGCGAACAAGATTTACGAACTGTTAATGTGATTTGTAATATCCCAAAAGAAAACAATTTAGTGTTGTTCTAATTGCTAAAGTATTTATATATAGTCTTTAAATTACAAAAGCAAATGGGAGTTTTGTTTAGATCTTGAAGAAATTAAAATTACAATTACAAACACATAATCTTCTGAAACACACTAGTGAATAACATCATGAGGCTAAACATGTAAATGATAGACCTCAAGATGGTGGGATTCTCATTCATAGATCCGTAAGGATTCTCAGATAATTGATTGATGTGCTGAGATATATGAGTTACAGGATCATGGTAAACTTGTTAATCATAATAATATATTATCTAATATTGAATTGTGGTAAATTATTCATACTATGAATATTAAGATGCTGTCAAAAAAAGATAATCAACTTTGGAAACTTGGTTTATCTTAATAAAGATGGGTTTCTTCAAAGGAAGGCAAACCCTAGTGGTTTAAATCTTTGTGTAGAAATCATATGGACAAAATTGTACATGTGTTTAATGCGTGACTTGTGAATAGATTATTAATCACACTTAAGCAATTAACTGTGATTGAATATTCTTTCCTAGACACATTAAATATATAATGATTATGATTGTCATACTTATTTTTATTGATATGAAAAATGACAATGGAATATTAAAACTATTTCTTATGTGATTGCTTTTGCGAGGACGATAAGCAATCGAAAGGAGTTTTATGAATTCACATAATTTTGGAAATGTACAAACTGCAAGAATCCATGAATGGATATATGCATGCATCTAGGAGATGATTCTTATGTTTAACTATTAAATCCAAGTTTCGGTTTAAAATTAAAATAAGATAATTTCTAAGTATTCCTGAAAGCTAGTGGGAGTATTATGTTTATTTTCTTTAAAATCTTATATGATGTGGGTAGTAACATTCCATCTAAACTAAATGTTAAGCTCTAGTTGGGAATGGAACTTCACTTGCAAGATTTAGAAAATTAGACATACAACCTTGGAATATATGTTTATTATTAATAAACATATGTGGTATTAAAATTAATGAGTCTAAATAGAACATGATATATCATTTGGAAAATGGATATGTAGAACATGAATGAAATCTTAGTTTTACACAAGGATTTTTCATGTACATCATGTTGTTGTTATATCATGCTTGAATGCAAGATGATTTGACAACATTGATATCTAATGAAGTTATTAGATAACTAGTGTGATGAATATTCTCGTAGAATATGTTTAAATCTAGAATTACATTCCTCTGCCTGGATTTGCTCTCAAAATTCTATGGATGAGCAATACATCAATTGTTGCGTAATTGTCATAGCTAACAAACTTGAAAGTTTGAAAGGCATCAAACATTACATTACACTGTAGATATTGAAGTTTACAGAGATTTTAATGGGCATATTGTTGTTTGTATACAATGATGCTGGTTTAATTGAGATGACACTCAATACTAGTCATGGGAGGATTTCATCCTTGTAAATGGCCATGTGAACTAGTTGTGCTCAACTAAGAGCATAGTTGCATTATACAATAAAAGAATAAGAATACTTTAAACTTTAAAATGTTTGAAAGTTTGATTGTCATAAATTGGTGGTTGAGGATGTCACACACTTTATGAAATATTATGTGGCGATATCAAGATATTTTGAATACACACATACAAGAACTTCACTAGTTGAATTCTTGAAATAAGTATTCTCAAAATTCCGATAGATCAAAAGTTAGTTGAAATTATGCCTTGTCAACAAGTATGATTATCATTACTTGAGACATAATTCATTAACTAGTATTATCATGCATTGATCTATTTAGTATTTGATAAGGGATGTTTTGAACAAATATTATTTAAATGAAATAAAATATAGGTTACGTTTATTTTTCATTTTCTTAATATTATATCCTATATTTGCATGTTTAATCCGTGAATAACTTATGTTATTCTAAAAGTCCGTTATCGATCAATGATGTGAGGATGTCATTGAATTAAACAAATCTGAGTTTTGGTAGAATATACTTTAAGTATTGATGCGGGGACACTGCCAAATTCCTGATATTCATGAATTGAATATAGGACAGATCCCAACTTAACATGATTGTACCTTATGGATCTTTGTCAATAAGTAAATCATGTATATTTATCCTCAGACTTGAGATACCAGATAACTGTTATGAATGTAGTACACTTGTGTGAAATAGTCTAACGCTATCCGTAAAAGGTGGTTATAAGGGCTATTTTCAGAAGTGTTACAAAGTTCATGAGTTTTGCTTGTGGTCAAGAGAATTTGCTCCTTTGAATTTGTTTCAAAGCATAATATTGTTTGGGCCCCTCGTAGGATTGGCAAGATGTTTGTAAGGCCTTACCCAAGATCTATCTGGAATACGTTCAGATAATTTGGTAATCTTGTTCAATTAGATATAACGAAAACAAAATATTAACTTGTGAAATGACTC
>OU343216.1:15494127-15576435 GCA_910596185.1 Chrysanthemum makinoi | reverse complement strand
GTGGCAATAGGTGCGAATGCAACCACGTTCCCAAATTTGGGTGAAAATCCACAAAAGTATGCTCCGAGTTTCCTTTTCTCAGGTACTATCATATCAGGACATAGTTGGGCCAGTTCAGCGGTTGGTGTATCCTTCGAGGTCATTTCCCATCATAGTTAGTCCACAGAGCTCTTGTTCCATCATACGCAGTTCATTCCTTGAGCGATTCGCAATCATCATTTTCTTCGGGTGTCCCAGAGTGAGTAACCAGCGTCTATTCCTACTAATTGGACATAAGTATTCCACCAGGTGAGGGCTTGGTGCCGAAAGGTGCAAGTCGCATACTTGACCTTACAATTGTCCATGCAACTCTGCTCGTGGAAAATTATCTCTAACCTTTCTAGCCATTTTGCCAAACCTGTGGCTCCTTCAGTCCCCTCAAATCTTGGTGGTTTACAGTTCTGAATTCTTGGTAAGAAATTTTGTGTTGTAGGCGTCTTACCAACAGCTTCTTCTTCCTTATTCCACTTGGTGATGTTGTTGATGTTGTGATCGACTTGATAGTTAGCAATCCTTGCAGCACATTCGGATTCGATAGATTTCTCAATGGTGGTTGCATCCGTGTTCAGCTTTACTGGAAACATTTTCCTTCAACCACAAGAAATGACAACAATGAGTTTTCTTATGAGTAGGAGGACCGTGGTGGAGATCACAACTTGTACTACTTCTCCATCAAGTATTTCCTAGGTTGTATTGGCTGGATGTCACGTAGACTTAATTTATTATGATGATGTTAAGAAAACGGAGATTGGTTGGAGTGAGTTTAACATAAGGTTATAATTCACAAGACGTTGTTTATTATGCATAGTCGTTCATCACCATAAGCTCGATTACATTCTAAGAAGATTCCTGGCTCCTATAGCCAATACATAACATGCGTTCATGGACTCGCTCTAGTTTGTCATACAACAAAACTACTATTAGCGTTTTTATTGAAACTACTCATTACAACGTCTAATGCAATGCCAAGTGAAATTTAGGCATTTCCCGGTGCTGCCCCGGGTTGACTTTGTTGAGTTGCCTTCCATTCCTCCAACTCTCCTAGTGGGCCTCCATCCTAGCAAATTTGTTGTTGGCCTCATTTGTCCTACTTTCCATAGTACGTCTTTGAAATTCTACGACACCCTCCAGGTACCCTGTCTCAGTTAATGCTATCATAGTAACGGTCTCCAACCGTGTCAGCCGACTCTCAATCTCTGTGAGACGTCCCTGGGTGTCTCCTGGAGTTTGCAGAGCACACCTTTCAATGTGGTCTTCAAGGCGGGCAATTATTTCGTTTAACTTCTCACGGGTTCCCTCTAATGTTGTCCCAACATCGTTGTAGCATTCCTTGAGTGTTTCGCCAAGTGCTTGTAGTTCTTCCACCACTTCTTCAATCCCTTCAATCCTTTCTTCTGGTAATATCCCCAGATGATCCGACATCTCTTCTATTTGTTCTTCATGATGTGTTATGCGTGCCATAAGGTGTTCGAGTTGGTGGTCAGCATGGTCGCTTCCGAAGTTCCTCCAACTTCGAACCCACTAAGAGATGGTGTACTAGAAGATGATGGTGATGATGCAGAGAGGCAGATTTTCTTGCTAGCGGTATCTCCCCCTGAGAAGTGGATCTCTTTGGTGACTTGGTGAGAGTGTAGGAGTAGTGTAATTGGTAGGTATAGTATTGATAGTAGTGATGATTTGGAAGTGAGCAGGTGGGGTGTGGGTAGTACCCTCCTGGTGAACCTTATACACTACCCTGTATGGGTTTCCAGTGTCAGGAGTGAGTTGGGAAGGGGCTTGGATGCGTTCAGCAGGTGACAAACCTTCTGTTGTGTCATCGCATCCAGCTCTAGAGTGAGGGGAAGACATGGTCTGTGACAAGACGGTGCGTATATGTAAGTATATGGAAAAATACTCATGATGAATATGAAATAGTGCACTAGTAAATAGGAAATAAAACATGTAATCCTATTTAAATGAACTCTAAGTAAAATGGCAAGTAAGGCAAGCGGCAACTGACGGTCGTAGTATGATGTTTTTGTAAAAAGTAGTTATAGTTTAGGGTTTATATGTACCTAGTTCTCTATAACTTAGGCTCTGATGCCAATCTGTAACACCCCCAAATTTGGTTTAGCGGAAGCTTACGTGTTAAGGGGAATGTTACGAAATTGGAGATCACAACACAAGTAATAAAGAACGGAATACATACTCCGTTTGATTTCATAAAATAGTTTTAAAACATTGTCTTACAACATAGTTTAGATAAATGGGCACATCCTATAAGTTTAGTGGTCCCAATTTAAAAACATCAGTTTGTGTAAAAACACTTCTTTAGTTACTACTACGACCATTTACCGCCATCTTGCCTTGCATCCAAGTTCACAATTTAAGCACCTGAGAAAATATGCTAAAAAGGTCAGCTAAAAGCTGGTGAGTTCATAGGTTTAAGTTAAAACAGTAAGTTTGGACCAAAGCAAAGTCATATAATCATTTCAACGAATATAATGTTATATGGATGAATGTCTATTACGTTAGCTCGAGTTCATGCACCGATACTCTACGGCGGTTATCTTATGCTACAGATATCATACAATATAGGGGCCCATAGCGAGTGTCCCTCAACACTCGATTCCGACATGGTATACGTTTCTCCTTGGCCTAAGCAGGGCCAACCGAACGGAGGAGTCACCCTCAAACGGAGGAGTCACCCTCAAAGGGTGACTCCTCCGTTCGGTTGGCCCTGCTTAGGCCAAGGCGAAACGTATACCATGTCGGAATCGAGTGTTGAGGAACAAAACACTCGCTATGGGCCCCTATATTGTATATATCTGTTAGCATAAAGAAACTGCCAGCCTAGTATCGGTTGCATGGCCTTAGAGCCAACGAATAGACATTCATCCATATAACATTATATTCGTTGAAATGATTATATGACTTTGCTTTGGTCCAAACTTACTGTTTTAACTTAAACCTATGAACTCCCAAGCTTTTAACGGACCTTTAGCATATTTTTCTCAGGTGCTTAATTGTGAACTTGGATGCGGCGGAAAGTGAGATGGCTGAATGGTCTATATAACTAAAGAATGTTTTTACACAAACTGATGTTTTTAAAGACCACTGAACTATGGATGTGCCATTTATCTAAACTATGTTGTAAGACAATGTTTTAAAACTATTTTATGAAATCAAATGGAGTATGTATTCCGTTCTTTATTACTTGTGTTGTGATCTCCAATTTCGTAACATTCCCCTTAACACGTATGCTTTCGCTAAACCAAATTTGGGGGTGTTATAGATGTATTTATAGCCTTATGGTAGGTGTCAAGATTACTATAGTTTCCGATGTGGGATTCTATATTATCGGCCAAAAACAAGCCCAAAAGAGGGTTCCTAAAACCTTCTCTTGGCTTGTTAACTTTTCTTCATATCCCGTTGACATTTAACGACCGATAATCAAAACTCGTTAAATATTAACTATCGTTAAGTATTTATTTGTAATCAATAATTAAATATTACATTTAATATATTAATTATTATATACATTGATTCGCATACGTAATGTGTGCAATCCCGAAGTCTCGAGTTCGAATCCGGTCATACATATATTAATAATTATCCATAAACCTTTCAGCTCCCACTTGGATATTACTTAATATAGTAATGACATTGGTTTAGTCTAGCTTAACACGCCAATGCCCCTAGATCGAACTGAGTGTGGTTTCCATGGAAAAACCATTTTAATGATTCATCATTAATACTTATCCTTTTACTTCTAATACTTCATTAACTGTGAATATGGATCGAGTCATTTCACAACTTAATATTTTGTTTCTCGTTATATCTAATTGAACAAGATTACCAAATCATCTGAACGTATTCCAGATAGATCTTGGGTAAGGCCTTACAAACATCTTGCCAATCCTACGAGGGGCCCAAACAGTATTATGCTTTGAAACAAATTCAAATGAGCAAATTCTCTTGACCACAAGCAAAACTCATGAACTTTGTAACACTCTCAAAATAGCCCTTATAACCACCTTTTACGGATAGCTTTAGACTATTTCACACAAGTGTGCTACATTCATAACAGTTATCGGTATCTCAAGTCGAGGATAAATATACATGATTTACTTAATGACAAGGATCCATAAAGTACAATCATGTTAAGTTTGGATCTGTCCTATATTCAATTCATTGAATATCATGTGAATTTGGCATGTCCCACGCATCAATATACTTAAAGTATATTCTATCAAAACTCAGATTTGTCTTAATTCAATAACATTCCCACATCATTGATCGACAACGGACTTTTAGAATAACATAAGTTATTCACGGATTAAACATGCAAATATAGGATATAATATTAAGAAAATGAAAAATAAACATAACCTATATTTTATTTCATTTAAATAATATTTGTTCAAAACATCCTGATGAGTGTCTAAATACTCATCATTTTTATACTGTCTAGACTACAAAAACATCTGAAAACACTCAGAAATACATCAAAATGATCAAAATATCACAAATCAGTGTTTTATGTGTTTTAAATTAAAAATATCAAAATCGATGAAAATGTATAAAGTTTGCAAAATTGGCAGTTTTAGTCCCCCAAGTTTTAAAAGTTGTCAAAAACAGTCCCTGGTAAATCTAAATAAAGGAAAATGTCATTTAAGGTCCATAGGATTCAAAAGTTGTCAAAACAAACCCTTGAAATGTAAAATTTGCAAATTTACAACTTTGGTCCCTCAAGTTTGAAAATGACATAAATGGTCCCCTAAAATTGAGAATGGCAAGTAAGGTCCTTGTACTTTGTGAGATTGTCACTTTTGGTCCCTTGAAACTTCTTTTCAGAATGGAGAAAAGGTCCTTGCATTTCTAATTTGCAACATTGGTCCCTATGTTATTTAAGCCTTTAAACCAAATTGGACCCTATCATAATCCCATTGTGACCCTGCCAAGCATTTGGACCCCCTGTTTTGTGAACCCCTTCATTATTAAATACCAGTCAACCCAACAAGCCAAAACCACCACCTACCCGCCAAGACAGTCTTCTTCCCAAACTGCTTCTCTGCAAACACCTCCACCTCAACCCCCCTCCTCCACACAACTCCAAACTTCATTTAATGCATCCTCTACCCCTTTACTCAACCTAATCTGTCAATTACCCAACTTGGCGCCAAAATCCCATTTAAACGGTTATGATCATTTTGAGCCATCCAATGGCTATGGATTGATGGGAACTGTCCAGAAAGAGAGAAAAGGACTTTGGATTATAAAAGAAGCAAAAGGGAAGCAAGCAAAAGAGTAGATTATTAGTTTTAAATTTCCTTATGTCGTTTTTATCTTTAATGTATTAATTTAATTTCAAAACTGTAATTTTGTGTTTACAAATGTTAAACTCAAGTTGTATGTGCAAGATACCAAGTTTAATCTGATTTCAAGTTTTATCTGTTTTCATATATTTGCATAACTGTTGAAATTTTCAAAGTCTAAATCTCATTTAAAAGCTTCATAAATCTCATCTATCGGTCAATAAGCTTAAATGATCTTATGAAAGCTTTGTACAAGCTCACATTTAAGTTTCTACTCATTTTGATCCTTGGTCAACAAAAGTCAACAGCAAAAAGGGTGCAGATTTGGTCAATGGGTAGCGACATGGAATGGGGTTGAAATTGAGCTAGGGTAGGGGTTTGGATAGGATAGTGGTCCTTTGGTTCATCATGCCATTATGTGGCAGAGGACAATTTGTAAGTTATATTAAGATTTTCTTTGCATTATCTTCAAGGGTAGTTAAAATTGGTTAAATCTTGTCTAATTAGCTGTGTTTAGGACTTATATAATTAGTTTGATCTTTATTACAAGGTTGCTCAGTGATTAGTTCTAGTTATTTGCAAAAACAGTTTACAAAGGGGTGTTTGGTTCCTGACATTATCTGTCTCAGAGGTATACTCAGTAGTTAAGTCCTATTGGTTTATGTGTATTAAGTGTATTTGAGCTTATTTGAGTCAAAATTTGGTGCCTGCTACTTCATAAGTCAAATTTTTACTCAAATCTGTCTATCTGTCTTACTGTTGGAACTTTTGATTAGCAAACTTGTGATTTGTGTTTAAAAATCTCAAACAAAGCTTGAATCATGTCCATTACACCTTATAATACCTAGATCAGTGATAAAATTGGATCCAAAGTGCACCAAAGTCAAACTTGCACATTGGCTTTAAAAGTCAAAATCCAGAAAATCATGTTTTGAGCCAAATGGAAAGATTTTTCTAGGATTCATTCCTAAGTCAAAATCAGTAAAACTTGTTGGTTATAAAACTTCAGTTGGTCTACTTGATTATTACCATTTTAATAGATTTTAGTGAATTTTTTATAGCTTTCAAATCAGCTTGTCAAAGTGATGCAAGTGCCCGCAGGCATTTAGCTCAGCATGATATTGTGCTGAGACCTTGCTAGGCTAGCCCGAGCTCATCTTAGCTCAACAAGGGCTGGTCTTTGGTCTATTGGTTCTTGGCCAGGTCTTCTCCAAGTTCCAATTGTTGGTTTTCCTTTTCAGCTTATTTTGTAGCTTGTGCAATAGCTCAAAGTTGGTCCCTATTCACTGTTTTTAGCTCATAAGCTCATATTCTCAAATCTGTTGAGCTTGTTGTCTAGAGTGTTAAGCTTGTTGTTTATTGTTTCATTTGGTCACTTCTAGCATATTTGAGTTCCTGTTTCAGTTTGGTAGCTTTTGGACTTTATTTGCTTATCAAAGTGCTTATTTCAATAAGCACTTGGTCATCAGTTCCATAATTCCACACATAAGCACCTGTTTTTCTATTTTTCCTTTATTCCTTATATAATTTTAGACTTTTCCTGAAATTTTCAGATTTTTCTAAGTTGTTTTGCTATTTTTCTTAATTTAAATTAGTTTTTAAGCCTTTTTAAATAGCATTAAATACAAAAAATTAAGAAAAGCTTCAAAAAAATAATTTTTCATTTTTCTTAAGTTAAGATAAATATAAAAAGCTAAAAAAGTATTTTTCCAAATTTTTCTTAGTTAAATTTGTATTTTCTAGCATTTTAATTAGTTTTAAATAATAATTAATTAATAATAAATATATAAAAAGTCTAAAAAATATATTTTCAGTTTTAAAATTAGTTTTATCATATTTTAGATTTTTCTAAGTCATAATTTCATTTTTCTAGCTTTATTTCATATTTTCTTGTATTTTAGTCTATTATTAAATAAGTAAAAATAGTTTTTAATTAATAATAATTAATTAAATAGGTATAAAAATAATTTTCTAATAATTTTCTAATATAATTAGGATTGTAAAAATGTATTTTTCATATCCGTAGGTATTTTCCTTCTTTATTTTCACGTTTTATTTTGTACGTTACGTAGTTTTTAATTTAAACGTAAGTTTTAAGTTTTAAACGTTCATCATTGTAAAAATAGTGATAGCGTTTATTTAATAGATTTTATCTTTTTAATTTTCTTAATTTGCATTTAAGTCACTTTTATTTATTTCCTTTTTCAGTAGTGTAATATTCAAATCCTAATCTCTTTTCTGATCACTATCATTAGTGATCATTCTATCGTCTGATCTAGTGCTTGCACACCATTGAGTCTCCGTGGGACTAAACGACCCGGGAATTCACTATATTCTCTGGACTTCATTGCATTTGTGTCTGAGCAGTTTTAAGTCTGTTTAGACTTGACGGTTCAGCGCAGATCACATCCCTTATCCAAATACTAAATAGATCAATGCATGATAATACTGGTTAATGAATTATGTCTCAAGTAATGATAATCATACTTGTTGACAAGGCATAATTTCAACTAACTTTGATCTATCGGAATTTTGAGAATACTTATTTCAAGAATTCAACTAGTGAAGTTCTTGTATGTGTGTATTCAAAATATCTTGATATCGCCACCTAATATTTCATAAAGTGTGTGACATCCTCAACCACCAATTTATGACAATCAAACTTTCAAACATTTTAAAGTTTAAAGTATTCTTATTCTTTTATTGTATAATGCAACTATGCTCTTAGTTGAGCACAACTAGTTCATGGCCATTTACAAGGATGAAATTCTCCCATGACTAGTATTGAGTGTCATCTCAATTAAACCAGCATCATTGTATACAAACAACAATATGCCCATTAAAATCTCTGTAAACTTCAATATCTATAGTGTAATGTAATGTTTGATGCCTTTCAAACTTTCAAGTTTGTTAGCTATGACAATTACGCAACAATTGATGTATTGCTCATCCATAGAATTTTGAGAGCAAATCCAGGCAGAGGAATGTAATTCTAGATTTAAACATATTCTACGAGAATATTCATCACACTAGTTATCTAATAACTTCATTAGATATCAATGTTGTCAAATCATCTTGCATTCAAGCATGATATAACAACAACATGATGTACATGAAAAATCCTTGTGTAAAACTAAGATTTCATTCATGTTCTACATATCCATTTTCCAAATGATATATCATGTTCTATTTAGACTCATTAATTTTAATACCACATATGTTTATTAATAATAAACATATATTCCAAGGTTGTATGTCTAATTTTCTAAATCTTGCAAGTGAAGTTCCATTCCCAACTAGAGCTTAACATTTAGTTTAGATGGAATGTTACTACCCACATCATATAAGATTTTAAAGAAAATAAACATAATACTCCCACTAGCTTTCAGGAATACTTAGAAATTATCTTTTTTTAATTTTAAACCGAAACTTGGATTTAATAGTTAAACATAAGAATCATCTCCTAGATGCATGCTGATATAACAGAACAATCCCCGGCAGCGGCGCCAAAAATTGATTAGTCTAAACCGTCAAGCTATCTCACACAAGCTAACCACTTGTGAATGACTAACCGTAAGAAACTTAAAACGGTTCGACACCGATCAATAATAGATGAGAAGTGTGTAGTATACGGTAACTCAAACGTGTTAGGTTTGAGCACCGAGATCGTTCCGAACGAGGGTTGAATAAAATTTCCAACTCACTCTCGATTATCGGATTTGAATAAGAGAAGGATAATATGAAGTTTCTAAACTACGCAAGGGAAGCATAAAAGGAAATTACACTACGGGAAATCCTAGATACGCGATTTATACTAAAACGTAATAAAAGAAACGTAAATAAAATGCAACTACATCTAATCTAAATCCTAAAAATAACCTAAAATTACTTTTATACTAAAGATGCTATTTGAAAACTATTTATGAATTAAAACTATTTTTTGGGATTTTTTTAGATTTTATTTAAATTAAAAACTAATTATTGACTTTAAAAATAAAACTAATTATCTAAAAATTTTGAAAAAGAGAGAGAAAATTATGGAATTACATTTCAAAAATCTAAAATATCATAAAAGACTTTTCAAAACTATTTTTTTATTTTTCAGATTAATTTTCTATTTTCTACTAATTTAAAACTATTTTAATCTAATTTAAATTGTGAAAAATACCAAATAAAAGGGGAAAAATATGGAAAAATCTTTTTTATACTTTTTATATTTTTCTTAAACTGGAAAAAATGAAAAATTATTTTTTGGAACTTTTTCTTAATTAATTGCAATTAAAGCTAATTAAAAGTGATTAAAAACTATTTTTAATTAAGAAAAATACTAAACAGTGACCAAAATTAATGAAAAATTCAGGAAAATTCTAAAATCTTAATCTAGTTCTATGAAAAATATCAAATGTAATGCTTATGTGTGAAATATCAGAGCTGCAGTGTAATTTGAATCTAAATAAGCACTTTTAAATAAGCTAAACTACAAATTAAGCCACCAAACTTCTACTTAAGCAAGATTACACTGAAATAAGCTAATATAAGCTAAATCCAACTACTCCTATCCTCAAATAAGCAGATGCATAAGATTATAAGCTAACTGATTTCTACAAAGAAACAGTGAAACAGGTCTGATGTTTGAGCTTATGCACTAGCTTATCAGAAAAGCTAGAGCCAAAAACAGATATGTGGCCTTATAGACCACCCAGCAAAATGCTTATAGACCAAAAATGAGACCCTAACAAGCTTTATTGAACCTTGTGCAACTGCTGCAATGTCTGCATAAACTGGTTTTTTGACACATTTTGACTTTTAAGGACAGAATGAAAGATTGACTTTCTTGAGATTTAGATGAAAACTTTGAACTGATGTTAATGAAATATGATTAAAAACAGTTATAGCAAGCTAGATTATCAGATTTTAAACCTATATGTGATGATTTAAGTTCCTTGATTCCAACAGTGGTGCTAACAAAATCAGATTCAAGCTTATTTTGACTTTTATGATAAACTGAAGAAAAATTGTGACAGATATAGATGCAAACTACTATAACCGACCTTAATCAACTGATCTATTGCAATATTTTGATCTCTAAAAGTTTAACTTCTAATCCAACACTCCTTTAAGGACAGTTTATGCAATCAACTTCAAGTTCAAACAAAAACAGCCTATGCTAATCATCATAACAGATTCAAAACACTGAAATAAAGCTAATGTGACAGTAAATATCAGTACTTAAACAGATCTAAGAGAAATGCTAACTGCTACTACTTATAAGCTAGATATGAAATGAAAGTTTGTACTTACAAGAACCCTAGCCACAATGGCTTGCAAACCAGATAAAGGACCACTAACCTAACCCATCAAACATCAAACTCAACCGGATCCATCATCAAATCAAACCATAACCATTTTTGAGCCAAGATCACCCAACAGTTGACTTTCTTTGACCGATTTTATTTGTGAATGTAAGTGACAGTGAGGGTGCAAGATAAGCTCACAAAAGCTATGATAAGCTAAGATGAACCTACTCCATTATTCAAATAATGCTTATTGATCACTTTAAATAAGATTTGCAAGATAAAATGAAGAAGCTTGGAACTTTTTATTAAAACTGAAATAGGATTACAATGAACTGAAATTACAAGAAAGGCTTTAAGAAAACATTTTAAAACTAATGAAAACAATAACATAAGCTAAATGAAATTAAAGGATTGCACGAATTGAAATGGTGAGCCAAAGGGTTCCTTTTATAGTTGAGAGGAGGTCTTGGATCCTTCATTGGAAGAGCCTAGAAGCAATTTAGAGCCACACAAATCATCCATTGTCACCTTGTCCAATCAGAGAGCTCCATATAATCCATTGAGGTGTTTCGTCCAATGATAGTGTGCCATTTGGCCACGTGGCACTTTATCTGACACATCAGAGGTGGATAAGGCTTCTAGAAATATGCTTTGTACGAGGTTCTATGTTTGGGATTGGATAAATGGTGGGTGAACGGGTGTGTTTGGTTGGGGAAGAAGGGCAGGGGTGGATTTAGGCGCGTTTGGGTTATTATATTGTAGTAACTCAAATGAGTTGGTACGGGTTAAATGGGGATACGGGTAGAATAGGCGGGTCAAGGGTTGGATAATGGATTGGATAGTTTGGCCGGGTATTGGATTTGTTTATTGGACTTTTGGTTTGGTTATGTGTTTGGGCCAAGGATTTGGTTAAGTGGATAATGGACTAGTAGAGAACCCATTAGCAATATAGGGACCAATGATGTAAATGCTGAAAATCCAAGGACCAATCATGTAATTCTGAAATATCTTCCAAGGATAGATTTTGACAATCTTCAAATAGACCAAGGGCCAATGTGCAACTTTTTGAATCCTCAAGGACCACTTTTGTCAATTGCTCAAAGTTGAGGGCCATTTTGCCAATTGTTCAAACTTGATTATATCTTCCAAAAATCATCCTCGGAGAATAAAATCTTCATAATTGCACAATTTTGATCTTCCGCTCGGCTTAAGCTCTCTTAATCTCTCGTGCTCGGATTTACGTCTGATTTGGTTCCTTTTTGCTTGTTTTCACATATCCGTACCTGCACAAGCACAAACTCAAGAAAACCACAAATATTAGCAATAAACAGCTCTTTCTTGGTTATTTTGGGTCAGTTTTTATAACAAAAAGGTATGTGTTTTAGCACATACCAAAATACCCCAGACGAGACCATTGTCGTGTCCTCACACAATGCAATCAACTCACGCTTCTAAAACCAAAGATTTCAATCTCTTTCTACTAAACCTATGAAGAAGTAGCAAAGATTCCTCAAAAGAGATTAAGAAAGCCTTAATTCTAAAAACGCCCCGTTTACCTTTTAATTCACATGTATAGATATTACAATTAAGCACATTCCGGTTATGAATGACGGGTTGTTGAACTTTCGTGTCGATCAATAACTCCAACATTTTTCAAACGACATGTTAGGATCACGGAGTAGAAAACACAACACAGCGTGAAGTGACCATACGGATAGAATACATCGTCCCTGATTTTTCACAAGTCCCAAACTAAGCGTAAAATCGAAATCATTGTTAAGTATGATTCTAGATGCTAACACTACCCATGGAAGTTACTTGTGTAATTACCTTTTGTTCCCATTTTCCTATTTTCCTCTAGATTTTTTTATTTTTGTGAGAAATGAATTTCTTCATAATTCTCGTTTCGATAACTTTTATTCCGATAAAGATACAAAGCTAAGTCGATAATTAGTTATCCGCCTTCTCTCAAGAACCATTGTCGTAAAAATGAGGTCCACATCAAGGAATTTTTATTCACTTACATTTTTGACTTTTCATTTTCATTTTTCAACATTTTTTTTTTTTTTTTTACACTTAAACTTTTACTTGTTTGAGCTATGAACTACGGAGCTTCACGGGGTAATTCCAAGACTATAGGCTTCATGAAATGAGGATCCCGGCTGGCTAGGCTAAGACCTCACTCAATCCCGGCTAAAGATCCAAGGGTCCGATCTCGACACCGCAGCTCACAACTTTACTTATTACTTTATCACTTATCACTTATTGCTTTATTCATTACGGATCCTTGATGTGTACCCAATTTTTAAAACAAAGATTCTTTTAAGAAGAAAAAGAACTAACTATCGCCAAAAACTCGACATCTCTAATTATTCATTAGACAGATATGGGGTGAAACAATTTTGTGGGAACAAAAAGCCATAAGTACCTTCGATGGGCTCTAAAGAGAACCAACCACTCCACGCTTAGCATCTAAACTCATAAGTAACACTATCATTTCTCGATCTCTGCAAATTTAAAATCCCAAATAATGAGATCCGCAGATGCTTAGCCGATAATTTTTAGATTACCTATGGTGAAGGGAACAAGCTAGGGCTCAACACGCCGGTCAATTCTATTCCTACTCTCACCAGCGGAAAGTCAACAAGGTGTCAAAACATATATTAACTTAGCAAATGTTTCGTCTAATGAAATTAAGTCATGCATATTTAAAGTCACTCAGGGAAACTTGCAAAATCTTGGCCTTGTGAGCTAGAATTCGCATTTTATAGCTTCTTATCTAAGAGACTAGCAAAACTTTTCAATCAAAAAGACTTAACAAAAGCTTACAAAAATTTTAAAATTTTGCTCATTTTGCACAATTTTTTCATTTTCTAAGGAAAAACGGGGTTACGAGAGTACACGACAAAAATAAGCAAGTGCGGTCAAATCAAATCGAAGATTACCCTACCCCAGACTAGAACGAAACATTGTCCTCAATGTTTAAAAGCAAGGGTATCAACGAAAATCTAAAAGCCGTTTATTAAGTATGCTAGAAGATAAACGTTAGTCGATAAGATTAGGATATCGGATTTCCATCGGCATCGATCATGAAACTCGAGTGGAGAAATGAAAAACTTCGAGCACGAGAGTCTTCATATCGGGAAAATCCTGAACACAACATCACAAACAACCAAACACGAGTAATCGAAGAGGCTAACCCCTTCACGTCATCGATTAGAAAATAGAAAGAAGATAGATGGATAAGCATGGGGTGCCTCCCACGAAGCGCCTTCGTTTTTCTTAAAACAGTCGCTAGCCTGACTCGTCCCCGAATTCATTTGTCCTTGGGGAAGAAAATGGTAGAGATACCGGGGTCAAAAACGGTGTCCTCATTCCCGAAAGAATGAGACTGGGTGGTTTGGGAGGGAAAGAAAATGTAGGGCTCAAGCACATAAGGAATGATTCCTCCCAAACTCACATAAGGCATATGAAAGATTGATCCATCATCCGGCGGTTTTGCGGGCGGACGAAAGGATGATGGATAGAAATGAGAAAACTCCAAGAAAAACGGGAGCTCATGGTAAAAGATAAGATGTTTAGGCTCACAAATGAAGGCATCCATCCGAGGATCCTTATCTCGAAAAACTTTTTCAACAAAGAACTCATCAATGCATATCCCGGGTTTAAAGATTTTGTCTTCACATGTCGGCTCAACGGGATATGTGATGGTGGACTCATCAAAAGAAGGGGAGTCAAGAGAACCATCAAGAACAACCATATCCCCATCGGGATCATGCACAGCACTCTCAATACCCGGTGGTATTGGGTCATTAATCGCATCCTCAATGATCGGGTCATTTGTCAGAATATCGGAAATATCGTTCAAAACCTTGCTCATATCAACCTTGAAGTAGAATTGCTCAAGAATCGGAGGATAAACATCAGCAATAGTGGGATTGCCACTAATCTCTTCATCAAATCGGAAAGTCTCAAGCTCGGGAGAGAAATCACTATCTTTAACGGAGATAGGAGGCGAACTCGAATTATCGTTTAAGGCTTCAATCTTAGAAATGAGAAGATGGACATTCAACAATGTTTGACGTAATGCTTCATCCTCGATCTGAATATTATCTAGCTCAATCTCTTCTTCTTTTGGCTCAAAATCGTTTTCTATTGTGAACGGGCTCAGAAGGTAAATCGTCGACGAAATCGATGTCTCCATAAGAATCATCATCAGAATCGGAGAACATCTCAACATGATCATTCAAATTATCAAGAGAAGGCTCATCACAAATATCAACAACCCCAGACTCTCTTGGGATTGGGATAAAGATCTCAGCACTAGACACTTCCGTTTCCGGAATAGTACTAAGATGCTCATCCCCCATTATGAGAGAATTAACGGGTTCAACAATGTCCGTAGAAATATGATCATCGACCTCTTCCAAAAGAACGTCACTTCTCTCAACCGGCGTGAGTGAAGGGGAAGAGTCGGAAATGAGAGGCTCAGAAATAAGAGAAGGAGAAGAATCTGGAGGTGGGACAAGTGGTGTGCTCTGAGAGCTAGCAAGTTCCACCACTTCCGTTGTGGTCTCCGGTTCTGTCTGTTTAGAAATCGTTTTAAGCTCATAATTTCGTTCCGTTTTGTTGTAACTCGACGAACTCGTAATAGCGAATCGTGAAAGAGAAGGATCGATTTTAGAATTCTTCGGATTAGAGTCGAGAGTACAAACGGGAATCACCTCGGGTTCAAAATATGTTCCATCTCCCTCACCGGTAGGAGTAGGAATCGAGGGTTCATCAAGCTTACATTTCAAAAATTTTGATAATGCTTCAAGTTTTTCAATGTTGTTCAGAAAAGCACGATGTTCAAAGAAATCGTCTCCGTGACCCTCGGTGGGTTCTTCGGGTAGCTCCGGAATAGTGTGATCGTCTTCCATAACTTGAACGGGTTCTACATTAACACATTGTCGAGCTTGAATGCGGCTTAATAAAGTTTGAAGCATGCTTTCAATGTGGTTTTGACGTCGCTCAAATCTTTCTTCAAAATTGATGGAAACGTCATTGATAACCCCGGTGGGTTCTTCAAAAGGGCGACACATACAAGATTCGTGATAAAATCCACACCCTTTGCAAAAACAACGTTCACAAAGTGAATCATCTTTTAATAAATCTCTACAATTAAAGCAATAGGGTGGAAAGAAATTTTGAGACTCCATGAGAATTAATCATAAAAGAGGGATAAAAGGAAAGAATTATCAAATCAGAGGGCAAAGAAGAATATTTTTGGGTTTTAGAAAACATATTTTGAAAAGGAAAATCTTTTTGGGTTTATAAAAGGGATATATATACAAAAATGACGGTAACTTCACTCGGGGAAGGATCTTCAAATGCACGCGATTCGAGACGGAATACGAAAACTCGCTACAAGCCCTCCCCGGCAGCGGCGCCAAAAATTGATATAACAGAACAATCCCCGGCAGCGGCGCCAAAAATTGATTAGTCTAAACCGTCAAGCTATCTCACACAAGCTAGCCACTTGTGAATGACTAACCGTAAGAAACTTAAAACGGTTCGGACACTGATCAATAATAGATGAGAAGTGTGTAGTATACGGGTAACTCAAACGTGTTAGGTTTGAGCACCGAGATCGTTCCGAACGAGGGTTGAATGGAATTTCCAACTCACGTCTCGATTATCGGGATTTGAATAAGAGAAGGGGATAATATGAAGTTTTCTAAACTACGGGGCAAGGGAAGCATAAAAGGGAAATTACACTACGGGAAATCCTAGATACGCGATTTATACTAAAATGTAATAAAAGAAACGTAAATAAAATGCAACTACATCTAATCTAAATCCTAAAAATAACCTAAAATTACTTTTATACTAAAGATGCTATTTGAAAACTATTTATGAATTAAAACTTTTTTTTGGGATTTTTTTAGATTTTATTTAAATTAAAAACTAATTATTGACTTTAAAAATAAAACTAATTATCTAAAAATTTTGAAAAAGAGAGAGAAAATTATGGAATTACTTTTCAAAAATCTAAAATATCATAAAAGACTTTTCAAAACTATTTTTTTATTTTTCAGATTAATTTTCTATTTTCTACTAATTTAAAACTATTTTAATCTAATTTAAATTGTGAAAAATACCAAATAAAAGGGGAAAAATATGGAAAAATCTTTTTTATACTTTTTATATTTTTCTTAAACTGGAAAAAATGAAAAATTATTTTTTGGAACTTTTTCTTAATTATTTGTAATTAAAGCTAATTAAAAGTGATTAAAAACTATTTTTAATTAAGAAAAATACTAAACAGTGACCAAAATTAATGAAAAATTCAGGAAAATTCTAAAATCTTAATCTAGTTCTATGAAAAATATCAAATGTAATGCTTATGTGTGAAATATCAGAGCTGCAGTGTAATTTGAATCTAAATAAGCACTTTTAAATAAGCTAAACTACAAATTAAGCCACCAAACTTCTACTTAAGCAAGATTATACTGAAATAAGCTAAAACCAACTAAATCCAACTACTCCTATCCTCAAATAAGCAGATGCATAAGATTATAAGCTAACTGATTTCTACAGCAAACAGTGAAACAGGTCTGATGTTTGAGCTTATGCACTAGCTTATCAGAAAAGCTAGAGCCAAAAACAGATATGTGGCCTTATAGACCACCCAGCAAAATGCTTATAGACCAAAAATGAGACCCTAACAAGCTTTATTGAACCCTGTGCAACTGCTGCAATGTCTGCATAAACTGGTTTTTTGACACATTTTGACTTTTAAGGACAGAATGAAAGATTGACTTTCTTGAGATTTAGATGCAAACTTTGAACTGATGTTAATGAAATATGATTAAAAACAGTTATAGCAAGCTAGATTATCAGATTTTAAACCTATATGTGATGATTTAAGTGCCTTGATTCCAACAGTGGTGCTAACAAAATCAGATTCAAGCTTATTTTGACTTTTATGATAAACTGAAGCAAAATTGTGACAGATATAGATGCAAACTACTATAACCGACCTTAATCAACTGATCTATTGCAATATTTTGATCTCTAGCTTAGTTTTAACTTCTAATCCAAACACTCCTTTAAGGACAGTTTATGCAATCAACTTCAAGTTCAAACAAAAACAGCCTATGCTAATCATCATAACAGATTCAAAACACTGAAATAAAGCTAATGTGACAGTAAATATCAGTACTTAAACAGATCTAAGAGAAATGCTAACTGCTACTACTTATAAGCTAGATATGAAATGAAAGTTTGTACTTACAAGAACCCTAGCCACAATGGCTTGCAAACCAGATAAAGGACCACTAACCTAACCCATCAAACATCAAACTCAACCCAGATCCATCATCAAATCAAACCATAACCATTTTTGAGCCAAGATCACCCAACAGTTGACTTTCTTTGACCGATTTTATTTGTGAATGTAAGTGACAGTGAGGGTGCAAGATAAGCTCACAAAAGCTATGATAAGCTAAGATGAACCTACTCCATTATTCAAATAATGCTTATTGATCACTTTAAATAAGATTTGCAAGATAAAATGAAGAAGCTTGGAACTTTTTATTAAAACTGAAATAGGATTACAATGAACTGAAATTACAAGAAAGGCTTTAAGAAAACATTTTAAAACTACTGAAAACAATAACAATAAGCTAAATGAAATTAAAGGATTGCACGAATTGAAATGGTGAGCCAAAGGGTTCCTTTTATAGCTGAGAGGAGGTCTTGGATCCTTCATTGGAAGAGCCTAGAAGCAATTTAGAGCCACACAAATCATCCATTGTCACCTTGTCCAATCAGAGAGCTCCATATAATCCATTGAGGTGTTTCGTCCAATGATAGTGTGCCATTTGGCCACGTGGCACTTTATCTGACACATCAGAGGTGGATAAGGCTTCTAGAAATATGCTTAGTACGAGGTTCTATGTTTGGGATTGGATAAATGGTGGGTGAACGGGTGTGTTTGGTTGGGGAAGAAGGGCAGGGGTGGATTTAGGCGCGTTTGGGTTATTATATTGTAGTAACTCAAATGAGTTGGTACGGGTTAAATGGGGATACGGGTAGAATAGGCGGGTCAAGGGTTGGATAATGGATTGGATAGTTTGGCCGGGTATTGGATTTGTTTATTGGACTTTTGGTTTAGTTATGTATTTGGGCCAAGGATTTGGTTAAGTGGATAATGGACTAGTAGAGAACCCATTAGCAATATAGGGACCAATGATGTAAATGCTGAAAATCCAAGGACCAATCATGTAATTCTGAAATATCTTCCAAGGATAGATTTTGACAATCTTCAAATAGACCAAGGGCCAATGTGCAACTTTTTGAATCCTCAAGGACCACTTTTGCCAATTGCTCAAAGTTGAGGGGCCATTTATGCCAATTGTTCAAACTTGATTATATCTTCCAAAAATCATCCTCGGAGAATAAAATCTTCATAAATGCTCAATTTTGATCTTCCGGCTCGGCTTAAGCTCTCTTAATCTCTCGTGCTCGGATTTACGTCTGATTTGGTTCCTTTTTGCGTGTTTTTGCATATCCGTACCTGCACAAGCACAAACTCAAGAAAACCACAAATATTAGCAATAAACGGCTCTTTCTTGGTTATTTTGGGTCAGTTTTGATAACAAAAAGGTATGTGTTTTAGCACATACCACATGCATATATCCATTCATGGATTCTTGCAGTTTGTACATTTCCAAAATTATGTGAATTCATAAAACTCCTTTCGATTGCTTATCGTCCTCGCAAAAGCAATCACATAAGAAATAGTTTTAATATTCCATTGTCATTTTTCATATCAATAAAAATAAGTATGACAATCATAATCATTATATATTTAATGTGTCTAGGAAAGAATATTCAATCACAGTTAATTGCTTAAGTGTGATTAATAATCTATTCACAAGTCACGCATTAAACACATGTACAATTTTGTCCATATGATTTCTACACAAAGATTTAAACCACTAGGGTTTTCCTTCGTTTGAAGAAACTCATCTTTATTAAGATAAACCAAGTTTCCAAAGTTGATTATCTTTTTTTGACAGCATCTTAATATTCATAGTATGAATAATTTACCACAATTCAATATTAGATAATATATTATTATGATTAACAAGTTTACCATGATCCTGTAACTCATATATCTCAGCACATCAATCAATTATCTGAGAATCCTTACGGATCTATGAATGAGAATCCTACCATCTTGAGGTCTATCATTTACATGTTTAGCCTCATGCTGTTATTCACTAGTGTGTTTCAGAAGATTATGTGTTTGTAATTGTAATTTTAATTTCTTCAAGATCTAAACAAAACTCCCATTTGCTTTTGTAATTTAAAGACTATGTATAAATACTTTAGCAATTAGAACAACACTAAATTGTTTTCTTTTGGGATATTACAAATCACATTAACAGTTCGTAAATCTTGTTAGCTAATAACCTACTCCATAAGTAGTTTTAACAAATCAGAACTTCAATATAAGACTCAATGTGATTCATCACATTCCATACTAAAATGGTGTCTTATTAATCTTCTAGGTTTGAGCTTTATTAAGCATATCCAATCAATACTCAATTTTCTAACCTTGGTAGCTTTTGGAAGAAAAAAAGAAGATATAGTTATCTTGAATCAAACAATATAACAAATGTTTGATTCTTCTAACTGAACATTCTATATACCTACAGTATTTCATTAGAATTAATATTGTAAGACAATCTAACAATATGCAAGATAAACATATTCCTTTTGGCTTACCTATTTACTAACTAAGACAACTTAATGGTATAATAGAATTCCAAGCCAATTGCATGCTTTATAACTCAAGTACTTTTGATCAAGTCACTTCATGTCCATGTCTCAACAAGAAAACATAAACAGTTATAATTCCATTATACGTTATAAGTCATTTACCAATGACTTTATATCTTAATAAGAAGACATAATAAGTTAACGTATTACTTTATATTATATGTCTTGTAATAATGAAAAGACTTCATGTTTGTGACTTTACAAAGAAACACATAAACATTTATAATTTAAAGTAATTATGAACACCACATCATGGTTTCAATTAATTTATTTTCAAGTTAATATACTACTCTATCTATTTATGTCATTAAAAATACATAAATATTTAATATAGTATTACTTTATTTATTTATGTCATTCCATGAAGTGTCCAACTTAAGAAACTGTAAAAGCAACCACGCTCGATCTCACAACAAGTGGAGATTTACCTTGAGATTACAATCTAGCCAAGATCTCACTTAAACTAAAATGTAACTTCAAGTGTTTCTATATTTTGAATTACAAAAGACATAAAAGTAGTCTATGCTATAATCTTGACACATGTTCTTTAAGCAAGACAATCTTATTAGAACGTTAATCTCTTACCTTACGATCAAGAGAATCCATTAATCATATTTGTATGTGTTGTTCCTTTGCATTGTGCATAAAACAACATCATATAGTAGATAAACACCATGACATTCGTTTGTTTATGTGAGCAATATGATAGTGTCATAGATATATAAGCATTGCAAGTAGATGTAGGAGCACTTATTTATCAAGGAAACGTTCATGACTATCCTTGAGAATATGAATGTCCACATTTTTGAACGTAATGTATTATTTCAAGAAAATCTAGAAATAATCTGAGTTACTACCAAGATAATAAATCTTGTAACTCCCAATCGAATTGACAACGTTACAATAATGTCTTATTCCAAGAATACACCATATTCCCACTGGATTTGACAACATTGTAAGTGTTTCATTAACCAGTAAAAATAGCGTGTTGTTACGTTGCTACCCCTTTGTAAGACCATTCGTAACAATTACTTAGGCACTAAAAGAGTGTATTCTACTTGTTAGATGATGGATCATCCATCAATGCTATTAACTTGAAAAATTGAGCATGCAATTTCTTCCTTAATAGGTCTACTATCCCCACAATGATGTATAGCACCTTCAATTAGTCAAAACAAAACAACTAGATAAAATATACTAGTTTGTCTTTTACCAATTTTGCGGTAATTAGTCTAGCTTCTAATTTAATAACTCATAAAATGTCAAACATGTTTTCTAGTTGACCAAAATGTCATATAAGAATTCAATCACCAACTAATCTCTTAAGGAAAACATGGTGTGCAATTTTCTTAACTATTAAAGTTGCTATGAGTTATATTAGAATTTAGACAATTCTAATGTTCCTAACATACCTTTCTCAATCATGTAAAGGAATAGGATTGAGTCTCACTCTTCTTCCATGGAAAAGAGTCTATGTTTGTCTTTTTAGTAAATTTTTCTTGATCAAACATTTTTTTGAAAACAGAACTAGATCAATTTACCAAAGCCCAAACCACGTTTACGGTTTAATGTTGCATTAATACAATCAAAAGAATTAACAAAATTCAATTTTAGTATTTTCGATAATTAAATCTTTCAAGAAAATGAAATACCCTTGGTCAATATTCATATTAACCATAGAATTTTCCTTGAATCTAGACCCCTCATATCATATAGTTTCACCACATCACTTGATCTCGCTAGTGATGAAAGTATAGAATAGGTAATTGTCGAAGAACAATAATTAATAAACAAGTTTTCAATTCCTAGAAAATATGGGATTTTATACCTTTTGCCAAACAATTATGCAAAATGTAAGCATGTTTTATCTCATCTTATGCCTTAAGTTATAGGTCTCACTAACTAACTTAATTAAGTTGTCTAATTTAGAAATCAAGCAAATTATTTAAGCCGGGGTCTCACACAACATAAAGATTCACCTTGTTATTGTAATCTAGCTCAAGGTCTCACATAACTAAAGTACAACTTCAAGTGTTTCATATCATTAGATGGCTGATAAACTTCCAACAAATAAGTCTAATCAATGCCAAAGTCCGGCCACTCTGTGAATGACGCATCAGAATGTACTTAAAACCGCTTCAAAACCAATACAATGAAATCCTGAGAGTATAGGTCTCCCCGGTCGTTATGTCCCAAATGAAATATGCAACGGATCAATCACAACGCCTAAACATCAGTAAATTCGAACGTAGAAAGGAATTGATATTATGATATTAACTACGAAAAAGCTTCGCAACAAATAATAACGCTTAAAATGCAAATTAAAAGGAGATTAAAAGATAAAATCTATTAAATAAACGCTTATCACTATATTTAAAGTGATGAACGCTTAAAAATTAAAACTTACGCTTAAAATAAAAAATACGTGAAACGCATTAAAAATAAAAAAGGAAATCTAAGAAATAAAAAGTCCTAAAAATATGAAAATTACATTTTACAAACCTAATGATAGATAAGAAATCCTTTATAGAAAAAGAAAAATTATTTTTATAACTAATTATCTAATTTAAAACTATTTTTAACTATTAATTAATTACCTAAAATACAAAAAAAAAAAATAGGAAATTAGGGCTAGAAAAAATAAGATTAAGACTTGGAAAAGTCTAAAATATCAAAATAGACTTTTCAAAACTATTTTTGTATTTTTATGACTATTTTTCTATTTTCTATGGATTTTAAACTATTAAAAACTAATTAAATTACTAAAAAATTACAAAATGAACTATGAAAAATCTGGAAAATTACTTTTTCTACTTTTATATTTAATTCTGCTTCAAGAAAAAAAAAAAAAATGAAAACTTATTTTTTTGAACCTTTTCAATTTTTTGTATTAAAGGCTACAAATTAACAAGTATTAAAACTAATTAAAATTAAGAAAATAGTAAAATGTTTTAAGAAAAAAAAATCTGAAAATTTCAGGAAAAACTCTAAAAAATAATAATAAGAAAGTTATGAAAAATGGAAAAACAGTATGCTATGTGGAGAAAAATGCAATCGATGAATCAAGTGCTTATTGAAATAAGCACTTGATAAGCAAATAAAATAAAACCCACTGATCACAGAAGCAAAAATATACTTAATTAACCAAGTTGCAACTAAAACAATAGCTCTAAACACTGGATTGCAAGATTGATCAAACTTGATGATTTGAAACAATAAGCTAAAATGGGTTTGGGACCCAACTTGCAGTCCAAAAAAAACCAAATAAGCTACAAACTAAAACCAATTATCAAGTCCTAAACTAGACCTGGGTATTGCTTATAACTTAAAAGACCAGCCTTTAACAGCTTATACAAGCCTCAGTGCTTGTTCACAACCGAGAAATCACTCGCTATAATCAAGTTGGAGCAGGCACCACCCCGACTTTGAGCCTATGCACAAGCTCAACCGAGGGCTTGAGCTAAAACATTATTAGGTCTTAAAGACAACCAAGTGAACTACTTATAGACCAAAATTCAGGCCTTGAAAAGCTTTAGTGAAACCTCGTGTGATGCCGCACTTTCTCGCACAAAACCAAATTTTTGACATTTTTGACTTTTGAACAAAAGAAGAAAAGTTGACTTTTATGAAGTTTGGATCTAATTTTAAGACTGATATGGACTATTTATGATTAAATGAAGTTAACACAAGCTTTATCTATGTTTTTTAAACACAATTCAAGATTTGGTTTTGCAAAGATCTCAACAGTTAACTGTTGAGATGGTGTAAGTTGATTTTGACTTCTGAGGTCACAAGCACCAAAGTAAGACAGGTATGAACTAATAAATGCTAAACAAACTTGTTGCAACAAATTTTAACCATCATGTGTCCCTAACCCAATTAAATCAATTCCAAACACCTATAATAGACTGTTATGCCAAATTATTGAGATAGAACCATTACACCGAGATTAATGATCAAACTAAGTTCTAATATCTTAAATACAACTTTTAGAATGTGTTTTAGCTAATTAAAACTACAAATACATACTATGCATAAGATCATTGAAAGGGCTTACAAATTGTCCAATGGCCACTGGTGGCCACATATGAAACCGAGAACCACTAACCTAATCCAACTCATGCTCCCATTTTAACCCATTTCCAGCTTTTGAACCAACCATTTCATCTCTGCATCCATTTTACCCCTTGCTTTGACTTTTGTTGACCAGTTGCCAAAGTAACATGAAATGTACAAATAAGCTTATGCAAAGCTTTGACAAGCTTATTAGAGCTTATTTAAGCTCAAAAACAAACTACTAACAGATTTAATATAATTTGAGAGTGAAAAATTCAACAAAGGGCATAAAAATTTGAAACCGAACATGAACCAATTGATACTTAAATTAAGTTGAGATACACTTGAATACTATTGTTGAGTACAAATTAACTTTAAAACAATACTGAAAACTAGTTAAGATGCTACAAATTAGAAAACGACATACAATTTTAAGAAAACTAAAACTATCTATCAATCTTGCTTTGCCTCTTTTATGCACAAAGTCTTTTCTCTCCCTTCCGTCAAATCCCAGCATGAATATGAGCCCTTGGATGTCTAAACTTCATCTTGGCCCTTGATCTTGTTTTGCGGGGAAACTGTACAAGGAAATTAGGACAGGGCAAGGTGCATTAATTGTAGTGGGATGGTTGTGTGAGGGGGAGGGACAACGGGTAAATAGAGTGGATAATAGTGTGGCGGTGGCTGCATGGTGGGCGCATATGGGGAGGGAAAACGGGGAAAGGGTGTGGGTTTTGTTTATTTAAATCATGGGTTGTCTGGGTTACGGACCGGTAAAGGGATTTGGGCCAGGGTATATTGTTTTGGGCTTGGGGTTTAAATTAGGTCCGAATGGTTTGTAATATTAATAACTCAAGGACCCTTTTTGCAATTTCTCAAAACCAAAGGACCAAACATGTAAACCGAAATTCCCAGGGACCAAACATGAAAATTATGAAAAGTAGTCAAAGGACTAGTCTTGCCAAGTTAAATAATCCATGGGTTGATTTTGACATTTTGAAATTTCAAGGACTAGATTTGACAAATTTTGGATTTTCAGGGACTAAATTGTAATTTTCTCAAAACTTTTAGATTTTCCACCAAAGGACTAAATATGACAATTTGTGATTACAAAAGGACCTTTGGTGACTTTACTTTTGAAATTATGTGCTCAGGGACCTGCTTTTTGACAACTTTGAAACTTGGGGACTAAAACGCAATTTTGCAAATTTGATATGTTTTTCATCTGATTTTGATATTTTTGTATTTAAAACACATAAAGCACTGATTTGTGATATTTTGATCATTTTGATGTGTTTTGTTTTCGCATGATTTTTTATTTTGTACAAAAAATGGTATTTGAGCACTCATCAATCCCCCACACTAAACTATTGCTAGTCCCTAGCAATCTTTTGAGAAAAACTTAATGGATTTGAAACTCTTTACAAAAAGCCATTACTTCCGAGTAGCCAAATGTTTCAGTCAAGCAAGAACCATGGTACACCGATAACCATCCGATTTATGGCAAATCATGAACCATATAACGGATTTGATGTGTCTTTACCGTGGCCGCACTTTCTCGACTAGCCAACTCTTAGATAAATTATCTGAATTATTGGTGAGTCAATACCATTATGGTTTTCCACTGCCTTTACCACAAGCCATAACCTTGCGGGCTAGCCAACTCTTCACTTTTTAGGATATGGTGAGTTGAAAACCATACAATTTTGGGCAAATTGCAAGCCATATAAACGGATTTGAGAAATCTTTACCAAGAGCCGTTTGCTCCTGGATTAGCCAATCCTTTAGTTTATTAGACAAGGCGGACTGATAACCAATTGAGTAAGTGTAGAACACTTACTCCAAAAAAAAATTTTTGGCCAAAAACGGGGGAATTGGATGGATAATGACATGATAAAATTCCGGAGAATTCCCCAACACTTAGAAATGAATATTGCCCTCAATATTCGAGAGAATCACAATGCCAAGAATTTGATTGTTCCAAACAGTCAGTCTAATCACGCAAAGTCTGCCACTTGTGAATGACAGACTGAATAGACTTAAAATCGCCAAAACCAATACAATGAAATCCAGAGAGTATAGGGCTCCCCGTCGTTATGTCCCAAATGAGCTATGCAATGGATCAATCAACGTCTATGATCAAATTTGAACGATAAAGGGAATTGATATTATGATATTAACTACGGAAAAGCCAACAACAAATAATAACGGCTTAAATGCAAATTAAAGGAGATTAAAAAGATAAAATCTATTAAATAAACGCAATCACTATATTTAAAGTGAACGCTTAAAAATTAAAACTTACGCTAAAATAAAAATACGTAAACGTACAAAAATAAAAAGTGAAATCTAAGAAATAAAAGTCCTAAAAATATGAAAAATACATTTTTACAAACCTAATGATATAAGAAACTTTATAGAAAAAGAAAATTATTTTTATAACTAATTATCTAATTTAAAACTATTTTTAACTATTAATTAATTACCTAAAATACAAGAAAATAGGAAATTAGGCTAGAAAAATAAGATTAAGACTTGGAAAAGTCTAAAATATCAAAATAGACTTTTCAAAACTATTTTTGTATTTTTATGACTATTTTTCTATTTTCTATGGATTTTAAACTATTAAAAACTAATTAAATTACTAAAAATTACAAATGAACTATGAAAAATATGGAAAATTACTTTTCTACTTTTATATTTATCTAAGCCTAAGGAAAATGAAAACTTATTTTTTTGAACCTTTTCTGAATTTTTTGTATTAAAGGCTAATTAACAAGTATTAAAAACTAATTAAAATTAAGAAAAATAGTAAAACAGCTAAGAAAAATCTGAAAATTTCAGGGAAACTCTAAAATAATAATAAGAAGCTATGAAAAATGGAAAAACAGTATGCTATGTGAGAAAATGCACTGATGAATCAAGTGCTTATTGAAATAAGCACTTGATAAGCAAATGAGCAAAATAAGCAACCCAATCGATCACGAAGCAAAATATACTTAATTAACCAAGTTGCAACTAAAAACAATAAGCTCTAAACACTGGATTGCAAGATTGATCAAACTTGATGATTTGAAACAATAAGCTAAAATAAGTTTGGGACCCAACTTGTACCCAAAATAAGCAACCAAATAAGCTACAAACTAAAACCAATTATCAAGTCCTAAACTAGACTGTATCTCACGCTATAACAAAAGACCAGCTTTAACAGGTTTATACAAGCTCGGCAAGCTTGTTCACAAACCGAGAAATCACTCCGATTATCATCAGTTGAGCAGGCACCACCGGGACTTTTGAGCCTATGCACAAGCTCAACCAGAGGGCTTGAGCTAAAAACAGTTATTAGGTCTTAAAGACAACCAAGTGAACTACTTATAGACCAAAATTCAGGCCTTGAAAAGCTTTAGTGAAACTTGTGCAGATGCCGACTTTCTCGCACAAAACCAAATTTTTGACATTTTGACTTTTGAACAAAGAAGAAAGTTGACTTTTATGAAGTTTGGATCTAATTTTAAGACTGATATGGACTATTTATGATTAAATGAAGTTAACACAAGCTTTATCTATGTTTTTTAAACACAATTCAAGATTTGGTTTTGCAAAGATCTCAACAGCTTAAGCGTTGAGATGGTGTAAGTTGGATTTTGACTTTCAGAGGTCACAAAGCACCAAAGACGGTATGAACTAATAAATGCTAAACAAACTTGTTGCAACAAATTTTAACCACTTGCAAAAGTCCCAACCCAATTAAATCAAGAATTCCAAACACTCCTATAATAGATCATATGCCAAATTATTGAGATAGCAACTGATTAACGAGATTAATGATCAAACTAAGTTCTAATATCTTAAATACAACTTTAGAACGGTTTTAGCTAATTAAAACTACAAATACATACTATGCATAAGATCATTGAAAGGGCTTACAAATTGTCCAATGGCCACTATGGCCTGCCACATATGAAACCAGAGAACCACTAACCTAATCCAACTCGAATGCTCCCATTTTAACCCATTTCCAGCTTTGAACCAACCATTTCATCTCTGTACCCATTTTACCCCTTGCTTTGACTTTTGTTGACCAGTTGCCAAAGTAACATGAAATGTACAAATAAGCTTATGCAAAGCTTTGACAAGCTTATTAGAGCTTATTTAAGCTCAAAACAAATACTAAATGATTTAATATAGGTCTGAGAGGAAAAAATTCAACAAGGGCATGTATAAAAATTTGAAACCGAACATGAACTGAATTGATACTTAAATTAAGTTGAGATACACTTGAATACTATTGTTGAGTACAAATTAACTTTAAAACAATACTGAAAACTAGTTAAGATGCTACAAATTAGAAAACGACATACAATTTTAAGAAAACTAAAACTATCTATCAATCTTGCTTCTTCTTGCCTTTTATGCACCAAAGTCTTTTCTCCTTCCGGTCAAATCCCACATGAATATGAGCCCTTGGATGTCTAAACTTCATCTTGGCCCTTGATCTTGTTTTGGCGGGAAAATCTGGTACAAGGAAATTGGGACAGGGACAAGGTGCATTAATTGTAGTGGGATGGTTGGTGAGGTGGGGAGGGACAACGGGTAAAATAGAGTGGATAATAGGTGGTCGTGGTCGGGCATGGTGGGCGCACAAGGAGGGAAAACGGGAAAAGGGTGCTGGGTTTTGTTTATTTAAATCATGGGTTGTCGCAGTTAACGGACCGGTAAAGGGATTTGGGCCAGGGTATATTGTTTTGGGCTTGGGGTTTAAATTAGGTCCGAATGGTTTGTAATATTAATAACTCAAGGACCCTTTTTGCAATTTCTCAAAACCAAGGGACCAAACATGTAAATTCTGTGTGGACCAAACATGAAAATTATGAAAAGTAGTCAAAGGACTAGTCTTGCCAAGTTAAATAATCCATGGGTTGATTTTGACATTTTTGAAATTTCCAAGGACTAGATTTGACAAATTTTGGATTTTCAGGGACTAAATTGTAATTTTCTCAAAACTTTTAGATTTTCCACCAAAGGACTAAATATGACAATTTGTGATTACAAAAGGACCTTTGGTGACTTTACTTTTGAAATTATGTGCTCGTGGACTGTTTTTGGACAACTTTTTGAAACTGGGGACTAAAACCTAATTTTTGTAAATTTGATATGTTTTTCATCGATTTTGATATTTTGTATTTAAAACACATAAAACACCGATTTGTGATATTTTGATCATTTTGATGTGTTTCTGAGTGTTTTCAGATGATTTTGCAGTTTATTTTGTACAAAAATGATGAGTATTTGAGCACTCATCAATGGCATAAACTTAAATTTTAAGGGGTACAATTTTTTTGATGTGTAATCAAAACTTATGTATGAAGAAGCATGCATACATCTTCATAACATAAAAAATTTCAAAACCTTACTCATAGTTTTAAATTGCTATGATTAAATTCTACAAAGTTTTAATCGATGCGTTGAGAAACTTACAACTTTGCACTAAGATGCTTCGTATTACAGAATGGTTATACTAGGTAGCTCCAATCGAACTCACTGGGGCGAGGACCGTGGCAAAAGCATAACCTTAGACATCCTTTCAGCGTACTACGCACTTCTTTATTAACCCCTCTATAGTTTGTTCTAGTAGGTGAGCCGTTCTAACCATTTAGTATAGTCGCATCATTCGATTAAAAGTTCAAGAATTATACTTAGAAAACAAATAAATTTCGCCATTATTTAGTCAATTTAATTTTCTATTCATAAAAAACCCTTTTGCTTACTATCATGTCATATACAAGATAAACAAAAAGCACTTTAATAAAAATTAAACAAACTCAAATAATATATACATATAACTTAACAATTTAACATATGTAAAACAATTAGCCACATGCATAATTATTTCGATAAAACCTAATAAACAATTATAGGCGTAAAATAATGCATACATCAACTAAGGCTTTCACCTACAAGGTGAAGGAGCCACATGTATCGACAAGTCGATTGCGTAAGCCAAAGTCAATAATATACCAATTAGCACATAACGAATTTTATTTGATATATTGAGGTCTTCCCCAATTTAATAATTATCAAACTAATAAACATGTGTATATCACTTAACAATTAATCAAAACAATAATCCATGGCAAAACATGCATGTTCCACCATGGATTCCTCATACTAATTATAATCCCAAGATAACGATATAATCATGGCACATAACAATTATTCATGAAAACCACATAAAATATACATGCAATCCTAGGGTTTCTACAAGTTTTGCAAAAATTAAAACCTAATTAAAAATAAAAGGGTATTCGACCCATATATTAAAAAATTAGGGTTTCAATTATCAAAACCCTAAAAACCATAAAAGCATGTAATAATCACAAAGATTCAATTTTTATGTGTTTCGATAATTAATTACAACATATTAACGCTCAGATGCCATGTTGGGTTTTACTAATCATAACAATTATAGAAAACATGTAAAAATCATCAAAGCATGCAAATGAAGTAATAGGAATAATACTTGTAAATTAATTAACCAAATTAAAAGTATATGCACCTTTTGTAATCAATGCAATTAGAGTTTATGAAAGCCCCAAATTAAGATGAAGTACCAATAAACCTTAAACCCTTATAAATTAGGGTTTAATACATTCGACTACACTAAAAGTCGAACACCCAAGTTACCAACACAAGTGCATTGGCCCTTCGTCTTGTACAACGTATTAGTAGCGAATCAATGAGAAAAGCTAGGTTCTTGATCACAATAGATTAACCAAACACCTTTGTTATGCTCAAGGTCACTCGCAAATCCCCTACATGGGGTTTTACTCACGAATCTAAGACCAAACAAGAGGGAAGAAAGAAGAAGTTTGCCTTATTGAAATCTAGTGTACCCGGATGAATACATGGGATGTATTTATAGCCTTATGGTAGGTGTCAAGATTACTATAGTTTCCGATGTGGGATTCTATATTATCGTCAAAAACAGCCCAAAAGAGGGTTCCTAAACCTTCTTTTGGCTTGTTAACTTTCTTCATATCTCGCTGATATTTAACGACCGATAATCAAAACTCGTTAAATATTAACTATCGTTAAGTATTTATTTGTAATCAATAATTAAATATTACATTTAATATATTAATTATTATTTACATTGATTCTCATATTAATGTGTGCAATGCCGAAGTCTCAGTTCAAATCCGTTATACATATATTAATAATTATCCATAAACCTTTCATTTTATGGTTTTACAGTTTTTAAATCCAAACCCCTAATCATCATTTTCATCACTCCCTACCCTCATCACCACCACCCACCACCACCACCACCCCATCACCACCACCTTCACGCCACCACCACAAACAAAACCACCTCAAACCCATCATCAATATCCCCATCAACTCTATTACATACGAAACCCCGACACTCCGATTAACACTTTTAGGTTATTACTGTGATGCGATTGAACATAAAAGAGTGATTAGTAGGGGCTTCCGAACAAATCTCCTCAATCAATTGTTAAAAAACTCACTACAACTTAAATCCCCAATTTCTTGATAAAAAGCTTAAAAATGCCGGTTTGTTCTTCGCCCGGATCCGTTGTCGTCGATTCTGTCACGGATCGGTTGGTGATGAAGTCGTGGTGTTGGTAGTGAAGTCGTGGTGTAGTGGTGATAAAGGAACGAGAAGAGAGGCAAATAAAAAAGTGGGTAAATGAGAGATGAATAAAATTACAAATATGTCCTTGTGTTAAATGAAGAAATTTAATATAAACTATAAGATGAAAAGAAAATCAATATTTGAGATAAAGTGATTTATTCTTTGATTGTTATTTGTTTCGTATTGAACTTTTGTCATCAAATTATATATGAATTATTACAATATATTGTCCTCACTCCTCACAACTGAATAGTTTTTCTTTTATGTTTTAAAATTGAAAGCCTCTCGTTTTGGGAACACACATGTGATTATGTGAACACATATGTATGACGTATAGATATGTATGTAAATGCTCAAATAATTGACTCTATCGTGCTCCCTAAAACATGTATAAATAGGCAGTTTGTTCCCTTTCTAGCCACCAAATTAACCACACCAACATGATGATGCTATCACAGTCCCAAAACGACCCTATCATAAAGCCATGCATACCCAACTTTGGTATTTCTCACTTTATAGATATACCAGAAGTCGACTCTGTCCTCACACGCTAAGAAACTCATAGTCGATGCTTGCCAAGATTATGGTTTTTTTAAGGTCATAAACCATAGTGTTCCACCATGGCTCGTATCCGAATTAGAAAATGAAGCCATTGCGTTCTTCAACATGAACCAATCCGAAAAGAGTATTTTCCTCCAAACCGCTAGGGTATGGGAGAAACGGAATTGGACGAAATGGAGATGTTGGATGTATCGAATACCTTCTTCTCAAGTCCAACAATTTCCCAAACAAAAGCAAAAGCTTTTCGTAAGATTTGTTTTCTGATAAACTTAGTGCATGCACTTCTTATCATTATATAATCTTAGTATATTTTCATGTAACTAGAGCATCGTTAAGTATATCATTGAGTATATATGCTTAACATTTTATTTATTTGAGGGTGAAAAACAATGAGTGGTGTACATATCATCAAGGATATCAGCATTTTTGTCATGTACTAAAATACTACACCACGACTACTAACATGTCGGAGTCCAAGTGAGTTCTGACGCATAAAATATACTTGGCATCTGAAGATTCAAGGCTGCACACAGCTGTTTCTAGTGTGTTGTTAGCAATTAACCAATATTTTATTCCCCTTTTTTCAATATATGTGTCCTGAGGATACAGTTCTTTGCAAGAGTAACCATGGTCTATAAACGATTTTTGACTTTTATCCCTTTGGTCTTTGTCAAAATACATCTACTGTCCAATTTTGTGTTGCATT
This sequence comes from Chrysanthemum makinoi, assembly GCA_910596185.1. Taxonomy (NCBI): domain Eukaryota; kingdom Viridiplantae; phylum Streptophyta; class Magnoliopsida; order Asterales; family Asteraceae; genus Chrysanthemum; species Chrysanthemum makinoi. The sequence goes on along the minus strand of OU343216.1, from coordinate 15,542,985 downwards.
TTCGAATCATATAAGTATGCCTTTGTTTGTTATGTTGTTTTGAAAGAATATATGCCTCTTTGTTACCACCTCACATTCTCACAATGCATGAATAACAGTAACACTATAAGGGCATCCACAGTCAGCCCATGTGGCATTGAACAATACCGACATTTTGAACGCACAATCCATTGTGGGTTGCCTCCTCATATAATATCCGCATCTCTCTGAGCAAAACCGTTTATACGAAGGAAACTATTTTTTTTTAATGAAAACTTGAATTCTAATATTTTTAGTTGTTGTGGCAGGACGCTAGCAAAACAGTACGTGGAAGAAGTGAAGAAACTGGGGTGTGAAATACTTGAGTTAATGGCAGATGGTCTCAAGATAGAGCCAAGAAGTGTATTAAGCAGGATGTTAAACGATGACGAGGCCGACACTGTCTTCAGGCTAAACCACTATCCACCATATTTGGACCATGTACCCACGAGCAGTGGCATGAACCCTATTGGGTTCGGCGAACATACTGACCCACAGCTTATATCAATTTCAAGATCTAACGCCACGGCAGGCTTTCAAATTTGTCTGCATGATGGAACATGGGTTCCAGTCCCACCTGATCACAACTCATTTTTCATCAATGTAGATGATTTATTACAGGCAATTTTCTCTTAATGCAATGTCATATCGTCCTAAAACTCATGGTCTAAACTAATTTTCCTATAAGTAACATGTTATATAAAAAATGATCTCATAAGTTCAAATTTCATCCTTCTACTTTCTGGTTCTTAGTATCTTTTGTTTTCACCTGCTTGTGAACTGTGAAACATTAACCTGTTGAGTTTTGTGAAGGTGATAACAAACGGAAGGTTCAAAAGTGTAAGGCAAGAGTGATTACGACCAATTGAAGTCGAGGCTTTCCATGGTATACTTTGTAGGTCCGCCATTGATGGAGAAGATTTCACCGTTGAGTTCACTCATGGAGCCTGGTGAAGAAAGCTTGTACCATGAGTTCACTTGGTTGGAATACAAGTCATGTACCTACAAGACTAGATTAGCCGATAATAGAATCTCTCTATTTCAAGAGTCTCATCGTTTTGTTTGACAACACACTTTAAGGATGCTCATTAGTCTTTGATCTTACTAGTATAAATTTCGGAAAACACGTGATGTTTACGGTCTTACAGATCATACCCATGTAACCATAGCTTCAGTTTTTTGAGTTGTATAACCAATAATTATCGTGGTTCAAGTTTTTTTTTTTTTTTTTTTTTAAAAGGGGTTTTTCACTCAGATAAAATTTATTACACTAAAAAACATTGAAGTACAAATGACATGGGTGAATCTCATGCCCTCAGCCCGTCACATAGGCGACATCTACTGCATTTGCGTAAACCAATAACAACGCTCGCTGAACCTCAATTACACATTTAAAACAATCAAAATGTAATAAAACAAGGTTCATAGAACCACAACCATAGTGAGTGACTCTATCTTCAATTATCATCATTACTTGACCCTCGAGTGCAACACTAACTTCCACATTAGTTCTCACATCAACTTCGTAAAACCCAAATCTCGGTACAATGGAAGACTTAATCAAGTTTTCGTGGTTTACATTGGATTGGTAACTCACACAAGTATAGCAAACAAGATAGTCATATAATCATTCAAAACCAATCCCGAATTTAATTATTCAAAACAATTATCCCAAAATGTAAATAAAAAGGCCCAAACATGATTTATAAAAATAGGTCCCCAGAAATTATCAGAGTTTGATTATGATCCTTGAACCATGCCTCCTTGCCAAGCTTCCACAGAACACGTACTCCAAACATCACTTAAATACCTGAGAAAACATGCTAAAAGGTCAGCTAACCGTGAGTTCATTGGTTTAATTTCAAGTTTAAAATAGTGGGCATGTAGGAGTTTATTTGCTATGCGAGACCTAAGATAGATACACATCAATCACACACCAATATCACAATCACAATATCATCAATATCATATATGACGTCATAGTGGGCCCCTAGCGACTCTAGCCAGCACAGTCGTAGCAAAGTCTTGAACGATTGCTAACCCTAGACTAAGTCGAGGTAAAAGTCTATTCTTAGCTAGGCAACGTGTTATAGCAATTAGGATTGCTACCCTAGACTAAGGCTAATTACCACATATCTATCTAACAATACACATAAGCAAATCAAAATAGTTTAAAATGTCCAAAAAGAGTAGCATGATTCTCACCCTAAATTAGTTAAAAACATAGACAAAATTGGGGCTATTAAACTCACCTCAAGCAAGCAACGCGACAAAAAACACTAGCAAGAAGATAACAGCTAATCACGGCTCGAACTATCGACTGCACAACCTATTAATGTAAAACCAATTTTATATATATTTCCCAAAATCAACGTTATCTACCCCAATGTATTCCTTTTCTTTATCTCCAAAATGTCTTGTTTCACCGTTTAGTCCTAGCGTTTGGTATCGTCGTGTGTGTGTATCGACTCAATATGATATCATTAATACACTTAAATAACCACAATGTGACTCAATGCAACACAATGAGACGTCTAAGCGATAAGCTCCATAGTCCAATAAGTTTCGGAATAAATAGTAGACCTTATCGAATTCGTCAACTCGATAAACTCAGTCATTTATTCGTGTCGCTTATTATCCCATAAACCGTCTCATCCTAACGCAGTCATAAGGATAATTCACCCATTAATAACGTTATCCTACGTATGTAGCGGCTCTTATTAGATTCGTCAACCTAATAAGTCCGCTACCCACGTGGATCGACGCTATTAATGTTAGGTCATCCGTAACCCATGCACACAACGTAAACAAATTAAATAATTGAAAATAGTATTAAATGCTCAATAATGGCACATTTCAATAAACGTGCACTCGAAACATTAAATACTTATTTACTAGAAAACCTTTCCATTTTTAGTTGTTAATTTCTATTTAAAATAGTAAATAACAAGACAAGTCTTGTTATCGATAGTTTGGGTATAAAAGCCTTTTATTATTTATGTTTCACCATTTATTATTCATGTTTATATATATATATTTATTACGCGGAAATTTATTATAAGTCTCTATATCGTTATTTGTTTGAGTCCACAAGCACGAGTCATGACTTCTGGCTTTAAATCAATCAATAGTCCAAAATATACTAAAGTCCATGTTACGGCGTTGTCGGGTCAACAATGACTAAAAAGTCAAAGTAACACCGACGTTGCTCAAAGTTGACAATTTATATTATAAGTCCAAGTAAATAATGATAATAGCGCAACTCAATCTCAAATCAACCAAATCAATCTCGCCAACTAATCAATCTACCAAATATACCCGAAACCAATGTTATGACCCTAATGGTCATGACACGGTACAAGACCACGGAACCAAAACAAGCTCTAGAAGCTTTTCGGCTCCACGCGTCTTATCCAAACACCAACAACAACAGCCAACAATATACCACAACATCCGATTCGGACTCGTGGTCCATATTGGTCTCAGACAACACCACACCACTACCCATCGTGGTCTTGGTGGTTCAGACGCCCCAAACTACACAACCAAACGCTCCCAAATAGCTTCTACTACAACCAAACACAATCAATCAACCTACAATCATCATCCAAACATCAAACCCATCAACTAATCTAAACCCATCATATGAAACTAAGCCTAAAATGCAAAACACAACAATATGATACACCACATGATACCAAATCACTAGCTACATGTTTTATTAAGTGTAAATTAGTTTTAATCCCATGTTTCACCCAAAACCCCTAAATTTCGAGCCATGGTCGAGCCTAAAAAACCCATACGTGGCTTGTCAGGGCTCAAACGAGCTTGACCCATCGTTCCATTTACCTTTCCAACCTCGATCTACAAGATTTAATGAAAACCCTAGAATCACGAATCGTTTTTGTAAGATTTAGAGGTGTTAATGTAGGCTTCAATAAGATATATGTATATATATATATATATATATATATATATATGGATGGAAAGAGGAAAGAGAGATATACAAAATGATGGTGGAGGTGAGATACCACTCACGCCGGGTGGCCGAATTTGGCGAAAAGGCGGCGTGGTGGGTGGTTTTAGGTTAGGGTTTTTAGAGAGAGGAGAGAGAGAGAAAGAGATGAGTGTGTGTGTTTTAGTGAGAGAAATAAAAGATTATGAGATGAAGAGTGGGTATATATACTAGAGGAGAGGATCAAAAATAAATATTTTGGGGTGGAGGAGGCCGCCAAAGGGAAAAAGGAGGGACCGAAGGCATTTTTTCAAACTATCCCGGTTACCCATTTCCGAGCTCATATATTGTCCCACGAGTGTCCCACGACATTCCTTCGACTTTCTATTATGTTTATTTATGTTTTTCCACGAGTTTTGACTATTTATTTGTCAAGTTTCGAGTTACAGTTTAAAAGTTACATTATTTCTTGTTTTAGTTTTTTATTGTGCCAATCGCATAGTGCCTAACAAAAAGAGTTAAAACTCACACGATAACTCATACGCTAATAAAATAAATCATAAAAACCAATAAACGATATCAAATCAAGTCATGGTCGATGAAAATAGTTATCAAGGCAAATACCGGCTTAGTTTAACGTAATGCGGTTACCTAAAATAGACTCTCTAATTTGCCGTTGTCACAGCCTCCCCACCTGGAAGAACTCCGCCCCGGGTTTCACTCCGAAGTTGCTTGGTGTCATGAAGAATTTAGGTACTTCCTACTAAAATGTCCTCACGCTCCCAAGGAATCTGCGGTCAATTTCGAGTTCAACGAACTTCGATAATTGGAATACGGCTATGCTTCAGCCATTTAATCTCACGATCCATGATCTCTATCGGTTCCTCAATGAAATTCAACTTCTCATCAATACAAATATCTCTTAAAGGCACAACTATGTTTTCCTTCGAAAGACACTTCTTAAGATTACTAACATGAAATACATTGTACACCGCTCAATTCGATGGTAGCTCAAGACGATAAGATACTCGGTCGATATTCCGTGGATTGGAAAGGGACCAATATATCGGGATTGAGTTTTCCCGCTTTCCAAAATGAATCACTTTCTTTCCAGGAGAAACCTTTAACAAAATACGATCTCCAACTCGAAACTCTAATGGTTTACGTCTCTATCGGCATAACTTTTGTCTATCTCGATCGGTTTGAAACGATTACGAACTTGAACTATCTTCTCGGTTTCTAGAACAAGTTCTGTACGGTAAGTTGACTCTCACCAACTTCAGCCAACAAACAGAGAACGACATTTTCAGCCATACAATGCCTCGGATGGAGCGCCTTAATGCTAGCATGATAACTATTGTTGTAGGAGAATTAGGCCAAAGGGAGATGTCTCTCCCAGCCTTTGCCGAAATCGATGACAAAGGCTCTAAGCATATCCTCTAAGGTCTAAATGGTTCTTTCGCTTTGACCGTCGGTTTGAGGATGATAAGCAGTGCTCATATCCAGGTTTGTTCCTAACGCTGACTGTATGGATCTCCAAAAGTGGGATGTAAAACGGCTATCTCGATCGAAAATGATAGATACCGATACTCCATGACGCGATACTATCTCCTTGATGTACAGCCGAGCGAGCTTGTCGAGACTATCGACCTCACTAATGGCCAAGAAGTGAGCAGACTTAGTCAAACGATCTATGATTACCAAGATAGCGTCATTGCCGCTAGTTGTTCTTGGTAATTTGGTGATAAAGTCCATGGTGATTCGCTCCCATTTCCATTCTGGAAGTTCATGTTGAACTAAGAGTCCTGAGGGTTGTTGGTGTTCAGCCTTTACCTTAGAACATGTCAAGCACCAACCGACATCTTGAGTTATGTCGGCTTTCATGTTAGGCCACTAGTAGTGTTTTTCAAGTCCTCGATACATCTTATCGGCTCCGGGACGAATAGAGTATTTTGACTTATGCGTTTCGTGCATAATCAACTCACGGATTCCACCATGAAATGGTGTCCAACTCTGCCTTTGAAGCATAAAGTTTCCGAACGCTCAAGAAGCCATTTTCACTTTCTACCATTCCATGCAGATTCTCATAAGGACGGTTCTCTTCAATGCCGCAGGCGGCTAAGATTTGAGATGGTAGAGGCGAACTAACAGTCATTCCTAGGGATCGAACGAGTAAAGGTGGAATGTTCTCTTTACGGCGGAGGGCATCTGCCACTACATTGGCTTTACCAGGATGATAACGAATCTCACAGTCATAATCACTGAGCAACTATAACCAACGACGCTGCCTCATATTCAACTCCTTCTGATCTAAGATATGCTTCAAGCTCTTATGGTCGGTAAACACTACACACTTGGTTCCATACAGATAATGTCTCTAGATTCTAAGGGCAAACACTACAGCACCTAACTCCAGATCATGGGTGGTGTAGTTTTTCTCATGCTTCTTAAGTTGTCGGGATGCATAAGCTATCACCTTCTCCCGTTGCATCAAAACAGCACCTAAGCCTTTATGCTAAGGCCACAAGACACGACAAAATCTTCGCTCCTTCAGAAATGATAGGATGGGCGCACTACACAACTCTCATTCAGAAGTTGGAATGCTTCTTCTTCTTCCTTTTCTCCCCATTCATACATAACGTCCTTCCGTCGTTTGGTCACGACCTAGCTATTTTGGAGAATTCCTCAATGAACCTCCGGTAATAGCCTGCTAAACCTAGAAACTGGCGGACTTCTGATGGGTTCCTAGGGGCTGCCCATTCCTTAATGGCCTCAATCTTGGCTGGGTCAATGTGAACTCCTCGACTACCTATCACGTGACCTAAAAATTGCACGAACGGAATCCAAAACTGTCACACCCCCAAAATATCGCAGCGGAACGATAGTGTCTTTGGGGTATGACTTCATAGCACAAAGTATGGATACAGAAAACGACCTCTAAAATGAGACGTTTTGGAAAGTTTACCATTCGATTAAATAAAGTTTAAGTTTACACAACATGAGATCCCAAAGTTTGATAATACATAAAGAGTTTACAAAACATGTCGAATGGTAATAGATAAAAACACAAGACTCCAATGTATGCCATGTAACCCAAATGCTCCATGAAATGCTATCGCCTTACAACCTGAGATAAACATGCTAAAAAGTGTCAACACAATGGTTGGTGAGTTCATAAGTTTGTTGAAAATAATTTTAAAAGTCTATAAAGAATGTTGATGCAGCAAAGGCATTGTAAATCCATTCAGTTCCGAGTTCCGCCCATACAAAACTCGCAACCTATGTGTTCACAACCCATTGCCTAAAATAGAATTTCCAACCTTGTTTGTAAGTAGGACATATGTGGATACGATATATACATGTACTTAATGCAAAGAATCACAGCCAACTGAACCTCTTGACAAGTCTAAATTGTTTGTTATGTTTCATTGAATAACAGATTATATTCACCCCAGGTCACGTCATCAAGGACCCAAGGGTGGGGGCGTCAGCCCGATAGTACTATCAATACCTCTCCGCCGACTCCCGCAGGAGTTAACCAGTTGCTAATGTATGTATGTTGAAGCATAGTTGAAAACAAGTTTGGCACATTAAGGCACATATCGCAATAAACCACACATAGTGTCCAAAGAGTATAAGAAGTATAGTGTAACACAATTGTATAAATGGTTTGAGTATTCGCAAGAGTAAAAACAAGTATTTAAGCATGGATCTCCCCCAAAGAGTTTGTAAGAATTTAAACGAGTAAAAGCGGGTATGAACTCACCTGGTATGATTGATATGCTAACAAAATGAAGTGCACGAAAATGAGGTTTGGAAACTATCCGCGACCTAAATGAATGTCATGACTAGAGTTATGATATGTTGTCGTGAATGCATGATACAATGTCCTGCATGCAAATCCATATGTAATCTATACCACTTGTACGTTTTTGAAAATAGAATTTATCGTCGAAATATATGTTTATGACAACTCGTCATGTTTATAAAATACTTTACAAGTATATACGTTGAATCAACATCCTATGATAATCGTTTTGTGATTTATTGTGAAATTATAACTTTTCGTCGTAAAATAATGTTACTTGACAATTTCATGAAAGTGAATATACGGCCTTAAAAGCTAGTCGTAAAATGGTGCACATCGAATGTTAGTAAACAACTCAACGGTTTTGGGAAGCTTGTATCATTATTTCAAAGTTTTAGCATTTAAGTTTTCATCCTAGAGGTCTCGATCATGGAGAAAAATATGGGTAAAGTATAGTACTTGTGTCCAAAATATTGTTTAAGGGTGGTTTTCCGGCAAAGTTTGAGTGACTATATCTTATTCGTTACAACTCCGCTTGACAAACGGTTGGACATTTTGGAAAATAGGCTAGGCGAACTTACTTTTACTAGAAGACATTACTTTATAAAAAGTTCTACATCATTGTTAAGAACGTCCTCCAACTTGTTGCCGTAATACTTGCCTATTAGAAATATAATAGTTTTTCCTTATATAATAAAGTTACGACAACTTTTGTAAAAGTGTATAATTTGACCATTACAAATCCGTTTTCTACGTTTTCTACAACCTTAGACTCATATTAAAGTATACTAATATATTTTTGATAAGTCGACACATTTTATAACGCTTAAGACTCATTTTTGACTCGTAAAAAGTTAATATAACATGCTGACTTTTCTGGAAATATTAGTTTGGGTCGCCAAACTTCAAAAATTCATAACTTCTTCGTTATAACTCCGTTTTAATCCGTTCAAGCGGCCACGTTTTCGTTTTAAAGTATATTTTCCAAATATCTAGCCCAAAATATTTTACCTACTGTCGGATTTTCCCAGAATTAAAAATATGGACAGACCCTTTTTAAAACTTGTCGAAATGAGTTTTTCATGCGCAAAACCTATTCTAACCAATTCAAAACAACTCCGAAGCTATTCTAATCCTACCATACACCTTATTAGGGTGTCATGGGTTCCTAGGCATCACCAAAAGTGATATGTTTTAAGGAGTAATTATAGGATGAAATATATATATAACACTTAAAATCAATGAAAAAGTGGTATAAACCTCCATAAGACTTGCATGTTTTCTCAAATATGATGAAATGAATATAACCATGAATATGAAATATGAGGATGAATATGAAAAGCTTACTAGTTAACTTGATGAGGTTAATAAGCAAAGGTTTAATCCTAATCACCCAGGGTTTTTATTTCAAAACCTTAATCAAAAGTGTAACTAGAGTGTAAAACCTTGTCTTGAAAATATTTTGGAGAACTCCTTGATGATCCTATGGTGTGGCCGGTTTGCAAGAGAAGAGAAGAAGAGATATTTGTTTTTCACCTTAATAATATCCATTGTATGTGTTTTGTGGAGAATATAATAAGTAATATTAGGATATTAGACAAGATATTTGGTGCAAGATTAGTGTGAGTCATTCAATTGTGTCGACATACACAAGAATAAAAAGGACTTGGTGTATTTTACATTGTTAAGTGTATACATCTATTAGTATAAGTGTAATTGTTTAAGTATAGTTGGTAACTTGTGTACACATTTGAGTATTTAGGGTACGTTAGATAGAAATAAATTTTAACGGGTCAAGATAAAACATATTGAGGTCATAAAAATTATAAAAATACATTTCTTGAAAGATTTGAGTGAAATAATATTTATCGGGTTGAATTTAAGAAAACCGTCGTAATTATATAAACTTAACAATTTAGTTACAAAATAAATTTAAAACACTGGGTAAACTAATAATAATATTTTTATAAACTTAATATGAGTATAAAAATATATTGGAATAATTTTTGAAAGTAATGGATCAATTGTTCAAAATAATTAATTACGCGATAACGTTTATTTAATAAGAAATTATACGTTTAATGTGAAATGCAAAACTATGCATGAGCTAGTATGATGAATGTTGAGTTTGAGAAATGACCAAAAATTGCGAATTGTGACATTCTTCCCATGTCAGAGGAATCAAGTCCTCGTGATTCAATCGATGATACTAAAAGGTCTACCATTAGGTTCGCGAAAACAGGGTGTATGGTCAAAGTGCTTATGCCAAAACTTACGCGTCTAGGTTTCTTATCTAATGAGGCTCACTGAATCTGAATAATACGATGGATCACTTAATGGTCTAGGGAAACGTACCAGTTACGCATTGCGGGCTGCCTCGGTCCCTACATAGAATGCTCGACCTCGGGGTGGACTGATATTGAGTAAAAGGTTTGCATTGTTTCCGTCAATTGCTAAAGCTAGGTGTTGGTTACCCTGTGGTTGTCCCTGTGTTCCATTCAACCTAGGACAATTATTCCGGTAGTGGTTTGGGCTGTTGCACTCGAAGCAAGTCCTTTGATTATTCCTCATGTTACCCATACTAGCTGGTGTTACCTGTGTTTTACACTGCTCCTTAAGATGGCCGTATCGATTGCAATTTGTACACAAGCGGCAGGGCTTGGTCTTCGGATGATGATAAGCACATTTGGCACATTTGGGGTGTGTACCCGCCTCTCTTTTGTTGTTAATTGCCACAAAAACTCTTGCCCTTTTGTTTCTGCGCTACCACGTCCATCCGTCTATCGACCCACTCGCTTCCTTCCTCTTGTCATTGCTCTTCAAAGCACCATTTCTAACCATCTCGTCTGTCAGGGTTCCTTCCTCAGATTGCACTTTGTATTGTAGACGGCTCAGTCGTTTTCACAGTCCATCCACGGATTTCGGGACAAGACCATATATGTACCTCGCGATTCTCTTTGATTCAGGGGTAACCATATGAGGAACTAGTCTGGCTAATTCATGGAATCGATCTGTGTAGGCTGCGTGACTAGCTCCTATCATAGAGTGATGATAAAGTTCATGTTCCAGTTTCTGCATTTCATTGTCGGGGCAGTTCTCTTCTTGCAATAACGCCTTAAATTCGTCCCATGTCATACGTATAGCTGCTTCTCTACCCCTAGCCTGTAGCTGTGTGTTCCACCATGTCAATGCCTTCCCTGATAGCAAGCAGGCAGCATACTTCACCCCCGTTGATGTACGGCACAATTGCTGATGTCGATCACTGACTCTGTCTTCTCTACCCATCGAGTATACGCCAAAGCACCTCCTATACCATCAAACTCCACAGGTTTGCATACTGAAAATTCCTTATACGTGCATCCAATTCTGTTGTTGTTGTTGTTGTTGTTGTTGTTGTTGTTGGTGTTGGTGTTGTTATTGTTGCCACTGCCAACTACATTGTTGGTGTCGACATTCCCGTTCCCGTGGTTTCCCGAGTTTTTCAAATGGTTTCCAACTTGTGTGACAATAGTAGGAAGCAAGATTTGAAGTTGTTGAGCGATGATGGCAGCAAAGTCAGGGTTTCCGCCAGCATTGCTGTCATTGTTACCCATGTCGCGACCGTCTCCTCTACCTCCATGCTCACCTGTCCTTCCACCCCTTTGCGCAGCACCACCTCAGTTAGTGCTGCGTGTTACCCTCTTTGGTGCCATGATCTCTGCAAGGAAAGGACCGTTGAATTCCCAATGTCTATACTTAACGTCCTCAAACATAATACCACGCCACAAATTGGTTCCTAAGGTGTCCACACCGATCTACGTATGCGTGGTCGCATATGTCCACGTGGGTTGTAACGCATTTATAATTATGTTGGCCACCATAATTATAATTGCCTCATTTCACACGTGTACATACCACCAAGCATACATGTCTCGGAGATTGTTGTTACTGAAATAGATAGCCAGTCTATCATCCGATTCTAAACGGTGGAGGAGGAATTTAGGGTAGGTATCTAGGGAGAGTTGCACTTGGTGTATAGGAAATCCCCTTAGGTGCTAAAGTCACTATAAGGTTTGGTCGCCAGCAGTTCCCAAAGTATCCTCAAGAGAACTCCCATCCTCGGGCAAAATCATCAAATCTATACAGCTATATAGTAACACTTATTTAGCTCGATCTTGTGTCTTCATCAAACAAGAACTGTCACGAGATCAAGTTAGATAAGTGCTCATTACTGAGCTCCATATTTTTAATGACTTGACTAGATTTTGGGACTCCTCTATCGGTACAAGGAAACCATGGTATCCTATGAGGTGAATCTAGAAGAAATTCTAAGAAAACAAATGCGCTCGAAAAGTGTGTAAGGCGATAGGAAAAGAAAGGATCGACGTGAAAGCGGTTATAGTCTAGGAACTAAAATGCAACCTAGTTCTCTATAACCAAGGCTCTGATACCAATCTGTCACACCCCCAAAATATCGCAGCGGAACGATAGTGTCTTTGGGGTATGACTTCATAGCACAAAGTATGGATACAGAAAACGACCTCTAAAATGAGACGTTTTGGAAAGTTTACCATTCGATTAAATAAAGTTTAAGTTTACACAACATGAGATCCCAAAGTTTGATAATACATAAAGAGTTTACAAAACATGTCGAATGGTAATAGATAAAAACACAAGACTCCAATGTATGCCATGTGACCCAAATGCTCCATGAAATGCTATCGCCTTACAACCTGAGATAAACATGCTAAAAAGTGTCAACACAATGGTTGGTGAGTTCATAAGTTTGTTGAAAATAATTTTAAAAAGTCTATAAAGAATGTTGATGCAGCAAAGGCATTGTAAATCCATTCAGTTCCGAGTTCCGCCCATACAAAACTCGCAACCTATGTGTTCACAACCCATTGCCTAAAATAGAATTGCCAACCTTGTTTGTAAGTAGGACATATGTGGATACGATATATACATGTACTTAATGCAAAGAATCACAGCCAACTGAACCTCTTGACAAGTCTAAATTGTTTGTTATGTTTCATTGAATAACATATTATATTCACCCCAGGTCACGTCATCAAGGACCCAAGGGTGGGGGCGTCAGCCCGATAGTACTATCAATACCTCTCCGCCGACTCCCGCAGAGTTAACCATAGGTTGCTAATGTATGTATGTTGAAGCATAGTTGAAAACAAGTTTGGCACATTAAGGCACATATCGCAATAAACCACACATAGTGTCCAAAGAGTATAAGAAGTATAGTGTAACACAATTGTATAAATGGTTTGAGTATTCGCAAGAGTAAAAACAAGTATTTAAGCATGGATCTCCCCCAAAGAGTTTGTAAGAATTTAAACGAGTAAAAGCGGGGTATGAACTCACCTGGTATGATTGATATGCTAACAAAATGAAGTGCACGAAAATGAGGCTCGGAAACTATCCGCGACCTAAATGAATGTCATGACTAGAGTTATGATATGTTGTCGTGAATGCATGATACAATGTCGTGCATGCAAATCCATATGTAATCTATACCACTTGTACGTTTTTGAAAATAGAATTTATCGTCGAAATATATGTTTATGACAACTCGTCATGTTTATAAAATACTTTACAAGTATATACGTTGAATCAACATCCTATGATAATCGTTTTGTGATTTATTGTGAAATTATAACTTTTCATCGTAAAATAATGTTACTTGACAATTTCATGAAAGTGAATATACGGCCTTAAAAGCTAGTCGTAAAATGGTGCACATCGAATGTTAGTAAACAACTCAACGGTTTTGGGAAGCTTGTATCATTATTTCAAAGTTTTAGCATTTAAGTTTTCATCCTAGAGGTCTCGATCATGGAGAAAAATATGGGTAAAGTATAGTACTTGTGTCCAAAATATTGTTTAAGGGTGGTTTTCCGGCAAAGTTTGAGTGACTATATTTTATTCGTTACAACTCCGCTTGACAAACGGTTGGACATTTTGGAAAATAGGCTTGGCGAACTTACTTTTACTAGAAGACATTACTTTATAAAAAGTTCTACATCATTGTTAAGAACGTCCTCCAACTTGTTGCCGTAATACTTGCCTATTAGAAATATAATAGTTTTTCCTTATATAATAAAGTTACGACAACTTTTGTAAAAGTGTATAATTTGACCATTACAAATCCGATTTCTACGTTTTCTACAACCTTAGACTCATATTAAAGTATACTAATATATTTTTGATAAGTCGATGATGAGTGTCTAAATACCCATCATTTTTGTACCGTTTAAACTGCAAAAACATCTGAAAACACTCAGAAATGCATCAAAATGATAAAAATATCACAAATAAGTGTTTTATGTGTTTTAAATGCAAAAATATCAAAATCAGATGAAAAACGTATCAAGTTTGCAAAATTGGCAGTTTTAGTCCCCCAAGTTTCAAAAGTTGTCAAAACTAGTCCCTGGTAATTCTAAAACTTGTAAAAATATCATTCAAGGTCCCTGAAATATTCTAAGTTGTCAAAAATAGTCCTTGAATGAATCTTTGGAGAAATTACATGTTTGGTCCCTCAAGTTTCAAAAATGGCAAAAAGTACCCTTGGACATATTAAAATTAACATTATTGGTCCTTTGGTAAATGAAACTTGGCAAATTTAACCCTTGTGATAACTTTGGAAATATTACAATTTAACCCAAATCCAATCAATTACACCAGCTGGCCCAATACCCGGTCCCAAGCCCAAACCAGTTTTTAAAATAGAAACCCGCCTACCACTGTACACCTCCCTCTCCCACACCTGTTATCCCAAAACCAGTGGTCTCACCACCTCACCACCACTTTCCACCTTATCCCCCCAGCTGGTTAACAACCCCCCTCCACCTCCACAACCTCCAAAATTGCATTAAATGCATAAACCTGCTATTACCACTTTTCCCGCCAAAATTTCCAAGTGGACGATTTTGATGAATTAAGAAGATCCAATGGCTGGAATGAAGTGGGATTTAATCAGAGGTCGACAAGGATTCTAGGAGGTCAATAAATATCAAGAGAGAAGCAGAGATGAAAAGAAGAAGTAGTGTAATTTAGTTTAGGTAGAGTCGAATAGTGTAATTTTAAATTTCTAGTGTAATTTCAAGCTTTTAAGTATTTGTTTAAGTAATTTCAGTGTATTATAAACCTTTTCCAATAATCAATTTCAAGCTTTTAGTTTCAATTTCAGTATTTGCAAATTTCAAGTTCAAATTTTCAATATGTTTTGAATGTTGTTATTAGTTGTTGTTTTGGACTCAAAAGCTCACATAAGCTCCTTATAAAGCTGTTAAAAGCTTTTAGAAACATTAATTCAGTGTTTATCATTGAAACTCAAAAATACTAAAAAAATAAAAAAAAATAGTCATAAATCAAAAATCAGAAGAAATGAAGATCAAAGACTGAAGCATGTTGGTTATTGGATGAAAATGGTTTAGAGGCTTAGTGGTAAGCCTATAGGAAGTGTCCTTTGATCTCAGTTCTCAGTTTTGAGCATAAACATAATTTGTAAGCCATTTCTTTGAAATTTGCATTTCCTAGTATTAGTAATTAAACCTTGTTAATTCTAGCTTAATCCTGTTTAAATATAGTTAATATTAGTTAATCAATAGGTTACTTGGTCTAAACATATGTTTTAGTACATTAAGCTTCAAAACTACCTCTTAAAGGGTTGTTTGGTTTACTGTACAAACTGTAATAGAGGTTATTAGTGTTGTTACTTGTTGTTGTTACATGTTCCATTAGGTAATAATAGCTCAAAGAAATAAGTAAAACCAGTCCTTATTTGATTAAAAGTCAAAACAGATTTTGATCACACCTTATTCATCAACTGTTGGATTTTCATGATCCATGATCATGATTTCATACTCATAAGTTGTTATCATTGGTCAATCTAGTCTTAATTTACCTTAATACATCATAATAAGTGAGTAGGATCAATCACAAGTTCATTTAAGTCAACTTTATAGTTTATTTTTAAAAAAGTCAAAATCTTACTTAGACAGTTTTTGAATAAAATGAATAATTTTATATAGGATTCAATATTAAGATTTAGCTTAAATCCTTTTGGGATATTAAAATTTAGCTGCTAAACTTAATTAGAAAAATAATAGTTCACTTCTAATCAGCTTATAAAGTGCTTATCTCTTAGCTTATTTCAACCACTGTTTCAAGAACATGCTCTGTGCACAGTTGAGATAGTCCATTTCACAAGCTCATCTAGAGATCATCAGTTAACTTTAGCTTGTGAAATTTAGCTTTTTGAGTAGCCAACCTAGCTGTCTCAAGATACCAATGTTCATTTTTCACTTTGTAGCTTATTTGATAAGCCTGCTTATGGCTTATTGTTTTGTCCATTTTAACTAGTACATAGAACAATCAGTGTTTATAGACTTTTTAATAAGCTCATTATAAGCTCACCAGTGAATCCCACTGTGAGAACTTTAGCTTTTTGGATAGCTTATCTGGTATACTTAATAGTTCAAATGTTTGTTTTCATTTCTTAGCTTATTTAAGTGCTTAAAATTAAGCTTAAAAGTGCCTAGTGATTCACACAGTGTCCTGTGCAAACAGATAAGCTAGTGCTTATTTAGAGTTGTTAAGTGCTTATTTTTAAGTCAAAATGTTTTCTCAGTTTTCATATTAGCTTATTATTAGTTACTTAGCTTATTTTCAGCTTAATCTTGTTTATTTCCAGCTTATTAGCCATATTGGCTTGAACCTTGTTCTTATTTCAATTCTAGCTTAACTGTTGAGATACTTAGGCTTATTCTGAGCTTATTAGCAGTTTTCATAAAAAGTTGTAGTTACAAAAAGTGCTTATTACATTATGCTTAATTAGTTTGTAAAAGAAAATTCCAAAAATAAAATAGTTTGCAAAAAGGGAGTTACTGGGATTCGAACCCTGGCCACCCAGCTCACCACACAACACACTCACCAACTGCCCTTGGGTCTTTTTCTGGTTTATCTTTGCAATACTTAATATATAACCCTTTTTAGTTCATTAAGCTTATACGAGCTTATTAGCTTATTTTCAGCTTATTTAATCTAGTTTTTTCAACTTTTGTATTTTTCCTAGCTTTGTATTGATAATAAGTATTTTATAAAAAAGTTTCAGATTTTTCTTAATAGTTTTAATATTTTTAATCATTTAATTAGTTTAAAATAGTATTTAATTCATAATAAAAAATATAAAAGTCTAAAAAATATAAATCTTTTTTCTAAAATTTTCTTTTGTCATATAGTACGTAAGAAAATTGTTTTTACACTTGTAGGACTTTTATTTCAAAAAAATTACGTTTTTACTTGCGCACTCGCGTAATTTTTATACATAACGCACGTTTTCATTTTAAGTCGTGTTTTTAGATAATTTAAGTTTACGTTTTAATTAAAGTAGTTTATTTAAGTTATTTTGTTTTATAAATCAAGAAAAACATCATTGTAAAAATAGTGATAGCGTTTATTTAATATATTTTAGCTTTTTAATTTTCTTTAATTTGCATTTAAGCCCCTGTAATTTACAAACTTTTTCTTTAAGTATATATATTCCAAATCTTCAAACCCCTTTCCCATTCAATATCACTCGATCACAGATTCGTTGTATTACAGTGTTCACACCTCGTTGGGACTTAACGACCCAGGAATCCACTATATTCCTCTGATCTTAATTGCATTTGCTTTCTGAGCTGTTTTAAGTTTATTACGGTTGACCATTCACAAGTGGTTAGCTTGTGTGATTAAACTTGACTGTTCAGGAACGAACCAAATTTTGGCCCGCGTGCGGTGGAGGTGTGCTGCGTTCTACGAATTTGAAGAATCAGTGATTGTTGAATATACACCCATTGTATATTTACCATCTTTGTCCATATTTCCTTGTTTTCATATAAAACCTAAATTATCGTGAAGTTAATTCGTTTGACGGATCGATTACCAAAAACATTTTTATTCAAGTTTTCAACAAACACAAAAACCCAAAAAGATTTTCTTTCTTATTTTTACAAAATGTTTATCCAATCCAAAAATATCCATCTTTACCCTCTCACATCTTTGATTCTTCATCCCAACCCCTCTGTAAACCTTTGATTCTTCCTATGTCTTATCATCACCCTCTTGATTGCCAATGGTGTGGTGGTCCTTATAATGGTGGCGATTGCCCCAGTTGTAGCATGGTGGAATCAGGAAACGGGTCTGTCTATAACCAGGATCCCTATTCCTACCATAACACAACTGATTTATTCCATCAGCTACCACACTGTGAGACTCAGCAGTTTTACTGTTGTGAGTACTGTGGTGGTTCACACTACAGTTCTGATTGTCAATCGGAAACACGCTTGTCTATGAGCAGGTTCCCGATAACAATTATGACTACAACACATATGACTCACAGCCACATCAGTTTTACTGTTGTGAGTATTGTGGAGGTCCTCACTTTAGCTCTGATTGTCAAACAAGGAATCCATTTCCTCGTAACAATTACGACTCTTCGTATCATGACCAACCTCTACAGCACCAAATGAATCAGGCACCACCTCAGCCTGAGCCACTTCCTCAAAATCTTCTCCTTGATCTTTTGGATTTAGTGAAAGATTTGCTGGAATGTAAACATTCCCAAGATAATCCAAATGAAAAATCCATGGAAGTTTTGTTAGCCGAAGAGCGGGCTGCTAAATTAAATTCCCAAATTGCCTTTGAAAAATCTATTAGGGAATCAATTGCAAAAGAAAGAGCATCCAAATCTAGCTCTCGATTCCGTTTCATTCCTGATGACGATGATGATGAAGTTACCCTTGATATTCGTCAATTATGTACAGGTTCATCAAGTTCATCAGTTGAAATTCCTTCCATGAAAAATCAGGGAGAAAAAACTATGATGGAATTACTAGCAGAAGAACAAATGGAAAGTATAAAACATATGTATGCTAGTCCTTCTTAACTCCCTCAGTCTGTTGTTATCACACCCGATATTCCCACTCACTCTCTAAACATGGGGGATGAGCTTCTTGACACTGTTCCTGAAAAGGAATCAGACGAATTCATAAAGTCTAGTGTTGAGAACCTTGTCCCAATTCCAAGAGAATCACAGGGAATTTCTGATCATATGTGTGATATCCCTCCTCCTCTTGTCTTCCAAAATGATCATATTGAGATGTTCTCTGATTCTGATGAGGACTATTCTTTATCTTGTGGAGACATAAGTTATTTGGGGGAATTACCTTCGAGCTTGTCACTTAGGAGAAGAGAATGATGAAGAAATAATCCAAGACGAAGATCTTCGTCTTACATTATTGAATGTTAATCTTCTCATTTCTAGAATCGAGGCTTTTAATGAAAAGCCTACTTCATATCCTATCCCCTTTGAGGATAGTGAACTTTTGTTCAATGATTCTATTCCCGAATTGCAAACGTTCCATTTTGATCATATGGGAGAGAAGATTAGTGGTATTACCACTTCTCATTCTCATAATTCTCTCCCCGATTATGAATCATTCACTTTTGAGAAGTTCCCTAGTGAACTCACTCAAGTCAATCCCGAATATGAATCATTCTCCTTTGAGGAGTTCTCCTGTGAACTCACTCATATCATATCTCCGCCGGAGTATGATAATTTCTACTTTGATCTAGACACACCCATAATATGTCTTGATCAAGCGAGCTTAACTGGTGAGATTCATGAAACTATGAATTCTCCTATTGAGGATGAAGAGTTAGTCATGATTTTTATCATGACTTTCTTTCTCTTCTTCACGTATCCCGTGGCTTCTCCTGTTCTTCACTCCTTCGGGAATGAGGACACTATTTTTGATCCCGGCATTTTCATTTATCATTTTTGAGCCGGTTCTATATATATCTCATCGGTGTGGAACTTTCACGTACTTCAATGTTTATACAAACATCTTGAATGAAAGTCCGATGGAGATTGTCTCTTCCACTTACTTCCCCATGAACAAATTAATTCGGGGTCGAGTCAAGCTAGCGACTCGGGAATCAAAAACAGTAGCACACACCATATGGGTTTTCACCCATATTTCTGATTTTTTTTCTATTTTCTACCACCCTAGTGTGGGGGAGTTGCCCCATGCTGTTGTATATAAACCCTTCTCAAAAAAAAAAAAAAAATGAATGAAAATTGTACATATTAAAAAAAGAGAATAATTGTTGTGTTTCTACACTTAGCTAGTAATGTTATCTTTTTACGTTCTAAGTTTCGGCATAACAGCCGGTACTTTGAATATTGAGGACAATATTCATTTCTAAGTGTGGGGGGGAATTCTGGCGAATTTGATCATAAATGTACCCCTTTTAGTCCCTTTTTCCCCCAAAATGGCCAAATTTTAAAAAAATTTTAGTGGAAGTACTATGTACTAAACACAACAAATGTACTAAAATTTTTTGAAATTCTAGGAAATTCTGGCGAATTTGATCATAAATGTACCCCTTTTAGTCCCTTTTTCCCCCAAAATGGCCAAATTTTAAAATTTTTTTAGTGGAAGTACTATGTACTAAACACAACAAATGGTAATCAGTCCACCATGTCTAACCCACATAAGGATTGGCTAATCCAGGAGCAAACGGCTCTTGGTAAAGATATCTCAAATCCGTTGACGGCTTGCAATTTGCCCAAAATTGTATGGTATTCGACTCACCATATCCTTAAAAGTGAAGAGTTGGCTAGCCCGCAAGTTTATGGCTTGTGGTAAAGGCAGTTGGAAAGCCATAATTGGTAATCGACTCACCAAAGATAATATTGATAATTTATCTAAAGAGTTGGCTAGTCCGAAGCAACGGTTTCTGGTAAAGACAAATCAAAACCCCACTGTGGTGATTTGCTCAAAATCATTTGGTTATCATTGTACCAAGGTTCTTACTTGAACTGAAACAATTGGCTACTCCAGAAGTAATGGCTTTTGGTAAAGAGATGAAATCCATTAATTTTTCATAAAAGATTGCTAGGGACTAGCAATATCTTAGTGTGGGGGATTGATGAGTGTCTAAATACTCATCATTTTTGTACCGTTTAAACTGCAAAAACATCTGAAAACACTCAGAAATGCATCAAAATGATAAAAATATCACAAATAAGTGTTTTATGTGTTTTAAATGCAAAAATATCAAAATCAGATGAAAAACGTATCAAGTTTGCAAAATTGGCAGTTTTAGTCCCCCAAGTTTCAAAAGTTGTCAAAACTAGTCCCTGGTAATTCTAAAACTTGTAAAAATATCATTCAAGGTCCCTGAAATATTCTAAGTTGTCAAAAATAGTCCTTGAATGAATCTTTGGAGAAATTACATGTTTGGTCCCTCAAGTTTCAAAAATGGCAAAAAGTACCCTTGGACATATTAAAATTAACATTATTGGTCCTTTGGTAAATGAAACTTGGCAAATTTAACCCTTGTGATAACTTTGGAAATATTACAATTTCAGTCCCTTAATTTTCAGAAGTTACATGAATGGTCCTTGTGTTTACTAGCTACAATAACCAAACGGACCCTTGTTATTATCTAAACCCAAATCCAATCCATTACACCAGCTGGCCCAATACCCGGTCCCAAGCCCAAACCAGTTTTTAAAATAGAAACCCGCCTACCACTGTACACCTCCCTCTCCCACACCTGTTATCCCAAAACCAGTGGTCTCACCACCTCACCACCACTTTCCACCTTATCCCCCCAGCTGGTTAACAACCCCCCTCCACCTCCACAACCTCCAAAATTGCATTAAATGCATAAACCTGCTATTACCACTTTTCCCGCCAAAATTTCCAAGTGGACGATTTTGATGAATTAAGAAGATCCAATGGCTGGAATGAAGTGGGATTTAATCAGAGGTCGACAAGGATTCTAGGAGGTCAATAAATATCAAGAGAGAAGCAGAGATGAAAAGAAGAAGTAGTGTAATTTAGTTTAGGTAGAGTCGAATAGTGTAATTTTAAATTTCTAGTGTAATTTCAAGCTTTTAAGTATTTGTTTAAGTAATTTCAGTGTATTATAAACCTTTTCCAATAAACAATTTCAAGCTTTCAGTTTCAATTTCAGTATTTGCAAATTTCAAGTTCAAATTTTCAATATGTTTTGAATGTTGTTATTAGTTGTTGTTTTGGACTCAAAAGCTCACATAAGCTCCTTATAAAGCTGTTAAAAGCTTTTAGAAACATTAATTCAGTGTTTATCATTGAAACTCAAAAATACTAAAAAAATAAAAAAAATTAGTCATAAATCAAAAATCAGAAGAAATGAAGATCAAAGACTGAAGCATGTTGGTTATTGGATGAAAATGGTTTAGAGGCTTAGTGGTAAGCCTATAGGAAGTGTCCTTTGATCTCAGTTCTCAGTTTTGAGCATAAACATAATTTGTAAGCCATTTCTTTGAAATTTGCATTTCCTAGTATTAGTAATTAAACCTTGTTAATTCTAGCTTAATCCTGTTTAAATATAGTTAATATTAGTTAATCAATAGGTTACTTGGTCTAAACATATGTTTTAGTACATTAAGCTTCAAAACTGCCTCTTAAAGGGTTGTTTGGTTTACTGTACAAACTGTAATAGAGGTTATTAGTGTTGTTACTTGTTGTTGTTACATGTTCCATTAGGTAATAATAGCTCAAAGAAATAAGTAAAACCAGACCTTATTTGATTAAAAGTCAAAACAGATTTTGATCACACCTTATTCATCAACTGTTGGATTTTCATGATCCATGATCATGATTTCAAACTCATAAGTTGTTATCATTGGTCAATCTAGTCTTAATTTACCTTAATACATCATAATAAGTGAGTAGGATCAATCACAAGTTCATTTAAGTCAACTTTATAGTTTATTTTTAAAAAAGTCAAAATCTTACTTAGACAGTTTTTGAATAAAATGAATAATTTTATATAGGATTCAATATTAAGATTTAGCTTAAATCCTTTTGGGATATTAAAATTTAGCTGCTAAACTTAATTAGAAAAATAATAGTTCACTTCTAATCAGCTTATAAAGTGCTTATCTCTTAGCTTATTTCAACCACTGTTTCAAGAACATGCTCTGTGCACAGTTGAGATAGTCCATTTCACAAGCTCATCTAGAGATCATCAGTTAACTTTAGCTTGTGAAATTTAGCTTTTTGAGTAGCCAACCTAGCTGTCTCAAGATACCAATGTTCATTTTTCACTTTGTAGCTTATTTGATAAGCCTGCTTATGGCTTATTGTTTTGTCCATTTTAACTAGTACATAGAACAATCAGTGTTTATAGACTTTTTAATAAGCTCATTATAAGCTCACCAGTGAATCCCACTGTGAGAACTTTAGCTTTTTGGATAGCTTATCTGGTATACTTAATAGTTCAAATGTTTGTTTTCATTTCTTAGCTTATTTCAGTGCTTAAAATTAAGCTTAAAAGTGCCTAGTGATTCACACAGTGTCCTGTGCAAACAGATAAGCTAGTGCTTATTTAGAGTTGTTAAGTGCTTATTTTTAAGTCAAAATGTTTTCTCAGTTTTCATATTAGCTTATTATTAGTTACTTAGCTTATTTTCAGCTTAATCTTGTTTATTTCCAGCTTATTAGCCATATTGGCTTGAACCTTGTTCTTATTTCAATTCTAGCTTAACTGTTGAGATACTTAGGCTTATTCTGAGCTTATTAGCAGTTTTCATAAAAAGTTGTAGTTACAAAAAGTGCTTATTACATTATACTTAATTAGTTTGTAAAAGAAAATTCCAAAAATAAAATAGTTTGCAAAAAGGGAGTTACTGGGATTGAACCCTGGCTCACCACACAACACACTCTGCTTGCCCTTGGGTCTTTTTCTGGTTTATCTTTGCAATACTTAATATATAACCCTTTTAGTTCATTAAGCTTATACGAGCTTATTAGCTTATTTTCAGCTTATTTAATCTAGTTTTTTCAACTTTTGTATTTTTCCTAGCTTTGTATTGATAATAAGTATTTTATAAAAAAGTTTCAGATTTTTCTTAATAGTTTTAGTATTTTTAATCATTTAATTAGTTTAAAATAGTATTTAATTCATAATAAAAAATATAAAAGTCTAAAAAATATAAATCTTTTTTCTAAAATTTTATTTTGTCATATAGTACGTAAGAAAATTGTTTTTACACTTGTAGGACTTTTATTTCAAAAATTTTACGTTTTTACTTGCGCACTCGCGTAATTTTTATACATAACGCACGTTTTCATTTTAAGTCACGTTTTTAGATAATTTAAGTTTATGTTTTAATTAAAATAGTTTATTTAATTTATTTTGTTTTATAAATCAAGAAAAACATCATTGTAAAAATAGTGATAGCGTTTATTTAATATATTTTAGCTTTTTAATTTTCTTTAATTTGCATTTAAGCCCCTGTAATTTACAAACTTTTTCTTTAAGTATATATATTCCAAATCTTCAAACCCCTTTCCCATTCAATATCACCCGATCACAGATTCGTTGTACTACAGTGTTCACACCTCGTTGGGACTTAACGACCCAGGAATCCACTATATTCCTCTGATCTTAATTGCATTTGCTTTCTGAGCTGTTTTAAGTTTATTACGGTTGACCATTCACAAGTGGTTAGCTTGTGTGATTAAACTTGACTGTTCAGGAGCCAACCAAATTTTGGCGCGCGCCGAGGTGTGTTTGCGTTCTCACGAATTTGAAGAATCAGTGATTGTTGAATATACACCCATTGTATATTTACCATCTTTGTCCATATTTCCTTGTTTTCATATAAAACCTAAATTATCGTGAAGTTAATTCGTTTGACGGATCGATTACCAAAAACATATTTTATTCAAGTTTTCAACAAACACAAAAAAACCCAAAAAGATTTTCTTTCTTATTTTTACAAAATGTTTATCCAATCCAAAAATATCCATCTTTACCCTCTCACATCTTTGATTCTTCATCCCAACCCTCTGTAAACCTTTGATTCTTTCTATGTCTTATCATCACCCTCTTGATTGCCAATGGTGTGGTGGTCCTTATAATGGTGGCAATTGCCCCAGTTGTAGCATGGTGGAATCAGAAACGGGTCTGTCTATAACCAGGATCCCTATTCCTACCATAACACAACTAATTTATTCCATCACTACCACCCTTTGTGAGACTCGCAGCTTTCTTGTTGTGAGTACTGTGGTGGTTCACACTACAGTTCTGATTGTCAATCGGGAAACACGCTTGTCTATGAGCAGGTCCCTAACAACAATTATGACTACAACACATATGACTCACAGCCACATCAGTTTTACTGTTGTGAGTATTGTGGAGATCCTCACTTTAGCTCTGATTGTCAAACAAGGAATCCATTTCCTCGTAACAATTACGACTCTTCGTATCATGACCAACCTCTACAGCACCAAATGAATCAGGCACCACCTCAGCCTGAGCCACTTCCTCAAAATCTTCTCCTTGATCTTTTGGATTTAGTGAAAGATTTGCAGGAATGTAAACATTCCCAAGATAATCCAAATGAAAAATCCATGGAAAGTTAATATAACATGCTGACCATTCACAAGTGGTTAGCTTGTGTGATTAAACTTGACTGTTCAGGAGCGAACCAGTCGACACATTTTATAACGCTTAAGACTCATTTTTGACTCGTAAAAAGTTAATATAACATGCTGAATTTTCTGGAAATATTAGTTTTCGTCGCCAAACTTCAAAAATTCATAACTTCTTCGTTATAACTCCGTTTTAATCCGTTCAAGCGGCCACGTTTTCGTTTTAAAGTATATTTTCCAAATATCTAGCCCAAAATATTTTACCTACTGTCGGATTTTCCCAGAATTAAAAATATGGACAGACCCTTTTTAAAACTTGTCGAAATGAGTTTTCACGGCAAAACCTATTCTAACCAATTCAAAACAACTCGAAGCTATTCTAATCCTACCATACACCTTCTTAGGGTGTCATGGGTTCCTAGGCATCACCAAAAGTGATATGTTTCAAGGAGTAATTATAGGATGAAATATATATATAACACTTAAAATCAATGAAAAAGTGGTATAAACCTCCATAAGACTTGCATGTTTTCTCAAATATGATGAAATGAATATAACCATGAATATGAAATATGAGGATGAATATGAAAAGCTTACTAGTTAACTTGATGAGGTTAATGAGCAAAGGTTTAATCCTAATCACCCAAGGTTTTTATTTCAAAACCTTAATCAAAAGTGTAACTAGAGTGTAAAACCTTGTCTAGAAAATATTTTGGAGAACTCCTTGATGATCCTATGGTGTGACCGGTTTGCAAGAGAAGAGAAGAAGAGATATTTGTTTTTCACCTTAATAATATCCATTGTATGTGTTTTGTGGAGAATATAATAAGTAATATTAGGATATTAGACAAGATATTTGGTGCAAGATTAGTGTGAGTCATTCAATTGTGTCGACATACACAAGAATAAAAAGGACTTGGTGTATTTTACATTGTTAAGTGTATACATCTATTAGTATAAGTGTAATTGTTTAAGTATAGTTGGTAACTTGTGTACACATTTGAGTATTTAGGGTACTTTAGATAGAAATAAATTTTAACGGGTCAAGATAAAACATATTGAGGTCATAAAAATTATAAAAATACATTTCTTGAAAGATTTGAGTGAAATAATATTTATCGGGTTGAATTTAAGAAAACCGTCGTAATTATATAAACTTAACAATTTAGTTACAAAATAAATTTAAAACACTGGGTAAACTAATAATAATATTTTTATAAACTTAATATGAGTATAAAAATATATTGGAATAATTTTTGAAAGTAATGGATCAATTGTTCAAAATAATTAATTACGCGATAACGTTTATTTAATAAGAAATTATACGTTTAATGTGAAATGCAAAACTATGCATGAGCTAGTATGATGAATGTTGAGTTTGAGAAATGACCAAAAATTGCGAATTGTGACAAAAATTCACACTTAGAGAATTTGGCATACAACTTCTCTTCTCTCAACAACTCTAAAATGTGCCTCAAATGCTCTTCATGCTCCTCTCTATTATTGGAGTATATCAAGATGTCGTCTATGAATACTATCACAAACTTATCCAGATATGGTTTACACACTCGGTTTGTGAGATCCATGAAAACCGCTGGCGCGTTGGTCAAACTAAACGACATCACTTGGAATTCATAGTGCCCATAACGAGTCCTAAACGCCGTCTTAGGGATATCCTCCTCTCGAACTCTAAGCTGATGACAATCAGACCGTAAGTCGAACTTGGAAAAGACATTAGCTCCTAGGAGTTGGTCAAATAGTTCGTCTATTCTAGGTAGCGGGTATCGATTCTTCACCGTCAACTTATTCAACTCCCTATAGTCAATACACATCCGAAACGATCCATCCTTCTTCTTCACAAACAACACCGGTGCTCCCCACGGTGACGAACTTGGTCGAATGAATCCCTTCTCTGACAACTCTGCCAACTGTTTAGACAGTTCCTCCACTTCTCTTGGAGCAAGCCGATAGGATGCCCGGGCTACGGGTGCAGCACCAGGTATCAACTCGATTTGGAATTCCACTTGTTGGACAGTGGATTCCCTGCGCGATCGTCGGGAAACACATCTAGAAACTCTCTAACGATGGGCACATCCTTTCAGAAATTCAAGCCAAGAAAAGACAACCTCCTCTATCGATGTACTTCTGGCCTTAATACAAGAGATGATGCTCAACCGGGAGGGACTTCCACACCGATAAGCCGATCTCCTTGTATGCTCAGAACTTTTCCGCCATACGGTACATGCACGATCTTCTCATCGCAGATGATGTGTGCACCGTTCTTCGACAACCAATCCATTCCGATGATGACATCAAAACTTCCTAAGGTAACTGGCAATAAGTCTATGCTAAACGGGTGGTCTAGGAAACTTAAGGTATAACCTCGGACTACGGTGTCTATCTTCTCCCTATTCCCATTAGCTCATTCCACATCGTAACTGAACCCTAGAGGTGTTTGGGAAATTCCTAGTAATGGCAAAAAGTTGGTGGATACGAAACTCATATCGGCACCAGTATCAAACAGTATGGAAGCATAGCGATTATTGAGAAAGAACGTACTCGTAACTACGTTAGGGTCCTCACTAGCTTCCTTCCCAATAGCATACACACGCGCTATTCCCATGTCTTGCTGCTAATTCCTAGCACCTTGATTCCCTTGATTCCCTACAACTTCTCGCTTCACAAGGTTTAAGCCATTACTTCCCACACCTCGGTTAACAAATCCTCCGCCATTACCGGGGTTTCCCTTCATCCACGGCTCTCGGCACTCATTCTTGTAGTGCCCTTTCTTTCCACATCCAAAACAGGTGACAGTGGCCTTCCAATCCGCTCCTTGTGCAGTTTGAGCCACAGCAAGTGGACGGGACCTACAGTCTTTGGTCATGTGTCCTACCTTAGAGCAATTCCTACACACTATTAAGCATGGTCCATGGTGGTGTCGATTGCAAAGACCACACAAGGGCTTGCTACCTTCATAACCCTTCTTCTCTCCATTTCCTATGGCGAGCACCCTAGATGTCTCTTACCGTTTGTTGTCATTCCCTTTAACAACCTCATTCCTCTTCCTCTTATCACTCTTATCATTCTTACCCTTGTCTCCTCCTTCTAACACATAGGAGTCCATCAAACGCTGAGCCACAATAATTGCCTCATGCAAATTAGATGGCTTCGCAGCGATGACATCATTCCTAGTGGCTAAAGGCAATCCATCAGTATACCTCTCAATCTTAAGAGCTTCAGTGTGAACCATTTCAGGGCAAAGCAGCGACAACTCTTGGAAACGACGATTGTAAGTCATCATGTCGGTACCCTTAACCTAATGGTTCCAGAACTCAATCTATAGCTTCTTAACTTTATTCCTAGGACAGTAAGTCTTGATCAAGAGAGCCTTAAACTGGGTCCAAGTCATGCTATAAGCTACATCACTTCCTACGGATCTACGATAGTTGTTCCACCATGTCAATGCTTCGTCCTTCAAGGTAAATGTTGCATACTTAACCTTACAATACTCTTCACAGTTGCTAACGGTAAACACAGACTCAGTTTTCTCCATCCACCTTGTTAGGTAAACCACTCCCTCGGTTCCTCCGAACCCGATGAGACCACGGAATCGGAACTCTTTGTAATTACAACCTCGAGCTCGATTAGGCGGTGGGGTTCCACCAGAGGTGTTAGAGAGATTAGACTCAGCTAGCAGTTCAGCTACACATTGTGTCACAAGCTGGTCGATGTGGGCTGGGTTCAAAGGGGTAGGGTTTTGTGGAACAGGACCATTCTTAGCACGGTTGTTAACATTCGGGTCCCCAACAGGTGGAGTGGTCGGGGTCGGACGACGACCTCGACGGACAGGGGCAACCACAACAGTAGGAGCTGCTCGGTTGTTCCTAGGCGGGTTTCGTCTTGGTGCCATCAATCTGAAGGCAAGAATAACAGTTTCATAAGTTCACAATTCACGCTCTAAAAGACAGGGTTTGGTTCCAAGGATCACCAAATAACACACGAATACATAATCAAGGATAACGCTATATCATAACGAAACAACTAGAGACCGAATCATAACTAAAGGATGCAAATTCTAATAACCATAACTCATAGTTTCCAAAGTGGAATAAATGAAAGGATACAGAGAAATCAAGAACGATTCTAACAACGATACTAACAAGATAACTAGGATAGATCTACATCTTGAACTAGAGACTACTCAGTTTCAAGATGGTACAATGCCATGAATCTAACACAATCTAGCCACGATCACGAATACCACTAACAGATCTCCTAACATCGTCAACCTCTCTCCACAAAGATGAAAGCTCAACCCATCTGAGCGTCGCGATTACTCTTCAGATCCACGACCTCCCTCTCCAACTCACCTATCCTGCGCCATATCGCTATGTCTGCATCTCGGGCTGTCGCGAACCCTCTCAGCAGGTCCCCAACCTGCTCGTGGAGCTCCGACATACCCTCTCTTAGAATCGTAGTCCTCCTAACTACAGAACCCATATATGCTCTCAAATCCTCTACACTAGCCCTCGATACTCCAACCAACCGATCTGTCAACCTACTAAGCCTAATACCCTGAGATGTAATCCTCTCCCACATCAGACCCGTCTCCCCATACTCCTCGGGCTCTGAAGCAATCTCTGATGGTATCTCTGAACCTAATGGGCTACCAATCTCAGGTGAATGTGGAGGTGAACCAAAATCAAAAGGGCGCCCAGGAGAATCAGGCTCGGCAAAGGTAAAGGAGAGCCCTGGTGCACTGGTGAATTCGCAGAATGCACAAAACTCTGCAATGGAGGAGTACCCCTTCTAGGGATATCCTCATCGTCCTCCTCCTGAGGATCCTCATCCTCATCTACATGCTCCTCCTCACCCTCATCTTCAGAGGGAGAGTCCATGAGTCGGCGTATCTGTGTGGTTGAATCCTGAGGTGGCACAGTAGGGGATCTAGGTCTTCTAAGACATGGTGATGCTGGTGGTGATGACAGAAGAGAGTAGGTTGCTAGGTGAATAAGTGATGATGGTGGTCGCACGGACATGTGGGCAGTACTACAAGTAAGTCTAGGAGTTCGGGCTCGTGCTAAGACCTGATGCAAAGTGAGTTGCCTAGATGAGCTAGGGCGATCTAATGATGATGATGAACTAGAGTGACGGGCAATCACATAGGATCACCCCTGCACAAGCATCATGAGAGTAAATGCTGGGGAACTAGCAGCAGCAAGGACATCCTCGGACACATCATAAGCTAGTGAAGGCATAGTCTGTGACAATGGCATAGGGTAGGTATAAATGTTTGAAAACAACTAGTTCTAATAAGCGCATTAACTCAACCAAAACATATATCACATAATGAAATCTTTAAAATAGAGGTACCGCATTACTCAAAATATGCCTTTAAATAGAACACGTAAGTTATGTTCTATCACATAATCCACGCATCATATAATCCCAAATCAAATCAATCATAAAATCAAGCTCATAATCCCAAAGCCATAACATATCAATAATCCAAATCAAGTTCATAATATCTCAACAATCGAATCACATTTACCCAAAATCAATAATCATATCTCAAAACATAACATCTCAATAAACAATTCACAATTCATAATATCTCATAAATCAAATCGCAGTTCATACCATAATCAAATAAGAAGCTTCGGCAAAGGGCATGCGTGGTCGAGGATAAATTTTCTTAAAAGTGGTTATAGTTTAAGTTTTATTAAATACCTAGTTCTCTATTACCTGGCTCGATACCAACTGTAACACCCCCAAATCTCGGTACGTGAGTTGAAGACTTAATCAAGTTTTCGAGGCGTTACATTGGATTGGTAACTCATACAAGTATAGCAAACAAGATAGTCATGTTATCATTCAAAACAAATCCTGAATTTAATTATTCAAAACAATTATCCCAAAATGTAAATAAAAGGCCCAAACATGATTTATAAAATAGGTCCCCATAAATTATCAGAGTTTGATTATGATCCTTGAACCATGCCTCCTTGCCAAGCTTCCACAGAGCACGTACTCCAAACATCATTTAAATACCTGAGAAAAACATGCTAAAAGGTTAGCTAACGCTGGTGAATTCATAAGTTTAATTTCAAGTTTAAAATAGTGGACACAGAAGTTTATTTGCTATGTGACACCTAAGATAGATACACATCAATCACACACCAATATCACAATCACAATATCATCAATATCATATCTGACGTCATAGTGGGCCCCCAGCGACTCTAGCCATCACGGTCGTTAGTAGCAAAGTCTAGAACGATTGCTAACCCTGGACTAGGTCGAGATAGAAGTCTATTCTTAGCTAGGAAGCGTGTTATACAATTAGGATTGCTACCCTAGACTAAGGCAACAGCTACCAGATATCTATCTAAACAGTCAAGCACATAAGCAAATCAAAATAGTTTAAAAGGTCCAAAAAGAGTAGCATGATTCTCACCCCAAATTATTTAAAAACATAGATAAAAGTGGGGCTATGAAACGCACCTCAAGCAAGCAACGCACAAATAAACACTAGCAAGAAGATAACAGCTAATCACGGCTCAACAACTATTGACTCGGCACAACCTATTAATGTAAACCAATTTTAATATATATTTCCCAAAATCAACATTATCTACCCCAATGTATTCCTTTTCTTTATCTCCAAAAATGTCTTGTTTCACCGTTTAGTCCTAGCGTTTGGTATCGTCGTGTGTGTGTGTATCGACTCAATATGATATCATGAATGCACTTAAATAACCACAATGTGACTCAATGCAACACAATGAGATGTCTAAGCAATAAGCTCTATAGTCCAATAAGTTTCGGAATAAATAGTAGACCTTATTGAATTCGTCAACTCGATAAACTCAATCATTTATTCGTGTCGCTTATTATCCCATAAACCGGTCGCATCCTAACGAGTCATAAGGATAATTCACCCATTAATAACGTTATCCTACGTACGTAGCGGGCTCTTATTAGATTCGTCAACGTAATAAGTCCGCTACCCGTGGATCGACGCTATTAATGTTAGGTCATCCGTAACCCATGCACACAACGTAAACAAATTAAATACTTGAAAATAGTATTAAATTCTCAATAATGGCACATTTCAATAAACGTGCACTCGAAACATTAAATATTTATTTATTAGAAAACCTTTCCATTTCAAGTTGTTAATTCAAATTTAAAATAGTAAATAACAAGACAAGTCTTGTTATCGATAGTTTTGGTATAAAAGCCTTTTATTATTTATGTTTCACCATTTATTATTCATGTTTATATATATTTATTACGTCAAATTTATTATAAGTCTCATATCGTTATTCGTTTCGAGTCAACAAGCACGAGTCATGACTTCTCGGCATTTAAATCAATCAATAGTCCAAAATATACTAAAGTCCATGTTACGGCGTTGTCGGGGTCAACAATGACTAAAAATCAAAGTAACACCGACGTTGCTCAAAGTTGACTATTTATATTATACGTCCAAGTAAATAATGACAATAGCCCAACTTAATCTCAAATCAACCCAAATCAATCTCGCCAACCAATCAATCTACCAAATATACCTGTAACACCCCCAAAATTATCGCAGCGGAAGATTGTGTCACTGGGGTATTACTTCATAGTTCACAGAACAAGTTACAGAAAACGACTCTAAATGAGACGTTTTGAAATAAATTATCATTCGATTAAAATATCAGAGTTTACAAAGAGGTCCCACAAGTTTATATAATAATAAAAAGTACAACATAAAAGTTGTAAAGATTTTCGAATGATAATATGTGCATCGTCTTCAATATATTTTCCGTGCGCCTTCACATGCCATGAAGTATATGCCTTAGATACCTGAAAATACATTGCTAAAAGTGTCAAAACAAAGGTTGAGTGAGTTCATAGAGTTTATGTAAATGTTTTATACGACTACCACAAGTATAGGCCATGTATGACAAATATGTCACATAAAATGTTACAATTGCTATAAGTACATGACACCGAAGCTGGGTGATGTTAATTCGCTCCACAGAGTGTTTTGACAAACAACTCAATAATGATAAAAATGAAATGCATCCGTTTGACCAGTTGGGACCACCAACCCAGATGGAGGAGTCACCTCATAGATCTATTCACTCACCTTCGCTTCTTCCGGAATTAACGGTTCATGATTATGAAATGGGGACATTTAATTGGCAATAAGGTAACTTAAGCAATGTAAATGAATTTGATATACTTGGTATCGTAATAAAAATGATGTACAATGTATTCTCCCCCGTAGGATTGAAATAATGTATAAATTTGAAAGCGGGCTATGAAAACTCACCTTTGCGTTTAGTGAACAAGGTAATGCAAGCGATGTCAAATAAAGCATGACAATAAGGAATCGGCACAACCTAATAAATATGTAATGTGTCTCGGAATATGACATAAGTAGTACTCAATGCGTATGAGTTTCAAAAGTTAATACGTTTTAGTTTTCGTGGAAGTTTCGTATCAATGTTTGTAAAATGTTTAGTTAGATAGTTAGGTGTGGTGGTTTGAAAATTATAGACTCAATACAAACGCATCGCCAACGATAAAGCTTATAACACATGTATTATATTTAATAGCATGATAACAATCCAACGGGCAATCGTCCGGCATCTTATGAGTCTAATAATCAAATATGTCCAAAATATGTTAGATTGTCCAATTAGTATCAATTCAATATATGTCAAATATATATAGTCCGACCAGGTTTATAATTTTATTAATAATCCAAAATTTAGTCCAAAGTTAGTCCAATATAATCCAACAGTCCAAATGTCTAAGCCTACTTAATAATCCAATATGTAGTCTAATAATCTCAAGTCCAATATTAATAATTTTTGTCCAATCTCATATATGTATATATATAGTCCGTTAATAACTTATAAGTTAACCCATAATGGTTTATATTATGTTGAGCCCAAAATGGAAATTATAAGTTCAGCAAAACATCTCAATCATATAACACAAATATAGTCTTATCAGTTCAATATATGTATCCATAATAAGTAGACAAGCAATTTTAAAATAACATTATAAGTCACACTTAATAAGCTGAAACAAACTACCCTTATGGGGCTGTGATGTGGGTCGAAACAAACAACATAAACCAAACACAACTATTAATTACAAACCGAATAGTTTCAGTAACATAATACACTTGTTTATGTAGAAAAATCAGCATTCAATTACACTTGTTTATGCAGAAAATTCAGCATTCAAATACACTAATTTATACAGAAAATCAGCATTCAATTACGCTAGTTTACGCAGAAAAATCAGCATCCAATTACACTAATTTATGCAGAAAAATCAGCATTCAAATACCCTTATTTATGCAGAAAAATTAGCAACAAACATGTCCTTTATGTGCAGAAAATTCAGCAATAAAACGCCCTTTTAGGGGCTGAATATAAGCAGCACCAAACACCCTTGTTTGTAGAAATTTAAGCAAGTAAAACGAACCCCTTTTGGGGCTGTATTGCAGCGATTAAACGCCCCGTTGGGGACTGCGTTTCAGCGAGTATGTCCCCTGTTGGGGCTGCGTTACAGCAAACAAACACCCTTTTATTTGCGGGCTGTGATAGGGGACAACAATCAAACCAAGCACACCCCTTTTGGGGCTGTGACACGACAGAACAAACACCCTTTTGGGTTCCTTTGCTGGTCGAGACAACAAGCCATACGCACCCATTAGGGGCTGCGGTTTGGTGGCTAAACCCACGAGCTAAACAACCAAACACGCCCTTTGGTGTGGGTCGTAGCACGCAACAAACACCCTCGTGGGTTTCTTCCTTTTTGACCCGAATCCAACATAAACAAGAATAATTGCACATCAAAAAAACGAATTACCAAATCAACTCGAGACTAAACCCAAACACAAAATGGGTCTCGACCTGAAACCCATAAGGCTTACCTATGATATCAAAAGCAAAACAACCCCTTTGGGTTGTTTGTATACCGAGACTCAAACCGGGTTAAAACCTGACCTGCGTACAAAACTCACCACGCAACACAAACTTGTATTATGAACCACACGAATCATATCAAATCGTTTTTATCTCGTTTTTATACAAATTTTTATCCATGAGAACTTATATAAATTATTTACCGTCGACTTTAGTGGAAATAAAACATCCAAAATGGGTGGTAGATTGTCATACCAAGGAAGGAAGGAACAAGAGAAGGAGATAGGGGTGCGGCTGTGGTGTTAAATTCGAACCAAACGAGAACCTTATGGCACCATCTAAACCCACGACAACCATGATCCCTTCTCATCTTGATGATGATGATGATGGCAGTGTTATACGGTGGCGGTGGCATAGTGGAGGTGAGGCGGTGTGGGGTGAGGCGGCATGGAGAGAAAGAAGAAGTTATCTTCTTTTATTTTGTGTTTTTCTGGATGAGAAGAGGGAAAACAAATAATATATACATGGAGTCGGTTTGATAAAAAAAATATATATAATGAGGGGCAGTTGTGTATAAGAAAAACAAGAGATATATTTGTTTGTCTTAATGGTTAAGACTTTGTGAAGTGTTGGTAATTATGAGAAGTACGAATTATGTTATTGTTTCTGCTGAATGGATTCTGCCGAAGGGTATGGTTTCTGCTGAAGACATAGTGTTGCGGAAGTTTAGTTTGTTTCTGCGGAAGTTATTATTCCGTGTTTAGTTTATTTAGTTTGGATATACATGAGCTTTATTAAGAAGTGATTGTGTATATCTTATTTAGTTTTATGTTTATACGTTTCTTGAGAAACGGTTTAGGGTTTTGTTTAGGGTTCCTTGTCTATAAAAGGAACACAATAGAATGAATTATGTACATGTGCTTAAACAAGTTTTTAATATAACGATCCATAGAGGATCAAAGAAGTTCTTAGTTATCAATGTTTCATACTTGTGTTTATATTCCGCTACAGAATACAAGTTGTAGATATTTTCTTTTAGTTTGTTTGTGATTACATAAACAATACTAACGATCTCTGGCTCAAGATCTATTAAGGTCTGTAGTTTTCAACAAGTGGTATGAGAGCCTCGTGAGAGTCTCTACGATATACTAAGGGCAGTTTTTCTAAACACCAATACATCCAATACATAACTCACTATGCCCGGATCGGGCGTTGATCTTGAAATCACCTACAACCATAACACCACCCATCTGCAACATCTTAGTCTCTCCAACAGCAATGCTAAGTTTCCTTACCTAAAGAAGGAGGAGTATGACCTTTGGGCGATGAAAATGCAGAACTGGATCTCCAACATTGATTGGAATCTATGGGAGATAGTGTTGAAGGGAAACAGTTTGAAGAAAACTACGATCTTTGTGTAAGATGACTCATGTTCCTCCCAAAGCTATTGAAGAGTTCTTGGCGGTTCAGAGAAACCAAGGTTAGAACCATTATTCTTCAAGCTATTCACGAGGATCACTTAAGTGATTTTCACTTTGTGGAAGATGCCAACATATGGGTTAGCTATTAAGGCTAAGTTTGGTGGGAATGAGGAGTCTAGAAGAATGAGAAAGTCCATGCTTAGACAACAGTTTCAAGACTTTCAAATCACTGAAGAGGAAGGAATTCACAAGGGCTATGACAAGTTTCACAAGATTTTAAGTCAGTTAAATCAGCTGAGGCAAGCAGAGATAATGATGACTGTAATTCTAAGTTCTTGAGGTCTTTACCTCAATCCAGGCTACAAGTGAGCATTGCTTTAAAAGCAAAAGGTGGATTGGATATGCTTACTTTTGATGAGCTGTATAACAAACTTAAAGCTCTTAAACATGATGTAAGAAGTCCTTATAGATCATCATCTCTGCCATCCACAGCATTCATTGGAGCTTCTACCCCCAAGATGAGTCATGGTCCAAATCCAACTTACTCATCATCATCTTACACTACCACTCCATCAAGTTCTCAATATGGAGGTATCATGGAAGATGTGCTTGGATCCTTCTTTGCTGATTATGATCCTCAGCAGGAACTGGCATATGAGGATTTAGATCAGGTGGATCTAATGGAGATGGAAGAGATGGCTGAAGTGGCGGTGGCTATGTTGTCCATGGATATCAAGAATTTTGAGCGCAAAGCTTGCGAAAGGTTTGGATTCCAAGGAAGAGATCCAGCGAGGTTCGACAAAAGGAAGGTCAAGTGCTTCACTTGTCCTTGAGATGGGTCACTTCTCGAGAGTGCAAAGACAGGAAAGGCTGGTGATGAGGCGAGATACTCTACTTATCGTGAGAATCAGGAGATGTCGGAACTTCAAAGGGATCGGCTGACTTTGGTCACTCTTGACAATGTGGTGGAAGCATCATGGCGAGGATAATGATGGTCCTGATAATGTTGGTTTGATTTCAAGCTGTACGTCAGAGGATAGGCATGATCAGTTGCCTGCACGATGGGCATCTCTCAGGTACAAAACTGTTTGTTTGGTTGTAGTGAGCGTTATAATGAACTCAAAAAAGCTTATGATATTTTGAAACCTAAATATAATGAATACTTTGTAGAAGTTGAAGATTATAAACAGGCTTTAAAAACACTAGAAAGACAAAGGTTTGGTTTCAGAAGAATCAAATAGCTTATGCTGAAAAAATAAGTGTGTTGGAAAGGGATCTTGAATGTGCTACGAATGAGTTGAAATATTAGAAGTTGAGAAGCGGATGTAGTGTCGAGAAAATCTAGAACTAAAAGAGAAACTAGATAAGGAAATTGCTAGGCATAACGAATGGTTATTAAATGGAACAAAGTTAGCTAGTCATTTATATAGTAGTCAAGCTCATAATTACGGGATAGGTTTAGGCTTTAAGAAATATGTAGGATTAGAAGCAAGAGATGACTCACGTAAATCCACACCAAAAGCTTAGCTAATTATGTTAAAGAAGGTGACCTACATGTATGCGTGGATCTATTAGAGGAATACCTATGCTGTTGACCTTACCCTTTCATGACTTTGATGGATCACATCATCTCTATGGCAAAAAGTCAAATGACTTGCGGACCCGATACTTCTTCTAATGACTTTGTCTCTTGTGTTACTTGTTGACAAGTCTTCGAACAGGGTCTCTGAGTGTGATTCAAATGACAAGTCGACCTTCCCAAGTCTGACCTTTCCATCTTCACCTGCCTGCACCCAAGACTACCAATAAGCATGTCGAGTTCTCGCCAAGGAATCCTCTTCCAAGGCGATTGCCTCTGAGACTTGCTTTTAATTCTTTGCATAATATCTTGTTAAAAACAATTCTTTTCATGGTTTTGGTTTGAATACTTCTGCTTGTACTAGAACATCTTTTGGCTTGAATAAATCTTCTAAGCGAAGACATGTTTTGTGTGTAGTAGTAAATTTCATTTAATTAAGGATTGTGATTTTCATGAGCAAAGAATGAATAGGTGTGGTGATTCTAGGACATCTAGACCAATGTGGACCAATGTTAATGCTATACCCCCTTATGTTCCACAAGCAACTAATTCTCCTTTTCCTTGGAGAAGACCCGTTGCAAGACCATATGTACAACCAACAAGTTCATACTTTAAGAATGGTTATTGGCCTGGTTATGTTGACTCAATGGTGACGGGACGAGGCTGGGATCTTTGTTGTCAAGTCCTCGTGGTTTGTTCTTGGAATAAAAAGGGACCTAAATGTCAATGGAAGCCCAAGAACAATAGTGGATCCTATACATCTGCATGGCATAATTCATATGATCCAAAAGGCAGGTTCAAGTCAGCAATGACTTGAGCCTCAATAGTGTACTAATAGTTTGTATATTTTTGTTGTTGTAGAATCATCCTCTTAAGCATAAAGATGTTGGCATTGTTGATAGTGGTTGTTCAAGTATGTGGGGAAATAGGGATATGATGCATAACTTTGTATCAATTGAAGGAGGAGGCAATGTAACCTTTGGAGGATGTGATGGAAGGATTACCGGGAAAGGGACCATGAGAACACCTCAAGCGGACTTTGAGAATGTATACTATGTCAAGGAACTCCAACACTTCAATTTGTTCTCGGTCTCACAAATCTGTGACACCAAGAACAAAGTACTCTTCACAGAGGATGAATGTCTTGTGCTATCTAAAGACTACAAACTCCCAGAAGAAACTTCAATTCTGCTGAAAGTTCCTCGGAATCACAATCGTTATACATTCAACTTAGCGATGTTAAACCAGTGGTGACTTAACTTGTTTGGTGGCTAAAGCATCCTTGGATGAGTCTACCAAATGGCATAGGAGGATGGCCCATGTCAAATTCAAGACCATAAACAAGCTCTCTAAACTGGGTCTTGTTGAAGGTCTTCCTTCCAAGGTATTTACTAATGATTATAAGCGTGTTGCACGCAATAAAGGAAAGCAACATAGAGCCTCATACAAAGTTGTATTTCTGTGAGCATTATTTCGAACCTCTTGGTTGCTTCATATGGATACTGTTTGGTCCAACTCAAGTTGAAGCATTGATCAAAAGTATTTTTGTCTAGTGATCAGCGATGGTTATAGCAAATTTTGTTGGGTATTCTTTCTACGGACCAAAGATGAAACATCTCCGGTGCTAAAAGAGTTCATTACCCTTATTGAGAATCAGTTGAACAAAAATGTTAAAGGAATTCGGTGTGATAATGGGACAGAGTTCAAGAATGCTATACTTATAGAACTATGTAGGTCTAAAGGAATCAAAAGGGACTATAGCACTCCAAGAACCCCACAACAAAATGGGGTGGCTGAAAGGAAGAATAGGACCTTGATAGAGGCAAGATCAATCTTTGTGAGACTCTAAGTTACCCACGTGTTACGGACTGAAGGCTGTAGCACGACTTGTTATGTCTTGAATAGAGTGTCCATTACTAGACCACACTTCAAAACACCATATGAACTTCTCTACGGGAAAGTTCCTACTATTCATTACCTTAAACCTTTTGGTGTCAAGTGACAATTAGAATACAAGTGATCCATTGGGCAAATTTGATGAAAAGGCGATGATGGTTACATTGTGGGATATTGACTCATAGTAAAGGCGTCTGAGTTTACAATTTATGCATAAAAGATTGAGGAGACATTGAATCTGAGGTTTTTAGAAGACAAGCCTAATGTTCAAGGACAGGGTCATGTTTGGTCTTTTGACCTTGATTACTTAACCGATTATTTGGGTTATTCTAGACATCTGGCTAACCAACAAACAGATACTCAAGAGTCTCCAACTAACGGTCGCGATTCCTGGATGCCGACTCGGCGAGTGAGTTTGAAGATGATGAGCAACCCATTGAAGTGCCTTCTTTCTCCCCTAACAATTTTTCAGGTGACACTTCTAAAGTTACCTGAGTGAAGGCGAGTCCAATTATGCGAGGATCTTGCTAGGTTGAAGAAACAAGAGTATCAGCTAATCTAGATCTTTGAAAGGAATCTTGAAGAGTGCAAGTGAAACAATAAGTGGAAACCTCAATTCTACTTGACATGATCCGGTTCTCCTATCATTTCCGCAAGGCTATCTTTGTTTCTACTACCATTTCTACTCGAGTGTCCACAGATTTTGGAGATCCTTATACTCGTTTTCCAAGACCCTCAGATCTTGGTAATAATCAACCTAAAGGCGGAATCTTCACCTCACCTTCTTATGACAGCGATTTTGAACCTACTATGACTAATCTTGATTCGTCCATTGAAGTCAACACCACTACTACTAAAAGGGTTCACAACACTCATCCACAGTCAAATATTATTGGTGATCCTAATGCACCTGTTAGAACAAGGGGTTCTGTGGCAAGTTCTAAATATGGTCAAGTAGCTTTTATCTCTTATGTCTCAAATCAGCAAAGAGACAATCACGAGACTATGAACATTGTCACGTTTGCTTGTTTTCTTTCTCAAGTGGAACCAACGGTGTTACTCGGGCTCTTGAAGATTCAAGTTGGCTTGAGGCAATGCAGGAAGAGATGCAAAAATTTCAAAATTAGCGAGGTTGGATATTGGTACCACTACCACGATGGCAAGTATGCAATTGGTATAAATGGATTTTGAATAATAAGAGGAGTGCAAGAGGTGTTGTCATTAAAAACAAAGCAAGATTGGTTGCTCAGGGTTATAGACAAGAGGAGGGGATTGATTATGATGAAGTGTTTGCACCTGTGGCTAGAGTTGAGGCCATACGGATTTTCTTGGCTTATGCATCCTACATGGGATTTATGGTATATCAAATGGATGTTAAAGGGGCCTTCCTGTATGGTGAAATAGAAGAAGAGGTTTATGTCACTCAACCTAAAGGATTTGAAGATCCTGATCATCCTACTCATGTTTACAAGGTAGTCAAAGCTCTCTATGGATTACATCAGGCACCACGAGCTTGGTATGCTAGGCTTTCATCATTTCTGCTTAAGCATGGATATCGAAGAGGTGCCATAGATAAAACACTTTTCCTGAAGAAGAATTCCACAGACATTATTCTTGTGCAAGTGTATGTGGATGACATTATTTTTGGATCCACAAAGGAAGCTTGGTGCAGGGAGTTTGAGGAGCTTATGAAGGGAGAATTTCAGATGAGTGCCATGGGAGAAATGACTTTCTTTTTGGGTCTTCAAGTTCAGCAGAAACCTGATGGTATCTTTATAAGTCAGGAAAAATATGTGAGGGACATATTAAAGAAGTTTGGAATGGAAAGTGTGAGGACTGCCACTACACCGTATGAAGCTCCAAAGTCAAAAATCAACAATGAAATAGATCCACCAGTGAATGTACACCTTACAGATCTATGATTGGTTCTTTGATGTATCTAACAGCTTCACGACCTGATATTACTTTTGCTGTAAGTGTGTGTTCTCGACATCAAGTTACTCCACTAACTTCCCATCTCAATGCTGTTAAAAAGATCTTTAAGTACCTCAAAGGCCAACCTCATTTAGGCCTTTGGTACCCAAAGGAATCTCCATTTAAGCTGGAAGCATATAGTGATAGTGACTATGCCTGGTGCAAATCTGGATAGGAGGTCCACCACTGGAGGTTGCCAATTCCTTGGAAAGAGATTGATTTCTTGGAAATGCAAGAAACAGACTATTGTGGCTACCTCATCTACTGAAGCAGAGTACGTTGCTGCTGCCAATTGCTGTGGACAGGTTCCTTGGATTCAAAATCAATTGTTGGATTATGGGTATAATTTCATGAACACAACAATTTTTATTGATAATCAAAGTACCATATGCATTGTTAAAAATCCAGTTTTTCACAGTCGAACAAAACATATTGAAATCAGGCACCACCTTATAAGAGATGCATATGACAAACATTTGATAAAAGTGGTTAAAATTCACACTGATGATAATGTGGCAGATTTGTTAACAAAGGCTTTTGATGGACCAAGGTTTCAACACCTTGTGGTCCATATTGGTATGCTTAACCCTTAACTGCAAAGTTTAAGGGGAGGCATAGGCCTCAGGGGAGGCATATGCCTCAGGGGAGGATTTGTGTATACTTTGCATTGTTTTATGTAAATTTGTTTGATTTTTTATTTATGATTCTGTTCTCTAACACTAACCAGCTAATGTAATGATAGTTTGTTTGTCTTTGTTTGGTTTGTGTGTTTCTCTGTGTTTGTTATGATTTGCAGATTGGTTACTCAGTTGGAATTTACCATGGTTGTTAAGTTGGATATGGTCAAGAGCTCTAAAGCTTGTTTCTATTTCTACTGAATTCAAAGTGCTGAAGTGAGTTATTTGTTTCTACTGAAGACAAAGTACTGAAGTTACAATGTTCATTCAAGAAAAGTACTGAAGCAAATTGTTCATTCATTCATTCGAGAAACAGTTTACAGCTTACAGAGTACAATCAACATCAAATGCAACTACAAGGAAAGTGCTTTACATGAACTACTAATCCTAACCTAGTTGATATCATCTATTCCAACATCTAACAGGCTGTTGGATATGCATGATCGCTCACATCTTTCACACTAGATGCTGGATATGCGTTTGTGAAGTCTTGCATAACCACCCATTCATTCTATCTCGATGACTGGATATGCATGACCGGTACGACGAAGAAGCTAAGGATCAAAATGGGAAGGA
Source organism: Chrysanthemum makinoi (assembly GCA_910596185.1). Taxonomy (NCBI): domain Eukaryota; kingdom Viridiplantae; phylum Streptophyta; class Magnoliopsida; order Asterales; family Asteraceae; genus Chrysanthemum; species Chrysanthemum makinoi. The sequence continues at coordinate 15,499,672 of OU343216.1, read as the reverse complement.
TGGATTGATGAAAACGATGATGATGAAGATGACCACATATGTCCTTTGTGCTTCATCTGCTGATTTCACCAAAAAGCAATTCTTCCACCTTCCTTGACTCCTTCCTTTATACGATATGTGATGATGCACCATGATATGAAGCAGGAAGTGCTAGAACCACCTCTCTATCCTTAGGGAGTGGCGGATTTCTAGCACGTGGCCTTCGTTGAGGCTGAGGTGCTGGAGGTTGGGAGTAAGATGTTCTCTCCTTACAGGAGTCATCAGAATCATCAGCGGCAATGGAAGACACATTCACAACTGCGAGAACAGGCTCTTTCACTCTCTTTGAAGTTGCATCTTCATCTGAGTCTTCATAAGGTGATACATAAGAACTTATGGATGAGTTGTCTTCATCATTGCCTGGATTGCTTGACAAATAGTTCTTCTTCCACCTTTCGAGACTGCTTATGGAGGATGTATTGTCATCTGATGAAAGGGTGATTGGGGAGGATCTTCTCATGGTTGATTGTGGTTAATTTTGGAGCATTGATGCAATTAGGGTTTGTGATGTTATTTGGGGTTTTTGATGAAGAGTTATGTGTGCATTGGGATTGTTTTATAGACAGTTTCAAGACTTAATGAGAGTTAATGCGTATAGGTGAAACAGTAAAAAGATATTTACTGAAGCTTCCTGAATACGTGATCTGTTTCTGCTGATTAGTATTCTTCAGCAGATTGATTAGTGTTTCTGCCGAAGTTGAAAGTTAATTTGGGGAAAAGTAGTAATACACGTCAGCTCAGGTCAACATTTGACCAAAATTGGGAAAATACTACTATTCTCGTTTGCATATCTTCGTCTCATTAAAAGTTTCCCTCATTACTCACATTCAAAACACTTCCAATTGTGTGACTCTTAACCCTAACTTTCAATTTTTCTCATGGCGCTTCAATTCAAGCATGATCATAATAAAGTCGCCTTTCTGGGAACAGCGAAGGGTGATGAGTTGTATAGACCAATGGTAGAATTCTTACAGAGGTCCAAAATTCATTATGCTTTAACGCATTCTCCTGGAGTGATTTATGAATCGTTGGTCAAACAATTTTGGGCAACTGCTGAAAAGAGGAATGATACAGAGATTGTAGCTATTGTTGACGGAACAGAGTATATTGTGACAGAGGAGCTGATAAGAAGACAACTTCGTTTGGATGATGCAAATGGGGTTTATCATTCTAATGCGGTGGATATTCTTGCTGGATTAAGAGCTATTGGATATCAAGGTGCAAGGACTGATATGTGGTTGAAGAATCAGTTGTGTCCTATGTGGAGATTTTTGGTTCACACCTTGCTTCAATGTATAAGCAATAAATCTGGAGGATGGGATCAATTTTCTACGCAGCTGGGATGTGGTATTGTTTGTCTTTCTCAGGGTTTGACTTATAATTTCTCTAAGTATATTTTTGATAATATGGTTGAAAATATAGATAGGAAAAAGCATAAGTTTTTGATGTACCCTAGGTTTCTTCAGATAATTTTAGACATTACCACACAAGCCCAAGACTTTTATCCCATAGGAGCTTTAACTGCTAAATTATTTGCTTCTATGAGAACTAAGTATGCGGGGGTACATCATCCTTTGCTAGCGGCTATGTTGCTTCAGGGCAATGCATCTGCTGAAGAAGGAAATGTTGTTGGTTCTCCACCTTCTACTACTGTTGCTGCTGATGGGAATCCATTAGTGACAATGGATGAAGGCCCTTCTAATACTGCTGAAACCCATTTTGTTGCTCCTGAACAACATTTGTCCACTCCTTCACCTAGACCTAGTCCACCATCTACACAGGTTCCTCATGATGAGGTGGAGACTGACTTTAATAGATTGCCTACTCCTAGTCCTATTAGAGATCTTGTTGATGATTATGTTTCATTCATAGAGCATGTTGATGTTTCTTCTGAAAGGCCCAATGATGCTCCCATTCCCACAGAGCAATCTGCTGGTGGAGCTGAGGACCCTATTACACTTACATCTTTATATGCTTTAGTGAACATGTATGGAGCTGAGATTACTGATCTCAAAAAGGATCTGGCAGAGACTAAATCTAAGCTTGGTGGTGAGATTGTAGATTTGAAAAGAAAGGTTAAGGACTTGGAAATGCAACTGAGTCAGAAAAGAAAAAGAGAACTGGAGGTTTCTTCTGATGAGGAGGATGTGAATGCTCAGTTTGAGTCACTTGATATGTTGGCTAATGTGGCTCAAGAATCTAATGTCTCTATTTCAAAGGTTGGTACATCTGTGCAGCAAAAGGAGCCAATTTTGTTTACTAGACGAAGGAGAAAGCAACCTGTGCATAAGGATACAGTTCAAAGTTTTTCAACTACTGAAGAACATGTTGTTGCGGATACTCCTTTGATGGACATTGGTGCACATCTGGACGAATCTTCTGAAGTTCCTGTTATGGATACTCCTTCAGCTGATGCTATTTCTGAATCTACTGATAAAGGAAAAGGAGTAATGGTTGATCTGAGAGCTTGGTTCATCTAGTCTGAACAGGAAAGGTTAGCCCAATAGCGGATGTTAGATGAATGTGCCAATTTGAAGAAAAGTGCTGAATTGGCTAAACAGATTGAAGCTGAGTCTATTTCTAAATTGACTCTTGAGAGACAAAAAGAATTAAATGCATTGGCTACTCAGATGCCTGCTGAACACTGGGATGTGTATACTCAGCAAGCTGTTTCTAATCCTTCCATTGCTCAGAGTATTTTGGGAGCAGACTTTAATAGTGATGATTTTGTGGCTCAGATGATGGCTCTTGGACTACAAAAGAAGCAAGAAGCTATGGCAAAGAGGAAAGCTATGCAAACTCAAAAGATCATGTCTAAGAAAATGAGAACACAATCTGCAGCTCCAACAAAAGATTATATGCAGAAAGTAGTGAAATATCATAGTTGCTCTCTCTATAACTCTGGTATGACTATGAAGCAGGTTAAGGCTTTATCTGATGCTGAGTTAATCAGTTGTTATAATAAGATTATGAAGTTTACTTCATCTCTTCCTGCTTCTGCATCTACTTTGAAAAGAATTGCTGATGTTCCAGATGCTCCTAAATCCAAAAGACCAAGGATAGTTGAAATTGTAGATTCTTTTGAGGATCCTGTTTCAAAGTCAAGTACTTCTGTTGCTTCTAAAGTATCTGCTGAAGCTATTCCTTCCGTATCTACTGAAGCTATTCCTTCAGTTGTTAAAGTTCAATCAGCTGAACCTTGTGTTGCTTCATCTGGAATATCATCTTATGCTGCAGTACCTAAAGTTGATCCTATAGACAAAGTTAGTCAAGAGTTAGGTTGTCAAGCTGAATTACAGGCAGCTAAATCTAAAAAGGCCAGAGTAGTAGCTGAGAAGATGTATGCCTTACGTGGTGGTGTTTCAAAGCAGGATGATTCTATTTCTTCCACACAACTTAAAGATGTTACTGAAGAACCTATACCATCTTCAGACATTTATCTACCAGGTAGGAAGAAGAAAAGAATGGCTAGAAAACGATCTGGTTCTTTCTGGAGATCTGTGAAATCTGCTGTGGCACATAAATCTAAGGTTCAGGAATCTTCAAGGGTTAGTTCTTTGGATCTCAATGCTGCTGATTCAACATTTATTCAAGAGGGATCTTCTGATGTTTTTCCTGAAGGGTCTCATGATGTTTTGGTAAATTGGTCATTGCAAAAGGATGAGCTGAATGTGATTCACCGACTGGATCAAACGACCATGGAATTTAATTTTTTGAAGGAGATCTTGCATCTGGTGGATAGGGCAGACTTGGATACGCTATATACTCTTGTAAATAAGTACTATCATTCTACTGCACCTAAGGGTTCTGGTTTATACTTATTGGGTGATCTTCATGTTTTGTTTGATTCAACATCTCCCAATGGTAAAGGATACTTTATTTGGAAGAACTCTCACTTATGGCAGGTTACATCTTGGAGATTTTATCCTCTGCCTCGTGTGCATGTAGTTGAGACGAAGGGTGGTATTACTGTCTGCATGTTTGCTGAGAGAACGTATCCATTATCTGTGAAACTTATGGAAAGAATGCTTCTTCAGAAGTTGGAAGTTCCTCCAGATCCTGTTGGCAATGATCTTTTGCATGCTGAACAATGTGTCGGTGTTATTAAGAATCAGCTTATGGCACATAGAAGTTCCTCATGATTCTGGTATTTTGTAATTTGTATGATTTGTAATTTTTGTTTCTTTGTTTTCTTCTTAGTTAAAAAAAAAATAAAAATATATATATATATATATATATATATATATTATATATGTGTATGTTTTGTTTTTACTAACTTTTATTGCAGGTTTGTTGTATATTATTGCTGGTTATTAACTCACCAGATATACCTTGTGTATGTCAAAGAGTTAGCTAGTCCAAAGGGTACAGCTTTGGTAAAGACATCTCAAATCTGTTGATAGCTGTAATGGTTTGCTCAAAATCATAGGGTTTGCAACCACCCATGCTTCATTGCTGAGTGTTGTATGGTTCTCAATTCACCATGATTTATTCCTTCTTGGCATCCAAGAATTGACTAGCCCACATGTATATGGCTTGTGGTAAAGGCAGTGGAATACCATATTTGGTAATCAGTTCACCAATTTTAAGAATTGACTAGTCCTGAGCAAACTGCTACAGGTAAAGACATTTCAAATCCGTTCATGGTTGCTGGTTTGCTAATAAATCAGATGGTTATCAGTGTACCATGGTTTTCGAACTTAAACATATGGCTACTCCATTAGTGATGGCTATTGGTAAGAACATCAAATCCATTATTTTCAATGATTCACCTCTCACAGGAGTTAACACACCTGGATGTGATGAGAATAGTTTGAAACTTTAATGTTTTGATGTACATGTTGTCATTTGTTGCTGCAAAGATATGGAGTTTCAGAGTTTTTTCATCAAAGAGATGATTTTGTTTTGATTCTTTGCTGATGATGTTCGTGTATAATCCTCTGGTGCTGACATGTTAACGATCTATCAAGAAACTGGAACTTAACCAGTCAAATTCCAGTTTAGGGGAGGATTGTTGGGAATTATGTGAAGTACGAATTATGTTATTGTTTCTGCTTAATGGATTCTGCCGAAGGTATGTTTCTGCTGAAGACATAGTTCTGCTGAAGATTAGTTTGTTTCTGCGGAAGTTATTATTCCGTGTTTAGTTTATTTAGTTTTGATATACATGAGCTTTATTAGGAAGTGATTGTGTATATCTTATTTAGTTTTTATGTTTATACTTTATCTTTTTCGTTTCTTGAGAAACGGTTTAGGGTTTTGTTTAGGGTTCCTTGTCTATACAAGGAACACAATAGAAGAATTATGTACGTGTGCTTAAACAAGTTTTTAATATAACGATCCATAGAGGATCAAAGAAGTTCTTAGTTATCAGTTTTTCATACTTGTGTTTATATTCTGCTACAGAATACAAGTTGTAGAGATTTTTCTTTTAGTTTGTTTTGTGATTACACAGCAATACTAACGATCTACGAAGCTCAGATCTATTAAGGTCTGTTAGTTTTCC
>OU343216.1:15433647-15494027 GCA_910596185.1 Chrysanthemum makinoi | reverse complement strand
GTTCTCATAGAGTTTCATTATTAAAATTAGAAAATCTAGTGAATCGTAAAGTAGAATAATCGAGATGTGATAATGGAACTAAGTTTAAGAATCATGATGATTAATCCGTTTTGTGTAGATAAAGGTATAGAAAAGGTTTAGTGTTGCTAGAACACCACAACAAAATGAATTGTTCTGCGAAAGGAAAAATAGAACACTAATTGAAATTTGCTAGGACTATGTTGGTCAGTCAAGTTTACCAACTTCCTTTTAATTTGAAGGCATGGCTGCATGTTATGTCTGAGAATAGGAAGGTAGTGAAGCCTCATAACAAGACCCTATGAGTCAGTTACATGATAGAGAGCCAATGATTGCATTCCTAAAACCTTTTTGGTGTCCTGTTACTATCTTGAATACCATAGACTACCTAGACGAGTTTCAAGAAAAAGTGATGATGGATACTTTTTAGGCTATTCATCAATAGTAAAGCCTTTAGAGTATACAATAGGAGGACTAGAATTGTTGAAGAAAATCTACATGTTCAATTCGGTGAAAAGACTCTAGTGTTGAGTCCAAAGGACCCGGTCGTCATTTTAACATTGATATGCTAACCAAATCTATGAATTATGAGCCTATCATTGTAGGAACTTCACTAATGTTAATCAGGTACTCAAGAAATTACGGTGAAGAACCAATTTCTAAGGATCGATTCTCCTCAAGAGTTCTATTTGTTTGAAAAATGGAAAGCTAGTTAAATCTCACCTACATCATTGAAAAGCAAGGTCCCACGATGATGATGTCTTGAATAAATTGTAGTGCTCATCATCAAGCTAAGGATGAGTTATTGAAAGATAATGGGTGTTGGTAGAAATTGAAAGAAGAAAAAGCGTCTGCCAAGCGGATAAACCAAACATAAAAACGCGGATAGAGTTATTACAACCACCGCTAAGCCAGACAACTTCTAGCTTTGTCATTACAAATTGAAATCCCGTACAATAAGTCTTGATAGTAGTACTTTCTTTGGACCACATGCATAGCCATTACATGGTGAAGAGGAGTATCCACATGATGGATATGCACCGCTTTGATTGAAATTGATACTCCCTGCGATGATGAAGACATGGATGATTTCTTTAATCTCGATTAACTAATTTGGAACATGTCATTCATGAAAGTCCTGTTACCTCGACAAGGATACCAAGAATTCATCCCAAGGAACAAATACTTGGAAATTTGAAAACTCCAGTTCAAACAAGAAGCAAGGTTAAGAACACGAACCATTTCACGAACATGGGTTCTTTGCAAGATCACTACAAAGCAGTCATAAAGATCTGCAAAATTGCACGTTTTGCTTGTTTTGTGTCTCAAAAGGAACCAAAGAGAGTTGAAGAAGCATTATCTGAAGAAGGATGGGTAGAATCAATGCAAGAGGAGCTTCTTCAGTTCTAACTTCAAGAGGTTTGGACATTGGTAGAACTTCCTAATGGTAAGAGGGCAATTGGGACAAAATGGGTGTTCAGAAACAAAAGGGATGAAAAAGGTATTGTTGTGAGGAACAAGTCAAGGTTGGTTGCTCAAGGATACACAAATGCGAAGGCTTTGATTATGATGGTGTTTGCTCCGGTTGCAAGAATGAGGCTATTAGATTGTTTTGCTTATGCTTCATTCAAAACTTTATGGTGTATCGAGATGGATGTTAAAAGTGCCTTTCTGTATGGAACAATTGATGAGGAGGTTTATGTTTGTCAACCTCGGTTTTGAGATCTGATCATCGACAAGGTCTCAGGTGAGGAAGGCTATGTATGGTTTGCATCGAGCTCTAGGGCATGGTATGAGTGCACATCCCTTATTAATGGACAATGGGTTTAAAAGGGAGATTGATAAAATTTGTTCATAAGGAAACCACAAGATGATATTTCTTGGTTCGGTTTATGTAGATGACATCATCTTTGGCTCAACCAATAAAGAGCTATGCAAAGATTTTGAGAAGCTTATGCATGATAAGTTTCGGATGAGTTCTATGGGAGAACTTCGCTTTCTTTTGAGACTACGAGTTCAACAAAGGAATGATAGTATCTTCATTAGTCAAGATAAGTATGTAGAGATGTTTTGAAGTTTAGGTTTCGGGATGTGAAAGAGTGCTAGTACACCAATGGAGACTCAGAAACCATTGCTACGATGATAAATACGAGTTGATCGAAGTTGTACAGGTCCATGATTGGATCTTTGATATCTCTACACTCCAGAGCGGATATTATGTTCGGTATGTGTGTGTGGAACTTCAAGTTACACCTAATTCATCACACATGAATCTGTTAAGAGAATTTTTAGGTATCTCGAGGTCATCCTAAATTGGGCCTTTGGTACTCGGATTCTCCTTATGACTTGGTGGCTACTGAGATAGTGACTATCTTTGGTGCTAGTTTGGATAGGAAGTCTACAAGCGGAGGATGTCGAGTTTTGGGAAGCGAGACTTATTTCATGGCGGTGTAAAAGCAAACTATTGTGGCAAATTCTACAACTAAAGGCTGAATATGTAGGCTGTACTTGATTCTTTGTGGTCAAGTTCTATGGATTGAGAATCAATTCTTTGGACTTTGGGTACAATTTTATGCATACTAAGATTTACATTGATAATAACATTTTAATGCATCATTAAAAATCTGTTTTACATTCTAGAACTAAACATATTGAGATAAGACATCATTTTATTAGAGATTGTAATGAGAAAAGATTGATTCAAATGGTAAAAATCCATCCGATTTCAATGGCTGATCTTCTCACCAAAGCTTTTGATGTGGGGAGGTTCAGTATCTTGTTGTTAGTATTGGAATGATTAATCTCTAAATTCTCAAATTTTTTTTACCGGTTGTATATATATTGAGCTGTTATTATGTAATCTTAGTTTTGCTATTTTTGTTTCTAACCGATAGTTTGTTTCTAACCAATGGTTTGGTTCAAACCATTGCTAGTTGTCTGTTTTTCACTAACCATTGCGGAATACAAGAAAGATCATTATAGAAGTAAAATCGAGAAGTTCATTGTTCATTCATTCAAAAGCGGTTTATAACCGACTTGTAATGCAACTTCAAGTGCAAATTAAATATTACTTATACATAATTTCCTACTACTATCTTGCTATCATAGTTCCTTCCAGAGTTCTTTGGATATGCATTTGTAATGTGCATGACCATGCTGACGAAGAAAATTAAGGATCAAAATGGGAAGGATGGATTGATGAAAACGAAGATGATGGCGATGACCACGATGGATGAAGCACGAAGGACATAGTCGTATCATACTTGCATCTGCTTGGTTTCACCAAAAGCATCATTCCATTTTCCTTTTCCCTTCCCTTTACGATGTGTGAAGAAGCACCACGCACTACTTGAAGACCAAGAACCACCTCTATGTCTTTTGGAAGTGGTGGATTTCTTGTTAAGCGGTCTTGGTTGGGGTTGAGATCTGAAGGTTGGGAGTATAAAGATCTCTTCTTTGAGAATCATCGAGTCCTGGATGCATCACTTGGATCCACCACACTATTATCTTTAGATGAAGGAAGAAATGGGGATTTTAATGGTCTTGCTACTTGTGGAGGCAAGTAGAACTGCCATGGGTTACTATCTTCACTTGATGATGAAGATGATGATGAGGATGAGGAGGATGTAAGATTGACTACTTCTGGCTTATTCCAACTAGGGTTCACATTGTGATTGGAGTTGATTGGAGTCTTTGAAGTAATTAGGGTTTTGATATTGATTGGTGTGTGCGTTATGTAAGATTTGGGTTCTTTTTATAAGTGGGGTTTAGGGTTATGGAAGTAAATAAGGGGCAGGTTTAATGTGGTTGAGTAGTTAATGAGATTCTTGGGAGTTGGACTAATATTAGTTCTAGAAGTTGACCATATTGACTTACTTGTTCAAACCACGGATAGGTCTTTTGGAACCACTTCTGGCTCTTACTAACCAACAACAAACCTTATACCTCGTGTTGGTTTTGTGTTTTGTCTTACGAGGAATGAAGGTTTTGTGTGCATAAGGAGTGGTGTGTTAGCTGCTTGTGTTGTTAAAAAATAATCCTTCATATTTTGTAAGATCTTACTTATTGTGACAGAACTTGCTATATCTCTTGGTCATTTGGAAGAAGTTGATCAATGTATGTGATGGTATGTTGCAACCATGGATAGTAGTTACGGAACCGCGGATAGCATGGAGTCTAGTTTTGGATAGATGCAGTGTTTGGTAACATTGGCAAATCTATATCACTCTCCCCAAATCACGGACGGATCATTTATTTGATTCTCAAACCACTTCCAATTGGCGTTCAACCTTAACCTAATCACTTTCTTTTGCATAATTCACCTTTCACATCATTTCTTCCTTAATCAAAATGGTAGAAAAGTATTCCACTTCCATAAACTAATTGCCATTCTCACAAGAATGCTTTCGTTACGAAGGGTTTCATCAAATGATTGATTTCTTAGTTCGGTCCATTCACTATGCTTTAACTTTACACCCACCATTCTTAAAGCCTCATACATCATTACGGAGGAATGCTACACTTCCAGGTTGATGGTGTGGAGATGTTTCGTTCTGCGAGTGGATGAGCATGTTATTTACATTCTTGAGGGTATCATTAGAAGTTTTGCGGTTTGAGCGATCTTTGATGGGGTTGATAATCTTTCGGATGTTGAGATTGTTCTTTGGTTTAGAGATTAGGATATACCCATAGGGGTGAAAAGGAACAATTCTTTAAGAGTTTGTTTTCACAACAATGGAAGTTTTTGATACACACCTTGTTGATGTGTATGAGTAACAAGACCACAGGTTTTAATGACTTTCCTTCAAAAATTGCTGCTGCTATTATTTGTTTATCTGAGGGAAGGAAGTTTAATTGGTCTAGGATGATTTATGAAGGGTTAGTACAAAACATTAGGAAGAAGGGTAAATACTATTTGTATCCTCGGTTTGTTCAACTGATTGTAGCACATCAAATTGTTGATCCTATTGAACACTCTAGAGAGTATGAAATACATCATATGCTTAAGGTTTTGCACATATCGAGGAATCGACCCACGAATGTACAAATTAGAGATGTTCCTTTATTTCCTCACATACTTTGCCACTTCTGATCTGATTTTTGATGAAGGTCTTGAAACTCAATGATTTTCCTTGAAAGTACACCTCAAACCACGATGGTACACCTCAAATCACTGATAGTACACCTATTGTATGGACTAGGAGAAAGAAGGGCACTAAGCTTCCCCAGGCTAGTGCTAGTGGTGTTGCTCATGAGGCATCACCGGTGGTGAAGGTGACATGATTGGAAGGGCTCCCTCTTGATACATGCTTAGATCGTCGGGATAGTGGAAACATAAATAAGACCCAACCATTGGCAACTCCTAATGTGGAGAGTTCCTTGGAACTTAACACAGGTGGAGGAATCTCGGCCACTTGCTAATACAGGGTGCATAGATGTTCGGGGCTCGATTCGATGCTATGTTTTCTATATCCAAAGATTCACCTCGGGCGATTAACATTTCGAAGTGATGAGGATAGGTTGGAACCCGAACATGAATTGACGGATTCGAGTTTGTACATCTTGACATTTCCAATGAACCACCTCTCGGACATTCACACGAACCAGTGGGGAGGATATTCTTGAACGCTTAAATGAATTGACGGCTAAATATACCAAGATGGAGGAGACGATTTCTAATCTCAAGGAATTACTGGATTTCATGAAAAAGATATTCGGTAAGGCCATGAGGTTTTGGTTTTGGAGAAGATGAAAAGGCTGGGCTTGATGCGCTTCTGAGCTACGGAAAAAGGTGAACTCTCTCTCTGAATATGGAGGATGTATCCAAACAGGGAGGAGTGAGGCAAGAATTCAGGAGGATGTTAATGTATCTATGGAAGAAGATGTTGATAGTGGAGATCAAACATTTTTGGTATATGATAAAGATGGGAATGAGCGGTTCTTGAAAATGTGAAGAAAGTTGTAGAAGATGTAGTCTAACACAAACACAGATGGTATGTCCGAAACCACGGTTAGTACACTTCTAACCAATCTTTATGCTGAACATGCAACTATAACCATTACAACTATACCTACTACAATCATACCCACTGCTATTATAACCACTTCCAATGTTGTCACAACTCTCTCTGTATTACCACCTAAGTCTAAAGAAGTTGAGAAAGAAGCTGCTAGTACCTTGATAAATCTAAGTAAAACTTCATCTATTTCTACACCTGTGATATATATTCAATCTGCAATAAACCCAAAAGGAGGAAAAACTTTAGTTATTGGTGAACCATGAAGAAGAAGGTGATTCAATCGATGTTGGAAAAGGTAAAGGGATTGCGATTACGAGTTGAAGTTTAAATCTGAGAACAAGAAGCTTATGATGCGAGTTTGTAAAAAATATGGTTGTCAAGAACAAGAAGCTTTAGAGAAAAGAAAGCGAAGAAGGAAGCTAGTCGAGAATGTTAGCTATATGGTATGAATCACAAAACTTTCTTCAAGCTTCTCGACAAATACATGATGAATATCTTGCACAAGAATTGAATTTGTTGGATGATAAGGAAAAGCTAGACTTTGGGTGAATGGACAAGAAAGGTTGGTAAAGAAAGAGAAACAAGTTATAAGAAAGAAACCTCTTTTAATGGCTGAGATAGGAATGTATTATGAAAATTATTAAGAATTGAGCATTCATTTGAAAATCTTAGTAAATGTTCATTTGAAAGAATTCTTGAGATTTATGAAAGATGTATGAAAATTAATCATGATGATTCTTGTCCATGAATTCCGAAAGGAAGAAGAGTGGATTAAGAAGCATGATGAGTGGATGCAAAGTAAAAGAAAGAGAATATCTGAGATTCAAGAGTCATCCGATTCTAAAAGATTGAAAGAAGCTGCGGAATGTTAATCAAATTGTTTCTTATGAGTTTAAGCTTAATGATGGAAGTGAAGGAGTTTGGAAAATTCAAAGACTCAATAATGAAGTTTATGAGTATAATAAATTTTCACAAATGCTTTAGTATTTTGAAAGGGATGATTTGATGAATCTTTGGATACTTTACAAGAATAAGTTTGGTGAAGTACATCCAGCTGATTATCATGAGAGACTGGTCTATTATAATTTGAAGATTTTTTTTGAACCAACTCATGATGAACCTGAGTGGAAAGGACTCTACAATGGTACTATAACAAGATGGTTTTATATCAAACTTGTGGAGTTCATGTTTAAGCGTTTGGAAAAGTTATTTACATGCTTGTTGAAGGTGATTATCCTCAGGTTGAATAAGTATCCGAGAAATTGTTGGATGTTGAAACCGGTATTATCAAGATGTTGTACCTATGATGGTCAGCCTATGATTTGTTGAAGAAATATGAGATAATTCTTAAATCTCATAAGTGTTTGGCTACATCCTCCATTTCAGATGTTTTGAGCTTAAAGGAAACTTTAGAATTCTGTTGGAATGTATCAAGTTTAGGGGAGGATTGTTGGGTTTTGGTTCCTTGAATCATGAATTACTTTAAGTAATGGAACCCGGACATGTTTGATATAACCACGAGACGAAGAGTGTAACCACGGATGAAGACAACAGCGGCTAGTAGTAATGTGTAACCACTGATGATATATTGTAACCCACTAGTGTTTTGTATAGTCGGTTAGTTTATTGTTTTAGATAAATATGGAACAGATATTTATCTTGTAGGTTACGAAATGTGTATTATGTAAAGGACTCCTTAGTCTATAAAAGGAGGTCCTAGGTTAGATTAGATGTACGTGAATTTATATCTAAGGTCGATACACTTCAAGGTTGCAAAACCTAATACTGAGTAAGAGTATTAGATAATAAAATAATATTGAGGTGTTGAATGTTAATTGTTCTTCTTAAGGTTAAGTGTTAAATTCCGCATAATACTTAATAAGTTGTTATTCTAAAGTCAGTTTCTATATTAGATCGTTTGCTCAACTTGGATCCACATTTTGAAAGTTTAGATGTGAGAACTGACAGTGCCATAGCGAGATTTTGTTGATGTTGCCTTTGAAAGTAAGCGATTGGAAAAGAACCATGTCTTGCATAGAGATAGTGTAATGACTTGAATTACGTGAGCGAGACCGCAGGAGTCGTTTCCTTGTAGATCACTTATGAAACAAGTTTCTCCTGAAAGCAACCTCCAATCTCCATCACGAATCCACCCTCACTGAAAATGGATGTGGCCGAGGCCTTCCACATAATAAACCCTTATTTGATGTTCCCATTAATGTAGTCTCCGTAGCCCATGATAGTCTGCTGAAATGATCATTCGAACAGGCTGGCTGATTCTTGCAATAAAGTTTGATAACAGTTTAAGATTGCTGTCATGTGTGGGGAACATCCATCAACAATCAGAGAATGATCGTATCACACATTACCTGAGGCGACCACAGATGGAATAGAAGTAGATGTGGAACTGAAATTTTAGGGTTCAGTAGCGGTTATAGTAGATATACATACATCAATAGCTTTAGGTATCCACTTAAATCCTAGGGTGTTATATATCCATTTACATGTCTCCAACTAGTATTTGCTTTAGTCTTACTGAATGCACTAGGTGGTACTACATTCCTAGGAGGTGAACGGGAGCTACAGGGACACAAAGCGCTGTTAGAATCTAAAGAAGGCGGTCTAAACTACCAGGACTTAGAACGATTAGTGGGCTAGAGGTATTCCGTTCTTAGGATCCTTTAAACGAGAGATGATAGCTTTAGCAACACATTTATCATGACAATCAGAATTCATACTTGTACGACAAATATCACCATCATCGGTGAATATCAAAAGTACTTAACGGTTTAGCATTTGTTACATCACTATTTCTATTACATTTTCGGCCTTAATATCTATAGTGGAGGCAACGTGAGTCTTATTCATAGTCCTAGGGTGTTCTTCACTTTAGCATTCCAATTGATCTTTTCTTAGAGTCGCAACTTCCTATTCTTGATGCAGTGCTCTAGGCATGAAGTGGGGCGTTGGAAAAACGAAACTATTCCGTTTAAGTAGAAGGAGAGCGTTAGCAACTTGTGATTTGGCAGTAGGGATTCTAGGTTCATGAGTACTAAGTGTTATTGGGGCTAATCTCTTAATGATGGTTGGCGGAAGTTGTTCATACTTTCCTAACATTTCTCTTAACTTGAAGATAGTGTGTATCAGATCTTGATTTTGAATGACGAACATTTCCAACAAAATGCATAACTTCTTTAGTGTGTGCAAGATAATGATCAAGTTCATTTGATGCTTCATCACGAGTCTTTTTGAGTAAATCAAATATGACACCATATTCCTTTTAACTTTTACAAGTTCTTGTTCATATTTTGAGATTTGACACTTAAAAGACACGTTTTGATCATCCTGTTGCTCAATTTTAGGATCGAGAAGATATTTTGATGCATGGCTAGCGATTTTGTGTTAAAAAGCAAGTTGTTGATCGTGAATATCTTTTTGACACCAATTAAGACGACGTATTGCATTTGAAAGTTTGTTTGACAATCGTTTGTTTTCAACTTTTAAGGACTCGATCTGAAGCACATTATCGGTGTTCTTAACATTTACCACAGAATTACAGGATCTCAGCAGAGATATGATCAAATGCATATGACAAAGAATTCAATAACACAGCATTATGGACATCGGCATAGATGACATCTTCCAAGAGTCGATCAACATCTTTTCTCAACATTTTCTTTTTCCGTTTAGTATTAGAAATAGATGTTTCTGTTTTCTCGACAACGACCTTCATCAATCCAAGTTCCTTATGAAAGTCCCTTTCCCAAGACAATGCACAACTTTTCAAATTTTTAACATTTGGTAAAAGATGTTTCTGAAAAATATCTCTTTGTTCTCGCTAGAGCGATTGAAAGTGTTGAACTTTGATTTGAGAATGATATTCTATCTCATGTTGTAAAAGTTTTGAGGTCGACCATGAAAATGTCAAAATATCTGAGAATTTTGCGATTTTCGGGTTTTGAGTTTACTTCACTGATGGAAGGTAAAGGACCATAAGTTTGTGCATAATCCGGTTGGGGATTAACATTAGAAGACTCAGTGTGTTTTATGATTATCCTTGGTGTGTTAGAAGAATCCGTTGGTGTGACGAAAGTGACCGCTTTTGAATAGTTAAAAGGTTTGTTGTAAACAATATTTTCTAATTTTGATCGACCTCGTCTTACGCATCTAATTCCTCTTGGCGATGATATTCAACAACACTCATAACCGGAATTATCAATTTTATATTACACTTTGGAAACTTCGGGATTTGGTTTGAATGCTTTGGTTGAAAGCTTAGGTTTGTAATCGGCAAGATTCGGTCCATATCCATTTGGATTTGGTTTTAAAGTAAACTTTTCAATGGGTGTGACCGACTCGCCATGTTTGTAAACAACAGTTTTAAACTCTTTAAGTTTGTTTTGCAAGCCGATGATTTCTTCAAGATGATCATCTATTCGTTTCTATGAATGCTTTTTGTATCGAAGCCTGTTTTGACAAGTTAACAGCTCAGCCTTAGCTTTTTGATTTTCCAAGGTGAGGCGTTAATTTGCTTTTTATGTTCATGTTTGATTGTTCTATTTAGACAATAAAGCATTCTTGAGCGGCTAGATCACCATCTGTCTTTCTAAATATTTTTAGTTTTGATGAGATTTGGAAAAGGCGCTTCAAAACCGTTTTCATGTTTTCTTGAGTTTTGAAAAAGTTGAGTTGCTTTTGTAAACATTCAAAATCCTTGGTTAACAGTGCATTTTTGCATTTCAAGTCAGATTAATGGCATGACATTTTTCCACTATGGTTGATTGGTCTTGTATTAAAGCGAGCAAAATCCGGATGAGGCAAAAGTTCATCGTGTTCAGCGTGAGTCTCAACATGATCATTACTGAGATCCTCAAGTATAACCACGGAGTCAATTTGATTATCAAGGAAACCGTTTGGTCATCTTGATCGTCAAATATAACTACTGAGGTCTAGTTGAAAATCGTCCGAATGAGATGTGGACAGCATTTTGAACATTCACGAGCCTTGCCGGATTGGAGGTTAGCGGAGATATGAGATCGAGATAAATATGGTTTGTTCGGTACACGAGACAAGCCATCGGTGTCATACCTGGGCTGTCACTCATGTGTAACTCATGCATATTAGCCATCAACATAATAGGCTGCATTGGCGCAAGTCCTCTATATCATCATCGATTGACATTTGCCATAAAGCTCGTTCTTTGTTTGTGAGTTCCACCGACTTCATCCTTAAGAGCCAAAGAAGAGCCTCTTTGAAATAAGCAGCGCCCTAGTCCTTGGCTTTGGGCATGCATTAGCCAGTGTCCCTTCTCATTGCAGTTGTAGCATCGAAGACCATTCAACCCATCTGCGGGGCATTTCCTGTTCCACCAGCTTTGGAGCTCGATTGTTATTCCTACCCAGCATTAAACCCTTGACCCTTGCCCATCCGGCGTTCCTATAACCACGATTACGATTCGAACTTCAATTCATCCATTGTTCACAACACTTGATTCCTTGTAGTAGATGAGGCGAATACGGTTGTTGGATTTGTTGGTATAACGGCTAAAGGCATTAGCAATCATAGCAAATCCTTGTTGCAATGCTTCGAAAGGATCAGATTCCTCATTAGCTTCGGCTTGAGCATTGTTGTTGTTGTATGGAACCAATTGAGTTTGTTGAGATTGAGGTTGTGAAGGATCATATGGTGTGATTGTAGTAGTTGGTTGAGTTCTTTGGTTGAGGAGAATAACTGTTTTGAGCATATAAGGCAAGTTGTTGATTTTACGGATGTGTCGATGGGAGCAATTTGAGCACGGAGAATCCTTTCCCTATCAACTTCCTTTTCATGAGGCTTCAAGTAATAGTACAATAATCCATATGTAGATTGATGCATGTTTTTCGCAAACTTGAGGAGAAAAATGACATACTTCTCCCATTCGGGACCAAGACTACTTAGGAACTTAGTATTCCTTTGCAATTCTTGGCATGATGATGTTGTGTTTATCCAAATCATTGATGATGTCTGAAAATCGGTGATGATAGGACTCGAGTGTCTCTCGAGGTTCAATCATGAAGTGTTCATAAGCCAAGTAAGTTTTGGATTCCAAATTTTCCGATTGAGTACTGAGATCCTTCCATAAGAAGGCGAATATGATCCCACATTTTTCTTTGCGTCTTTTGAGCATCAACACTACGAAGAATTGGGTTTGGTAATCCTAAGAGGATATATTCCATTGCAAGCTCATCAGCTTCATAGTGTAGAAGTTCTTGAGGATTCAAGTGCTTGAACATAGCAATGTTCGTTTGTTCATCTCTTGGTGGAATGGCATTTGGATCTCCGGGGTACAATGACAGTAGGCATCTCAAATGGACCTTCCAAGATAACACTTCTTTAAGAACTTTCCATGTGGCTTCTTTAGATCACAAAACCTAAAGAACCTTATCACCCATTGATCGTAGTTTCCCGGAGTGAGCATTGGAGGTCTATCAAGTGATCCAGCATCATGAATTGATTGTTGGTACGCTTAAAGCTTCAAACATCTTTGCAAACCAAGTGGGTTCCTTCATAGTGTTCCTTGATGGATGTTGATTGAAGTCATTTGTGTACGGTTGAACTTGAAGACTTGGTGATGGTTGAACCATTTGAGGTTGTGGATTTGCAGAAAGTTGTGGAGTATGTTGTTGGTTAAATTGTTGTTGATAAATTGCTTGTTGTTGATTCCATTGTTGATGTTGTGGAGTAAGTTGTTGTGGACGTTGAGAATAAGTGTAAGGGAAATAGTTAGAATATGGTGGTTGTGACATGTTGAAAACTTGTGTAGGTAAAAATGGATCTTTGTAGTCGAATGAACCTTTGTTGATGAAGTATCCTTAGGCGTAGAAATCACAATAGCCAAGTAACATTTATGCGTAAAAACACCAAAGTTACGCGTAACAATCAAGGTTGGCGTAGATTTAGCTTCTGCGTAAGTATGGAAAAGACTCTAAAGTTATGCGTAGACACAAAGTTAGGCGTAGAAAATTAGGCGTAGGATTATCTTATGCGTAAGACGAGGATTAGGCGTAAGATAAATCTTAAGCGTAGGATTCTACTGGCGTAAGCTTTATGCTTATGCGTAATTTTAGGGTTTTATCCCAAGTGATCTTTTACACTTCACATTGCAAAAGATATCCAAAGTCGACGTATTTTCAGACTTATCCAAGTAGGAAAATACGGAATAAACCACGAAAATGAAGATCAAACCAAGGAAATACTTACGCGTAGTTTTAGGGTTTTACTACGCATAGGTTTACTCGTAAATTTGATTTTGCTCAAAGTTGTTTCTAAACAGTTTTTGTGTGATGAAATAGCTTCAATAACACCAAAAGACACAAAAGTGTGAAACTTGTTGATCCAAAGCTCTTAAAAGCGGTTATGCGTAGGACTTAACCCTCATACAAAAACAAGTAGAAAAACAATGATCCACACATAAAGTTCCAAACTTTTTGCCAAAAACAGTAATTTAACACCTTATAACGTTGAAAGGACAAGAATCTTGGATTAAAAGGTGAAAAAATCAAGTTTTTAAGTGAGCCAAAGCTCTCGGTATCTTTACGCGTAAGACCATAAAAACTTTACTTCAAAAGCAATAACGATTCACCCAACTAGTTGTGATTGATACCACTGTTAGGTCACAAGGTTTACCACACAAGCATAAGAAAGATAGAGGCGATGAACAAGTAATCAAACACACACACGCGATAATAGTGAGGCGGTTGCAGCGTGAGGGTATGTGAAAGAAATAACTTGAACAACCAACCCTCAAGTGAGGGTTATTACATAGTATTTATAGGAGGGAAGCTAGGGCAACACTCCTAGTCCCTTCCTTTCTCCTATGGGCTTGGGCCTAAGCTCATGGGCCTTCTACATAAGCTTAAGGCTAATAACAAACATAAAGGCCATAATAAGCTAACTATTACATATGAGTAACTAACACTTGAATAAGGTTTAGGAGTGATTCCAACAAAAACACCCCACCTAATTCCTTCACTTCACATTTATTACTCTCATCTAACTAATCCCACGCATAAAAATCGTTCTTCAAATCCAGTTACTTGATCATGAATCATAGTAAGTTATTACGTGTTTTATAACAAGTTTTTAAACAATGGTTTTGAATTTTTCATAAATCCAACGGTTAAAACTTGAAATTTATTGATTTTTGTGTTCTCTACGCATAAAGCGTATGAACACCAATCAAGTTTGTGTGTTTGTGGATGAAATGACTGTGTCAAAATGTTTTCTCAACATCCATGATTACATTTTAATCACTTAATCACACCCAGATATATGATTTGATTGATTTTGGAAGTTAGGGTTTATGCGTGAAGTTTGGGTATTTTCAAATGAGAACGTTTTTGGTGATAAAGATTGTTGTATAAGGTTGTTATCAAGTTAAATTGATCATGTCTAGGCCCAGATATCACTTTCGAAATACTAATGATTCATAAATTGGAAACTAGGGTTTATGTTCATACGGTTTGGGTATTTTTGATTCACTTAGATTTTGATGTTAAAACTTGGATAAATCAACTCTATATGCTTCCTAGACTACCTAGAAACACTTTGATGCAATTCCTTTGGCTAGATATCTTACGCGTAAACCTTAACTTTAGGGTTTAGGCCTACGCATAAGTATGTCTACTCGTAAACTATTTGATAAGTATTCATGCCATGATCAGTTATAGAATGAATGTATGTGTTAATATTGATGTTATGATGATTTTATTTAGGCTTGCTACTGTAAAACTTCAGAATCAAGGTCATTGAATCTCTCGCATAGGATCACCTTACGGCGTAGAAGGTTATCGCGATAAGAGTAATCTTACTGTGGCGTCTACATAAGGTTCTACAATGGGACTACGGCGTATCATGTGAAGGATATCGCGTAAGCGGATGACCTCGCGCAGCATAAGGTCTACTCTTACGAGTAAACCTTCTGCGCGTAAAGGTTTACTCTATCGCCTGGCGTATTAAGCTCTACATATAAAATTTTGCTCAAATGAATGTGGATGCACCTGAGGTTATTTCAGATCACGACATGGTACGCTCATTATCACGTGACTTAGGACTCGTAACAATCATTATCACTTTACATTCTATAACTAGACAATAAGACCTTCTGTTGACTAACATTATCACTTTGGTTCTTTTGGCTAATGTTATTTCAGATCACGACATGGCTGCTCAAATGAATGTGGATGCACATGAGGTTCTCACTATTGCTGATATCTTCCCAAATGGTTATCCGAGAAAGATTGGAAAGAACAACCTTAGGGTTGACTTTGACTCCCTCACATGCTCAGAATCTTCTTGTCTTCAATCTTTTGTGGATATTCTAAGGAATCATCCCTACGGAATATGCTCTCACACTACACTACGATTGAAATCTACATTCGGCAATTAAGGACTTCTATCATCCTGAGATCAGCAATGTCAAAGTCGTTAGCGATGTTAATCACAAACAAGTCACTATCACTCCTGACTTACGGCTGGGTACTTATCATTCCGGACATCAAGTGCAAGCTGACTTCTTTGCCACACCTCTTGAAGATCAGGTTAACGCAATTTCTACTTGATATTGGCTATGATGAAGCGTCGGGAATTATTAACAAGCACTCTCACGTGGAGCTTAAGAACATTCCTCAACCGTGGAGAACCCTCTACATCATCATTACTAAATCTGTCTCTGGTCATGGCGGTGGCTATGAGCATCCCAAGCTCATGGGCTGCAAGTCTTCGGTCATTGATCAATAAGAAGGACATCGAAATCGAAGCACAGATATGGGATGACATGATGTCATTTCACAAGAAGCTTGGCTCAAAGATTCCCTATGTCGGATACACTGTGAAGCTTTTGATCCGGAGAGCACTTGGGCTTAATCCGATATTCCCAAGAGGCTCAATGACCTTGACAATCACGGCGTGTTGTCGAACCTATCCTTTCTATCCGGAATCAAGGAATCGACAACAAAGAAACAAGGTGCCGTCTTTGCTGATCACCTCCGACAAATGAAATCAAAAAGCTTGAAACATACAAAAGGTATCAAGTAGCGATGCGAGAAGGCAAAGTTGGTCATCTCGATGAAAACATACGGAACTCCTACTCGGAGAACGAAGAGGAAGTCTTTGGAAGTGCAATAAGCGAGAGAGTCAAAGGAAGGTCCCAAGAGGAAACCTACTCCAAGGAAGAAAGTTCCCTCCAAGGCGATCCTATTCCTACACAGAACCACAAAGAAAGCTAGGAGAAAGCTCACGAAGATACACAATCGGGCGAGGAGGTCCACTACTCTGAAACTGCAAATGATGACTCTCCATCGATTACCAAAACCTCCTAGTCCAATAGCTGAACATGGCAAAGGAAAGACTCACGTATACGCCATATGATGAAAGCTTCGAGAAGATATGAAGAGCAACTGGATAAATCATACAAGAAGAAGTTCAAATTCGTTCGACTTCAACACGTTGCACAACAATTTGCTAAATAACAAATGGGTGGCCCGGAGATCAAGTGGTGTGACTCAACCTTCACCGAGATCGATCGCGGTTAATCAACCCGATAAGGGATGCGGGTGCCACCACTGGTACAACAACAAAAGCGTGTTGAAGACACTATTGAGTATGATTTTGAAGAACGAGAATCGAGAAGCTAGAGATGGTAAAGGATGAGAAAAGGCTGCAGTCAAAGCCAAAGCTGATGAACAAGCTAAGGCTGGCAATGAAGAAGATGTTGAGTATGATACGTTTCTTCTAGATAGTCCCTGCGATCAAAGGAAGAAACTTCGAACCACCAAAGGACCGGAGTCTCCTCACATCTCATCATCATCGATTCTTCTTCACTCTTCACCACCACCATCAAAAGATCAACCAAATCATCATCGGATCGATTGAAGAAGCCACCTCGATCTTGGATTTCTCATACTCATGAAAGAATTGTGAAAGTTGTCCAACAAGTCAGAAAGAAGGACATGCTCTCTGGCTGAATTGGTTTCTTGACCAAATGCATATCTACATGATGAGAATGACAAGATCGAATGAAAGGGGAATACATCTGAAAGCTCATGCGGGATGATCTACAAGGGGAAATGGGCCAGAATGATGAAGGCTACACTCACAAAGTACCTTAGGATATCGTTCCTAAAGTCACAAAGGAGATGTTTACCAGACAACTATATCCAAATCTTATGCAAATAGCCAAGCAAACTATAAGATCAACACCCTTAACCGTCACAAATCAATCCATCGATCCTGTAGTTTTCTCGGATAATGAATTAGTGGCCAAGCTTGTCACACAAATGTCTAAGCGATGGGACATTTACTTGATGAAGGAAAGTTGTTTCAAGCATTGTTGGACTACCAACTCAAGAAGCATCGCAGATTGATGAAAAGTCAAGCGTCTTAGAGGCGATGAAGATAAATATCGGGGATAAGAATGATGAAGCTAAGCGACAAAAGAAGTGCGGTGAATCATCTTATATGCCACCACCTCCCCAACGGCCTCTTGCTCAACAAAGGTCCCCTCCTCGTTCTTCACTGATAAACCTCATGATTACGAGACACCACCCCGGACTCAAAACCGGTGATTACTTTGAGTATACTGGTGGTGACGATGAAGAACACCATGAGCCCCTACAACAACCCACCTCTCCTAAACAAGTAAAGAAACGGAACCCTCATCTAGGCCTAAAGCGAGGAAGAAAAAGCCCAAAGGCGGCGTCCTCATGGCTAGATGAAGACACCAGAGAGGAATTTGAATGGTTTTCTACACTTGTCAATTCCACTCCCTACCCTTAAGAAGGTCAAGATCCGGTGAGCGGTAATACATTGGAGCATGCTAAGATTATGCAAGAAAAGTTCCATGTGAAGAAGATGGCGAAATCGAGTTGGTAGAATCAAGAATGAAGCTTTTCAAGCGTGGAAAGATAGCTCGAAAGTGCCATCAAGGTCGAATATCACCTTAAAACATTGCTCGAGCTATGTCTAACAACATGGATTGGCTCAACCCAGAAGAAAATATCGACTTCACCAAACGGGACAACCCTCCATACTACACCGGTGGGTCAAACCTCTACCAACAATTGGCCAATGAGGATGAACCAAGGATTCCATTCCGATATTTCTTCCGAGAGACTTGGATTTTCTTCACATGGTGGCGATGGTTCAAGGAAATAGCTACATCGTTGACACTTCCATTCAGCGGCTATATACTCGAGGCGCATAGCCATCGAGGAACGTGCCAATCACTTGTTCTCCAACAAAGTGGAAGCCTACGACCTAGATGCCTGTCGGACGGGATTCATCATTGGCGGGCAGCCGAAGAATCTACTACGGTTGCCAGGTTAAGAGTCTCAACATGCAGTATTCAGTTCTAAAGTATCGTTGCCATCAAACACGTCGATCTTTCATCTAAGTGGGACTACACCTTCCTAAAGAATATCGTGGTCATACGACAAGATGAAAGGTTATGCATTCTCGAAAGGCTGACTTTGAGAATTTGTCTATCAAGCGACATCGAAGACATGTACCTTGCCAAAGTCAGGGTCATATGAGACAATTCTCACTGCGGTACAGCGTGAATTCATCAAGTCGGTGCTCATCTTCATCGAGGCGCATAGTTATCCAGAGCGTGTAGAAGATCTCGGTGGCGGTTGAATCTTATCGGACTGTGTCAACTTCACTCCACCGCGGCTTGATCTACCCGACATCAACGGCTTCACAATATACGCTCATCAACAAACCTTCGGCATCGTTTTACTGCGTGAACTTCAAAGAAATTGCTTGATGGCGTGGAGAGATCTTCATAAGTTTGGAGATCACACTTTGAAGATGGTTAGGGACGGATTGGCTTACCGGGTTGAAGGATATACACCAAAAGATCGGGTCTCCTAAGCGATGGAATTCTCAGGATCGAAGGGGCGTGAAGAGGATCATCACCATGATTGATGAACGGTTGTATAGAAGGATCGAGTTAGTGAAGCTATGTTGGTGAAATTGCGACCCGGAGAAACATCATCGGCTTTCAGCACTCATTCTGGCGACATCTACGGACTCACGGTACCCCTTAGGCGCTACTTCTTTCATTATAAATTTGGATGTTTGATCTAATTATGTCAATGGCAGTACGCACATTACGATTGTACAACCGTACTTGTAAATAAAAGGACCACGTAGTGCGCTTGATTGCCACAATCCTTATAAAAGGAATGAAAGCTTCTTACTTTTGAGTAAAACCTATCAAACCTTTCACTTTTCAAGGTTTTGCTCAAAAGAACAAATACTTTCCCTTATGATTTTCAAAACCTCAACCGTTTATATCACTTGTTGAGGAGTATAACTTAAAACTTTGTTCACAAATTGTTCACAGTGGTCATTCTTCCATAACACTGAAATAGTCATATTTATTCTCAAATTTTCAAAAATAACATCATATATGCCATTTTGAGGGGAGAAAATACGTGATAAGAAATATGTTGTGTCAATGCAAATGAATCTTTGTGCTATAGACTTAACCCATGAATTGACGAGATCTTAGCTGTTAGTAACTTCGAAAAGACTTGTCGGGCGGGTAATAATTTCAAGCTAGTTAGCTAGTGATGTAAGCGTGTCTCCATAAAGGACTTGTCTGAGTAGAATGTACCATTAGAAACTCTTGGTAGACATGAACTCGGCGGGTTTGACAACCTTTGAGGATTGTCTACACCTTCAAGGTAGTTATTAGAGCTAGTTGTCACCTAAAAGGCTGACAATGCAACTCTTTAACTATGCCACGTAACCGTGTCTCGCGGGGAATTGTCTATCTTGAGTTGATCAATTCAAAATGTGCGGCGCTCTTTCCTCACTTTGTGCATTATAACGGTTAAAACTCTTAAGCACATGTGGAGGGGGAGTATTTATGCAAAATCTTATCTCAACCGTGGTACTAAAATGTTTTCATTCACAAACACTTTGAGAGATTTTTTCTATGATGGTTTTATGGCAACATAGGTTAGTCATGGAGTTATAAGGTGACTAAGGTTAGGAAGAACCATCCTATGATCCACAGTGGAGGGATCTACCCCAGGACACCACAAATAGTTAGAATTTAGAAGTCCTTAGGTATGATTATAAAAAGGAGAATTGGGAATCGGAGAAAGAAGGAGTTGAAGAATTAAAAAGAAATGCAAAGAAAGGGTGAAAAAAATAGCCCTCCAATTATTCAACTTAGGGTAGGACAGGGTTCAATTCATTTGCCTACTGGTTGTCACTAGATGACACAGGTATTAAAGATTAAAAGTCGTCATGGACCCAGTGACGCATGCACTAAACCTTCTTATCCACTCAAGTTTCTCTCAACAGAAGCTTGTTTCATTCTCACAGGGAACCCTACGTAAACTTTCGGCTTTCTCTTAAACCAATTTACAATTAAGATAAGAAACAACATAACAATAATCAATAACTAGGTTTCATAGATCTAAGCAAACACACAAGAAATTTAGCTACACATGGTAAACAAGCAAGCATACACACAATCAATCGAATAAGGGATAGACATAATGTTACTTTGGATTAAAATACTTATCTCGATGTGTAAAATAGGGTATAGGATCCTATGATACTGTCCAAATCAGACTAAAAATGATTTAGGGTTTTTTCTCCAAAAGTATACCTCTCTAAATGCCGAAAACTCGAATTCTATATATAGATTTACAACTACGACGACGTCACCTTTTGTATGGGACGCCGTCGACTACATGTCGATCATTAGGGGTTTTCGTGGGGCCAATTCATCGATGGGATGGCGTCACCTTAGAGTTGTGACGCTGTCGGGCTTCAGTTGGGATGTCGTCTTGATTCTATATTTGGGAACATGCGAGATGAAAACTATGAATGACGCCCTTCAATATTAAGGGGTGACGCCGTCATGTTATTTAACCAAAATTTCCAGTGAGCCGTCACGTGCATGTTTAGATCAAGTCATCATAGAGGGACGGCGTCGCCCTTTGATTGGGACGCTGTCAGGTACTGTTGATCATCTTTGACTGGCTTCGATATTGACTTTTTCATTTTCTTCATGTATTTGCTCCTTTTCGTCAAAATATGCTTCATTCCAACATTTTGCTTCCAAGAGACCTAAAAAGTGAAAATGAACGAAATTAAGCAGTAACGGATATAAAAGTGGTCGATTTAGGGCTTAAATGACCCCCTAAAAGCGTACGTTTTAAATCCTTATGGAATATCCCTACACTTGGTATTTGCTTGTCCTCAAGCAAATGTGCTTTTGGCCAATCAATTTATAAGTTAGGGGGCATGGAGCATGGGTTTAAAATAATTCACAACAAGTAAAAGCACCTTAATAGTCATAACAAGCACGGAAATTATACACTAGCACCTCACAAGTGGTGTTTGGATTCTCTCATCTCTCGGGTTTATATGAAATATAATAAATAGAAATGGAAGATAAACACTCATTACCTGGCATAGTACATAGATTACAATAAGCTTGAGACTAGATCAAACCTCCACCGCTTTGGCGTAAGCACCTAGGAACAACTATCTAAGAGGTCTTCATAAGGGTTGTAACGTTAAGCTTACGGTAGGGAAACAAAGGGTTTTGTTGGATAGGGGATATTTATTGGTGGCAAGTCAAAAATCTTATGTTACAAGCATGAAAAGCGTGGCATTGCTAAGCCAAGACTCGACTCACTAACTCTAGACTTGAAACAAAACAAACATAACTTTAAAGACATAAACATAAAGATAGATGTAGGATGGTAGCCCATATGTTTTTTCTTCATTTTTTAGACACTCTTTTTTTTTTATTTTTTTCATACATTTTACTCTACCATCCTCTATGATAACATCAAAATATAAGGGATTTATAGGAGCATACCTACACATGATTTTTTATTTCTGTAACACTAATTGACCCGATTTGAAAAGATCAAAACACTTGGAGTATTTAATTACGTAGACAAAGGGAATATGAATTTATCGTTCTTTCCCGTTACTCCATAAAATATTACTTTTACCTATGAGTCCCAATCATCCCAAAACTGTGTAAAAAAGATATGACTTGACTTAGCAACCATGCAAGTAACTAGATATTTGAACTAAGGGTTTAGTAATGATAATAATAATGCACTAAAGATGAGTGCATACAAGGTAGGCTAAGGCGATTTGGGTGTACATTTGGGGGTGGATTGTAAACAATGTTGTTGGATCGATATACTTTAATCAAACTAACTTAACTAGCTTGTTAAGGTTTAATAACCTCGGATAAATCCTAAGTTATTAACAAAGAAACACTGAGCAATCTTTATTAAGTACGCGGAATTTACTTAACAAAGCTAAGAAGAATAACCTATTATTATAAACTCTAATTACGCTTATTATGAGATACTCTAATACAACTCTAAGATAATCGAACTTCTCTCTAAAACACTAATCAACTTGTGAATTCGTAAACTCTAAAACTCATAGACTCATTGACTTCGTACCTCTAATGCCAATCTAGGAGTCCTTTTATAGACTCAAGGATATCCTAGTCGGTTTACAATTGATAACCTTGTACGACAAGTAATCTAAACATAGAATACAATACTTTCTATAAATGAATAACAGTTCTTTTGTTCTTGCAGTACTTTGACTTTTAGATGCAGTACTTTGACTTTGTCTTTAGCAGTACTTTGACTCTTTGACGTATTCGATTACTTTGACTTATAGTACTTTCATATCTTGATTACTTTCATGTCTTGACACTTTCATATCCCAACAATCCTTCCCTAACTTGAATTCTACTTGCTTGACTTCAAGTTCCTTTGTAAATATATCTTTAACAACTTCATCTTTAAGGACAGATTGTTTCTTAGTCTTTAGATTGTATCTCTGTAGTGTCTGTGCTTGTCAAAGTATCTCTTAGAATTGTTCTTTCTCAATGACATTCAAGCAAGCTCCATCTTTTCACAACACGGCAACATATGACAATTTGTACATTAATTGAGTTTAAGTTGCATACTATTCTCATCACTTCCAGGTGTGTTAACTCCTGTGAGAGGTGAATCATTGAAAATTTAATGGATTTAGATCTCTTTACCATAGCCATTATCTTTGGAGTAGCCAAATGTTTTGGTGTGTAAGACCATGGTACATTGATAACCATATGATTTTTTAGCAAATCATCACTATCAACGATTTGATTTGTCTTTACCAAAGTGTACCCATACGGACTAGTTAGTTCTTCTATCTAATGGTGAACTAATTACCAATAATGGTTTTTCCCCTGCCTTTACCACAAGCCATTTTCTTGTGGGCTAGCCAACTCTTCACATTAACCGATATGGTGAGTTGATTACCATACAACTTATTAGCAAGTTGTCAACTAAAAACGGAGTTGATATATCTTTACGAGCGTTTCCTCATGGATTAGCCAATCCTTTTGTAACCATGGTGGATTGATTACCTATTTGATGTTTCCATCTCAAAATCCATTTAATTCACTTAACCTTTGTTTCAAAATATTTGAAATTTTAACAAAAATCACTTAATTTGGTTTTAAAAGCTGCGAAGCGGTACTTTGATGAAAGTCTTGTTTGATCAGCGATACTTTGAATAAAGTCTTGATTTATCTAAAATAAATTATTCAATAAAACTCATACCAGTTTATTCATCTTCTTCACAATGGTAGTCGGTTGATAAATAGATTGATAACCATGCAAGCAGTTTCATTATCCTCTTCTACTTCCAATCCATGCTCTAACATTCTTCTCATGAGCTCAACTGTGAGAGGATATCTTCGGTTTACAAACATGTGTATCATTTTACCATTCTCGGTTCTAAAACATGAACTCCAGATTCTTCAAAGAATCTCCAGCAAACAATTTCCAGTTTTCTTGATTTTTCCATATATCATCAGGGCTTTCCTCTTTTGTTTCCCACATAGTTAAAAGATATCCAAGCAAAACCAGACCAATTCCTTCTGATGGAATATCTCCAAAATAAGCTTTTACCACATTATAGAGATAGAATAGATCCACTCTATCTATAATATGTAACAAATCCCATAACCTATTGAAAACTTTGAAGCTTTCATCTTCCTTATGAAAAATCATATAATCTCCTTCTTTGGATTTCACAATATCAAAAGCACTAATCTGAGATCTGTTCATCTTCATGTCTGTATCTTCTTTTGAATAATCAAAATCTACCACTCTGAGATAATTTCTTAATGCATCTTTAGACTCAGATCTTAATTCAACTCTTTCTTTCTTTGAGAACTGTCTATCTGTATCTTGAGTTTTTCTTTTTTCTTTTTAAGCTCTTCTTCCTTTCAGCTTCAGTCCAAAAATCTTCTTCTCTAAAATCCTTGATATCTGCAACACTCTTCTTATAAGCTTACGTCTGCATCATAGAGTCTTTTCATGTCAACATAGTTCAAACTTCTTGATCCTTTATACCCTCGACCTTTCAAATATGCCATCATAGCATTTCTGTCCTTAGCTAAATTAGGTCTTCTAGGCATGTATCTAACAGGAGTAGGTGATTGTAATGGTTCTTCACTTGCATCTAATTGTTCTTGCAACTTCTTAGCCACTTCTACTTTGAGCTTCTTGACTTCTTGGTATGCTCTATCTTTAGCATTTAACTCTTCTTGAAGCTTTCTAGCGGCAGCTTCATTCCTAGCAACTTCAATTTCTCTAATCTCTGCCAAAGTAAGTTTCTTCTTCTTTTCTTCTACTAAAACACCTTTCCCTTTATCCTTAGGATCAATTGCAGGTTGAGAAGTTCTTTGTTGTTCATCTTCTTGCACTTCTCTAATAGTAACACCTCCTCTAGGTTGTGATAAATCTTGAAAAATTGTAGCAATGAACTCATCATCACTTGCAGAATAAATTGGTTTGAGTATAGCTTCCTCCTCTTCTTGTATAACAGTTGTAGAAGGACCAACTTCCTCTTCAAAATTCAAAACTCTTGGAGTTATCACCTCTTGTCTAAAAGTACTTTCTTTGTTGGCAGTACTTTGTTGTTCGGTACCTTGTACTTGTTCGAGTACCTTGAACTTGTTCATACCTTGAACTTGTTCAGTACCTTGAACTTGTTCACTTGTTCATTAGTACTTTTCGGGTTCTTTCTCCTTCTCAACATCTTCTTTCAAATTATCTCTTCTAAATTCCTCCCCAAGTTGACAGAAGATTGTTGATGAATCTTGTTGGCGTTTGTTTTCTTAGACTTGCTTTTTGCCTTCTTTTCTTGGATTTAACGATTCAAAATTGTTGAACTAAGGCCACACAAAAGTCTTTAGCCTTCTAAACTTGAGGTTTTAATTTCTTTATTTGTTTGGCTTGAACTCGTAGTCTTTTTCAACTTGACCAACTCCGTGTCAAAACATAGTTATCCAATGTGATGTCATCGGAGGTATGGTATGTATCCTCTCCTAATAGGTTAATGATCCTCTTGTTGAGAAGCGAGGCAGACCCTTGTGGAGATGGAGAAGGTGAAGCTGCAACATCTTCTTGATGTTCAAGATTACTAGGAGAAGCGACACCTTGTAGAGATCAGATTACCTTCATTTGATGTAGCCTGTGAAGAAGCGTGCGAGCGGCAACCTTCATGGTATCATCGACTTCAGATGTCGGCTCTAACAGCTGAACAACTTCCATCATGGAAGTAGTTAAAGGAGTATCTTGACCCCTGAATAAAATACTTCTTTTGGCCATAAAAGTAAAAATCTTCGATTGTTGAACAACAACGAAGCAATAAAGCTGTAGGTTTTGCACATCGAGAAAGTTGCTTGTTCAAGAAAACACTGTATAAACCTTGGGTACATAATCCAAGTTGATCCATGTGAAATATGTGAGAGCATTCCATCCAGTATGAGCCTTGAGAAGTTAAAAACTCTATCTGTAGCTAACCCAACCATAGCGGAATGCTATATTTGACCCAAACTGCTCCCAAGAGGTACTCTTAGCACTTATGCAATGTAGCAACACATGAACCAAAAACTTCAATGCAGGACAAAATAGTTGTTTTCGAAATGTTTGTTCATTCAAAGAACCTTCATAACCAATATGCCGAAAAGTATCCCATATCAACTGCTTTTCAAACCTTATAGCCCCATCTGCATCATTGAACAATAAATCTTCTCGGATTGAGGCCTTGATGTAATCTTAATAGTTCTCCGACAGCAATAGTTGATCGAATATAATATTCATCATTCTCCATGTTTTCTCTAGCATTAGCCCAAAACTCTTGAATCCAGGGCTCAATTATATATGGCTCCATTAAAAGAGCATAACTGATAGGTGAACTAGTAAGATAATCAATTATATCATGAAAAAGGATATTCGCATCAGTCTTATCCAAATTAGCGACCATATTATGCTTTGAAAGAGTAGGACGATTCGCCATTGTTGATTATGTAAGCACAAAAAAATTGTAATCGAAGAATATGAATATGATGAGAGAAAGATGGAAAAGATTCTAATGTATCAATATGAGGGAAAATCGGAAAGTAGGTATTTATAGGTGAGATTTGAAAAATCACGGCCTAAAATAACATTGTTACCGTTAGCAATAATTACCCTCAAGATATCGTTGGAGCAGTACTTTAATAAGACAAATAGTACTTCCACGTAAGCGTTACTTTCCCAAGCAGTACTTTCCAAGCGGTACTCACGATTACTTTTCCAATTTCTTCAGTATTAACTAAGTATACATAACTAACCTCCCCTCAAGTAATACACAGGACTATACAAATACTAAATAGTCCTCCCCTTAAATGTAGCTCAGTAGTTAATCATGCCAATGCTCACCACCAAGTGAGTGAATCTAGAAACATCAAAACCTTTGGTGAGTAAGTCGGCTACATTATCATCTGTGTGAACCTTAACCACATTTATAAGCTCTGCTCATAGCAATCTCTGATAAAGTGATGCCTAATCTGTATGTGCTTGGTCTTGGAATGATAAACTGGATTCTTCACAATACAAATGGTACTCTCATTATCAATGTTGATAGGAGTATTCTTGAAATTGAATCCATAGTCCAAGAGGTGATTTTGCATCCACAACAACTTGCAGCAGCTACATATTAGCTTCGGTAGGGGATGTTCTGCAATTGTTTGTTTCTTGCATTGCCAGGAGACTAATCTTCTTCCAAGATATTGGCATCCTCCAGTGGTTGATCTTCTATCATAGTTATCACTTGCATAATCACTATCTGAAAAATCTTCTAAGTGAAAAGGTGACTCTTTTGGATACCACAACCCCAACTTTGGTTGTTGTTTCAGATAACAAAAGATTCTCTTTACTGCATTCATGTGAGAAATCTTTGGTGAGACTTGATATCTAGCACATAGATAAACTACAAACATAATATCGGGGCCTTGATGCAGTAAGATACATAAGAGAGCCAATCATTGATCTATAAAGCTTGACTTCAACAGGTTGTCCATCTTCATCTTTGCCCAATGAATTGATGGATTTAATGGGTGTAGTGCTGCCTTCATATCATCAAAATTGAATTTCTTAAGTATGTCGTAACATACTTGTCTTGGTGATAAAAATACCTTCCTTTGACTGCTTAACCTGAAGTCCTAAAAAAATCAACTCTCCCATTGAACTCATTTGAAATTCTTTACGCATCAGATCACTGCTCAAACTCCTTAACCATGGACTGTTTGGTAGCCCCAAAGATGATATCATCAACATAAACTTGAACTAACATGATATCTTTCTTGTCTCTCTTGATAAACAAAGTCTTGTCAATAGCTCCCCTTCTATATCCATGTTGCAATAAGAATGTGGAGAGTCTCTCATACCAAGCTCTAGGTGGCTGATGAAGGCCATAAAGAGCCTTAACCACCTTGTAGACTTTGTTTGGGTGTTTAGGATCTTCAAAACCAGGAGGTTGTTTGACATAAACTTCCTCTGTAATCTTGCCATATAAAAAGTCACTCTTTACATCCATCTGGTAAACTTGAAATCCCATATAAGAAGCAAAAGCAAGAAATATTCGAATAGCTTCTATTCTTGCTGAGACAAACACTTCATCATAATCAACTCCTTCTTCTTGTCTGTATCCTTGTGCAACTAACCTTGCCTTATTCTTGATAACATTACCTCTTTCATCTCTTTTGACCCTAAAACCCATCTGGTTCCAATAACTCTCTTCCCATCTGGAAGATCACATAAAACCCAAACTTCTTGAAGTTCAAATTGAAGAAGTTCTTTCTGCATAGCTTCAACCCAACTTTCTTTAGTCAAAGCTTGAGCAATATTCTTGGGTTCTTCTTGAGAGATAAAACAAGTAAATAGACAGGTTTGATGGTCCTTATGATTCAGACTGTTTTGTTTATACACAAAGCTAAGTAAAGCATTGTGAGGTGTAGAAAAAGTCTTAGATCTGTGTCTAGTCATCACTCGTAGTAGAAGGACAAATGATTTGATCAAAAGGATGATCCTTATGAGTTCTTATGTTTGGAGACTGTGGAACTCCATAATTATCCTCCAAATTAGTAACAGCAGCACCTTCATTGGAATTTGGGAAAATACCTTCATCTTCAAATTCATCATCAGTATCTTCTAATCCAGACATGGTATGATCATCCAAATTATCTAAAGTACTGTCATCAGGTGCAAGCGATTACTTTGTTCAAAAGTAGTGTCCAAAGTACTGTGAGAGTATTCTGCAGTCTTGTTCTTCTTCTTTGCCGCTTTATAAGCTCTCCTTTGTTCATCAGTGTAGGAATGTGCTAAAACATCTTGAAGAAGCATCTGATTAAGTTCCTTTTGAATAGATTGATCCTCGCGAGATAAAGAGGATTCGGAACAACGATGCGTTCTTTGTGGAACTTGATTACTTTGTTTAGGACTAACAGGATCTTCATCAGAGGCGACATCAGGTCTAATATGAACTCCATGAACAACATATTGTAAATCTTCTCCATGTACCTGGTTGATTTTCTTCTCTAACAGGTACATAGTTCATAGATGGAGTTAAAACCTCAAGATCAAACATCCAATCGGGACCTTTACCTTTCTCATTGTCTTGATCTTCTAAAAACTCAACATGAAGACAATCTTGAACCTTCTTAGTGACTTTGTTGTATACTCTAAAGCCCTTACTGTTAGTGCAATAACCCAATAAGTATCCTTCTTCTGACTTGCCATCAAACTTCCCCAGAGTATCAATAGTATTTAAAATAGTAAGAGGGCATCCAAAAGGTTTCATAAAACGAATGTTGGGTTTATTGCCCATCATCAATTCATAGGGTGTCTTCATCTGTGGTTTTTGCTGAGACTCTGTTAAGTACATACAGCAAGCGGTACTTACGACTTCGCCTAAGCCCTGAATAGGTAGAAGAATCGCTAACATTGTTCTTCTTTGCTTCAATCAAAGTCCTATTCTTCTTTTCTGCAACACCATTCTGTTGTGGTGTTCTTGCAATACTAAACTCCCTTTTTATGCCTTTGTTAGCACAAAATTCATCCATAAGTTTGTTCTTGAATTCAGTCCCATTGTCACATCTAATACCTCTAACCTTGAGTCTCAATTGGTTTTCAAGGGCTATAATCAATGTCTGAATAGCATCAAAAGTATCATCTTTAAAACCCAAGAAAAATACCCAACTAAATCTACGCAATCATCTGTACAACTAAGTAGTACTTTTTCTTGTTTAAACTTGCCACAGAAACAGGTCCAAACAAATCCATATGTAACAGCTTCAAGGGTTCTCTAATAGTTCTCTCCTCAAGCTTCTTGCAGGAAGCTTTGTGTTGTTTACCCTTCTTGCATGCCAAACATGATTGATCATTCTTGTAAGTCTTTGAAGGTAAACCTCTAACTAGATTGCCTTTGACCAGTTTGTTGATATTCTTGAAGTTAACATGGCCCAATCTTCTATGCCATTGATGTGCCTCTTCAGATGTTGCTTTAGCCACCAAACATGTGGCTCTTCCATAGGAATGTAGACTCTTCATGTCTAAACTATACACATCATTTGTCCTTGGTACTCTAAGAACTACTAATTCATCATCAACAGGCTTAAAGTCAGAGGAAAGGATGAGACATTTTGTGATACTGACAATAGATTGAACTTTAACTCCTTCACATATCTAACATTCTCAAAATCTATAAGCCCTGCTTTGATAGTCCCTTTTCCATTAATCTTTCCTCCATTGGGATCATTCCCAAATGCAACTCTTCCTCCACTAATCTTCCTAAAATCAGACAGGATCTCTTTGTCTCTGTCATACTTCCAGAGCAACCACTATCCACAATAAGATGATCTTTAAGCTCCTCTTACTGGTTGCCACTGCACATAAAGAAAAGTTAGAAACTTTTAGGAACCCAAGCCATTCTTGACTTGTGTTCCCCTTGTGGAGTTACAAACTCAAATTCTTTGAGTATGTAATTCCACTATCTTTCAAATGATGATCCAGAATTATCTTTTGATCTTTAGCATGTGGTTTTTCAAAACTTTCTGGTTTTTCAACACAAATCTCTTTTTCTTTCATCACAAAATATCATCGATTCACTTTTGGTTGAAAGTATGCATCCCTCTGCAGTACTTTCCTCTTAACCCATTCTGTTTTAACACTTGGTTCCCGTGATCTAAATCTCCTATGTGAATTGTAATACCTTCTAGGTTGATAGTGAGATCTCCTAGGATTCCTATACCAAGTAGTGTGATCAGTACCTTGTTTTGTCTGAGCATACTTTGAGAAAGTCTTGGACGAGTTAACGAGTACTTTGGAAAGTCTTGTGAGATCTTGAAGGTTTTGAAAAAGGTTTTCTCTGGTGTGGGTATCTATGATCCGGTGAGAAATTTCTGTGATTGACCCTATTTGAATTATTCCAGACTGGTTTGTGGTCTCTAGGTTTCGTTGGCGCCCCGTTCTTTGGAAATTTTCTAAGGTCTTCTGAGTGATGTTCACAATCTTTAATTAGATGAGTAGGACTAAAACACACAAAACACAGTTTCGACCCATCTTGTCAAAGTGACATCTTCTATGTCTATGCCCAAAATTATTTTGCCTGCTTGGTGAATGATTAAACCTGTTTTGACCAAAATTATCCCAAAAGGTTTAGCGATACTGTTTTGAAAAGGTTTTGAAGAAGGTACTGCTTGTGGAGCAGTACTTTGATTTGAAGGTACTGCTAAATTTTGAACATCATTTTCAACAGGTTCCTTGAGTTTTTCAGACTTAGATTGAGCAACTAGCTTTTTCCTAAACTCTAGACTATCTACTCCAAAGCGAGAAACATCAGGCCTAAGGGGTTGATGAATGCATGGGATGAGGAACAGCATGATAATCATTAGCTTTCTTATATTGAGGAGGTGAGTCACTTATTGAACCATCATTACTAGATGTATCTACATAATTAATGAGTTCTTCATCACTAGTGGTTATATCCTCATACTCACCTTCATCCCGATTACTAGATTGGTTTTCTTCTATCTTACTAAAATCCATTCCAAAACCTAATCCAGTTTAAGGTAGGCTCTTTGCTGTTTTTGAACATAAGAAACATGTGAATGACGACCAGCTTCACCCCAGCAGCAAACTTAGCTAACAAATCATCTCTTTCCTTAGTTAATTTCTCAATTTCAGCAATTTCTGATTTAATTTCCATTCACTAAGTTTTAATGGTAATCTGTTGTGCATATTTTTCAGCCCAAGCTACTTCATTAGTTTCATGTGCTAAGATTTTGGCTTCCATAGATTCTAAGGTTATTTGATAACCTACTACCTCAGACCTAGCCTTAACACAATTATCTCTCTCAATCACATAACTACTAAGTAATTTATGATAAAAATCATAGCAATTTGAGCATACCTCCGAGATAGGAGATTGATTTGGTGAAGTAGCCACCAATGCGAGTTGAACAGGATCATCTTCACTTTCCTTGCTCCAATCAAATCCTCCAAAGCCATCATCAGATGCCAAAGCAGCATGTTCGGATTTTTTCAAGCAAAAGCAGTGCTCCAATCCAATGCTTCTACTGAATCTTCAATTTCTTCTTCCACTGCTACCATCTGATAAGTCACGGTTCATCATCAAATTCTTCACTCTAGTCAACCGATAACTTCTCTTGAGCAACCAAAGCCTTTGTTTCAGTAATTGGAATTTCCTTAAGCTCAAGTTTTGGCTTTTCAGATGTCCTGTTTGCTTGATACTTAGCAAACCCGCACTCCCTTGCAAAGTGACCAGTCTTTTGACAATTGAAGCATTCAATTTTAGATTTGTCAAAAGTTATGCCCTATTTTGGTTTGAAATCAATGCTTTTGCCTGTCTTCTTCATGTACTTTTTGATCCTTGCAGTGATCATAGCAACTTGCCACTTGATATCAATTTCTTCAAGTGCATCTTCTTCAATCTGTGCTAGATCTTCTTCATAAGTGACAGTAAACTAGCTTGTTGTGCAAAGAAGGAGCACATAACTTCATCTGAGGCCATAGTGGTAGTTGGTGGGACCTGCTGAACATATGAGGGGTGTATAGACAGCGATACTTTGAGAAGCAGTACTTTGGGGAAGCGGATTACTTTTAATGGAAGTCTTGGCCTTCTTTTCAGATGATAGAAAAGCAATATTGTGAGACTTAGAACTTGTTTGACCACTCATCTCATGCTCATACACCTTAAGTTGATGATAGAGATCATCAAAGTCCATGACATTCAAACCTTGTTGTCCTCTGATCATTGTAGCAATCACATGCCATGTAGATGGCAAACTCCTTAGAACCTTCAAATTAGCATCCTCAAGTGATACTTCGCCTTGTATAGCTCCAACATGTTGAGAAGATTCTGAAACCTATCATATGCATCATCAAGACTCTCTCTTTCACCAACTGTGAAAGTTTCAAGCTGTTGCTTGCAAATTTCTGTGCATCTTTTCAGAGGCTTCATTCCCTCCAAATCTGGTCTTGAGAGCAGCCCGGAGCTGCTTAGCATCTTTAGCATCATGAAATTTGAAGATGACCATCGGAATGGCAGATAAGAGAATGTTGAGAGCCTTCTCTTGATTCCTTAGTTCTTCTGCTGGTAAGACTGGTTTAGGTGCCTTGGGTTGTCCAGGAATATCAATGGGTTCTGGTACAACTTCATTCCCATTCACAATTACATTCCATAGAGCATGGTCTGTAATGGCAATGTAATGCCTCATCTTCATGCACCAGAGATCATATTCTCCCTTCTTGATTATTGGAATTCTCAGTGAGGTGATTGAGGGTGGTGGAACAGCTTCAGTCGACATCTTGAATATTGTTGAAGTAGGGTTTCTTCCTAGTTAGAGTTTCCACACAAGCTCGATACCACTTGTTGGATCGATATACTTTAATCAAACTAACTTAACTAGCTTGTTAAGGTTTAATAACCTCGGATAAATCCTAAGTTATTAAC
Organism: Chrysanthemum makinoi; assembly: GCA_910596185.1. Classification (NCBI taxonomy): domain Eukaryota; kingdom Viridiplantae; phylum Streptophyta; class Magnoliopsida; order Asterales; family Asteraceae; genus Chrysanthemum; species Chrysanthemum makinoi. Next base: position 15,460,590 of record OU343216.1, on the reverse strand, counting down.
AAAGAAACACTGAGCAATCTTTATTAAGTAAGCGGAATTTACTTAACAAAGCTAAGAAGAATAACCTTTTATTATAAACTCTAAATCTGCTTATTATGCAGATACTCTAATACAACTCTAAGATAATCGAACTTCTCTCTAAAACACTAATCAACTTGTGAATTCGTAAACTCTAAAACTCATAGACTCATTGACTTCGTACCTCTAATGCCAATCTAGGAGTCCTTTTATAGACTCAAGGATATCCTAGTCGGTTTACAATTGATAACCTTGTACGACAAGTAATCTAAACATAGAACACAATACTTTCTATAAGCGAATACTTGATTCTTTTGTTCTTGCAGTACTTTGACTTTTAGGTGCAGTACTTTGACTTTGTCTTTAGCAGTACCTTTGACTCTTTGACTTTATTCCGACTTTGCAGCTTACAGTACTTTCATATCTTCAGTACTTTCATGTCTTCAGCACTTTCATATCCCAACAAATGCTCTTCATTGATATTCTGGAAAACTGAAACATCAAGAGAACCGCGAAAAGGATAGGCTCTGAGGGGTTAACTAGGGGTATCGTGTACTAAATATTAGTACATCGCAAGGGTGTGGGGTAATTACTCAACTGATGTGGAAGAAGTAATTATATCTGAGTTTCAAACAAGGGTTATCCTAATGCCTCTTTTCACTTAGTTATTCCTAACTACACAAGTGTAGTCTCACTAGCGATCTTGGAATGCATCACAAAACAAGTTCTAGAATCTATTATACTCTTTGGTACACTCTCTAAAGCATGAAAGATGAATTCTTTTATTCCTAAAGATCTGAAGAGGCTGAACCTCACATTTTGGGGTGGAATTTGAGTAAGTAAGCGGTTTTTGTGCTAGTCATATAACTCCTATCTATGAGGCAGCTTTATTAAGAATAAAAGTTTAGCTTCGTACATGTCATAAAAAATGTTAAATTTGGTGCTAAAATTGTCCTCACAAATATTTCTCATAGTTTATTACACAAATTACCAATGACAAGACAAATAATCAAGTGAGTGAATAGTTTCTAAATTCCCGTTTTATTCTCCCTCCCTACACTTAAAATGAATATTGTCCCCAATGTTCCCCGAAAGTATCAAAGTTATGTTAAAGGAAGGTAAGTAAGGAAAAGAAACTAGTACTCCCCTGATTAGCTCGGTAGGATCCGTGTGAAGTTGTGGTTAAATTCTTTTTCAAGAAGAATGCATAAGTGATAAGCTCCATTCAATTAGTGTTTCTTCTTCTTGCCAAATATAACCTGCACACTTAAGAAAACAAACGAAACCTTCACGTAAAATAGGCAGTAAAACTATATATGACACAACTACACTAGAAAGCAAGTAAGATATAATGCTTGTGGAATGGATGTTTACAGTTTTTCTGGAAAATTAAGACATGGGAATTTCAAATTTTTTTAAGTAGCACATAAAACGAAAAAAATGATAATCATTTTCGCATATCATGACGACGTCGTCAGCTTTAATCCCTGATCTTTGTCAGGTTGTCACAGCCGAGAAACTAGTCTGTTGTGTTTTTACGTAAAAAATTACATCTTTTGGCTTAAAACCACGGAAAAATTTCACGCAAAACATCCATTATGACTCGATACAAGCATTTGACTCTAACAAACACACATATATATCAATTTCACTAATTGCAATTCTCATGTTCATGTTCTTCAAAAACATATGTGATCTTCCTTACACTTATCTTTTTGTAAAATACCTTTATATGTAATTCAAGAGGCGAGGTTAAAGACAAAATAAATCATTTTCACAAAGTCTAACATGATAATAAACAACAATGAAAAAGATATAAGACACACAAAACAAGCAAACAATTAAGCATGGGTTGCCTCCCACGAAGTGCTTTTCTTTATTTGTGAGTCTTGTAGCTAGACTCGAAGTCATGCTCCTATTTTCCGCATATCTTAGATGCCCATTCGATTTCCTTAACTCTTCTTTCATCACGAATATATTCAGGGCCTAACTCTAGACAAACGGTGTAGTAAAATTTGTTCTCCCAGTCAACTTCAAAAGCCGAAATGTTGTCCACATCTAAATCATCAATACCCTTAAACCTTTTATTTTTGTAGGGAATTACATATTTAACACATTCGGTCCCATTTGAAAACTTGGATATTCCTTCATCTTGATAATAAATCATCATGGATTCCTCAATAAATGGTCTCCCTAGTATCACATCTCCTAAGAATCCATCAATGATGCCCTTAACATCTTCCAAGATCATGAAATCACACCTTTATGTGAAATTACCTACAAAGACATGCAATCCTCTAGCTCTCCCAATATAGTTACTTACTTTCCTAGGATAAAAGGGATCTCTCCTAGGTCCTAACTTTTCACTCATGATCCAATTGTAATAGAGCCTAGACATTATATTCATGGGTGCCTTATAGTCTATGTAAGTGTGATCCCTATACAAGTACCCAATCATGCATGGTATCTTAATGTTTCTAGGGTACCCCTTTTTATGCGTGGCTAAAGGTAATTCGGGTAGTTAACTACGTTATAGTGATAGGCGATTTCCCTTCCATTAGGGTATGACTTGAAATACTCTTTAAGTTCCTCTTCCTCACTACCCTCCATAATTTATAATACTTTATAACCTCTGTTAATACAAATATCGTCATTAAACGTTATTTATATTTTTGATCTTTACCTAAGTTTTGTTAACGACAAAAGTAAATTTATTTTGTATAAAAGCTTAAAGCTTGTCAAGTTTAATAGATATTAAAACAAGCTTTTTCAAAAAATATCTTCATCATTCATGAATTTACATTTGTGATTAGTCATATATTTATATGACTCTAATCATTATGTATGATAGTAGTTTTAGAATGTTTTAGGTTCTTAAAACCAGACACTACTTAAGTACTTGCATACTTCTAAAAATAGAAATACAACATATGACATCATGTGATGCATCATGGAAATCATTGGAAGATTTCATTAGATATTTGTGTGGATTTGTACTCTTCATATCTTACACAATCTTACATAGATATGATTGACTTTGGCAAAGATTTTGATATCTTCTTTGTCGGGGAGCGGTACCATGTAAATACAATGGTAGGAACCCTTTTAGGGGTCCAGCGGTCCGTGGAATGTGATGGCGATGGTTTTGGTTATAAATAGCAAAGCCAAACCAAGTAGTTTTTCATCCCTTTCTATCATACTCTCATACATATCTTCTCTCTAACATTTCTAACTCAGTTTCATATCATATTAGTGATCTCTTTTGTAGCAAAGAAGATCAAGTCACATTCAAGCTTCAAACGAGATGTTGGAAGTCTTGTTTGTTTAGTGTTGTATGATCTTGTGTTGATTCATACTTCATTGTTGTATTAAACCATCATAATCTTGTGAGTGTTAGTGGTTAGTATTTTAGTCCTCAAAATACATTGTGTGTGGGAGTGGTTGTACCCTTGGAAAGAACTCGACATCTAGCTTAATGTCGGAAATAGTGTCTTGAGTTGAAGTGTAAAGGTTTTCTCCGCCGGTGAAAGGAGCTTGTTGACTAGTGAAGCTAAACTCTCGAGTGTGATACTCGGGGAGTGGAGTAGGGCAAGGAAAAAGAGTCCTAGTAGACCGAACCACTATAAACAACTTGTTGTGGTTTGATCATTTCTTTCCTTATTTACTCTTTACATATTGCTTGCATATTTCATTAACATATCTGTTGGGAATTATACGTTTGAGTTGATAAAGACAAAAAGAATGAAACAAGAGGGACTTAATATGACAAGAAGGAAACCTACTAAAAGATGGAAGGGCTTGCTTGCAATGGAAGTTTTAATATTTAGTCCTTATCCTCTAGTATATAAAGAGGACATAGGTGTAGGTTTTAATTAAGTCTTCCAAGATGTAGTCGACTAGAGGTGTGTTTGTGTTTAGCCTAGACGTTAGGGGAGAACGTCTAGGGTATTAGGGTTTTAGATTAGTGTGTCCTAGGTGTATGATCTTGTAAACGCCTAGGTTATTAGTTTAGTTAGTAGACGTGTTCCTATAAACGTCTAAGGTTAGTTAGTGTTAATGAATAAAAACCTTGTTCAATAACAAAGTATTGTTTTGATTATTCCGCTGCGTACCATGTTTATTATCTTTGTTATTGATCCCTAGTTGAGCTTATAAACGATCTTATCAATTGGTATCAGAGCGGGGAGCTCTTGATATAGGGTTTATTCAAGGTTTTTGGAAGCAAGCAGATCGTAAAGCAGGTTCGAAAAAGAATTCATGTTATGCAGAAAAAGTTATTGTCGTCGAAGAAGAGCAGATCGGATGATGCATGATTTATCTCGTACTAATTTGGGCTAAACGTCAAAATTTAATGATTCGTTTTTTATTGTGGCGTATGAGAATTAAATGGGTGATCACGTAGGAATGCTTCTTATGACTATTTGATTGTTATAATAGTCAAAGGGACCCACGAGTTTATTTAAATTCAAATGAACGGTGGATAGCAACTGGAAATCAATATCCTATATCATGTGGGTTTTGATTCGGTGATATGAGGTATACGAAGGTTATGGTGGACGTCTCATCTGATTGGTTCATAATGTCGGTGCTAATTAAATACTTGTGTTGGCTGTTGACTTTGGACCGATGGGCAAAGTACTGGTTTCTCATTGATATTAATTAATCAATATACACATGATGGTTGGCGCACATGGTACTATGATCATGTGGGATATAGCTTTTAATTGGCTTTGGGATCACGAGGGATCCACACAGCACGTGAGCTCTTATTTTAATATTGGTTCTGTTTGATTTATGATCATGCTCACGTAGGGAGTTAATGTGCATATTATTTTGATCAAAGTCTTGTCTATATTTTCAAAGAAGTTCTTTGCTTTCGTGAATTTTCAAAGATACGCGACTTCGTTGAAATTCTTGTACCAGTTCATAAAAGTACTGTGCTTTAATGAAAGTACTGTTAATTCAAAGTACTGCTTGTTTGTGAAATACTGCTTGAACGAGATACAAGTCTTTCGCGATGCTTATTTATCGAAAGTCTTGTTTATTAAAGTCTTGCTCCTCTCTAAAAATCTTGTACTCAAAGTCTTGATCCTTTTCTCATATGGTTTTCGATTCAAGGGGAAGTCGAGCATATTGTTATGGTTTTTGGACGACACACACACAGGTTATTTTTCACACACACAAGGAGTTTGGTTAAGGGTTCTTAAAAGGATTTAAAAAGGCTCGTTTTGGAGATTTATTGAAGAATTGATTCACGAGAGGATTATTTATCACTTATTTGAAGGTGAAGTGGAATTGCTTGGTTTGTTTTCTTATCATCTAGCTTGTTGAATCTAGCAATGTGTGATTTTTCTTATGATGCTCTTATACACATGACTATCACTTGGAAGGAGTTACATTGTAGTGCTTTCGGTGTCTCATACTAGTTGAGGATTCTTTTCAAGTCTACTTATATTTGGTTAGTATATAAGTATGGAGTTCCGTGGATAGTACATTTAGAAAACAAGTTTGGAAATTCTACTTCTTCATCAAATTAGTATACTTGGTTTTCTTCACAAGTGATCATTACATAAAGCTTACAGATTTTGAAGAATCAAGAAGATGGTTAACATATGGTTTTAGGGAAGCTCATTGTTAAAAGTTTAACCATCTACATGCATTACTCAAGGGGAAGTGTTTGATTTTTACTACTGTTGATCATTATTACTACGCTAGTTGGAGTTTTCTCTTGTTTTGGATCCATTTTTCTTATGATGAGTAATGGTGGGTGATTTGAAACATTGGAAGTCTTAGATTGGAAGTATGATATTATTAGTTAAGTAGTGGTCGTAAGATCATTATTTGCATACGTTCCCTATTTGGATAATAACAAAAAGGGGAAGAGATGTTTGAGTGGCATAGCATGGATTAAGGGGAAGACAAAGGAAGACATACTTGTTTTCATTCATGGTGAGATCCTTGATCTCAATTTCTCTACTTCGTCTAGGGAAGTTCGTTCAAGAATGGTTTTGTCATTATCAACTAGGGGAAGATTGTTGGGAATTATACTTTTGAGTTGATAAAGACAAAAAGAATGAATCAAGAGGGACTTAATATGACAAGAAGGAAACCTACTAAAAGATGGAAGAGCTTGCTTGCAATGGAAGTTTTATTATTTAGTCCTTATCCTCTAGTATATAAAGAGGACATAGGTGTAGGTTTAATTAATTAAGTCTTCAAGATGTAGTCGGATTAGAGGTGTGTGTGTGTTTAGCCTAGGACGTTAGGGGGAGAGCGTCTAGGGTATTAGGGTTTTTAGTGTGTCCCTAAGTATGTTCATGTAGCGCCTAGGTTATTAGTTTAGTTAGTAGACGTGTTCCTATAAACGTCTAAGGTTAGTTAGTATTAATGAATAAAAACCTTGTTCAATAACAAAGTATTGTTTTGATTATTCCGCTGCGTACCATGTTTATTATCTTTGTTATTGATCCCTAGCTGAGCTTATAAACGATCTTATCAATATCTAAGATCAATATCAATTGATCTTTCAATAAGTTTCAAAACAAAGTTTTAATTGGTAAACTATTCAACCTCCCTTCTAGTTTTCTACAATTGGTACCAGAGCCTCGTTGCTCAAGAATTTCTAAAATAATTTGTATTTTATAAACTTGAAACGATCCATGGATTCGAAAACTTTAAAGAAGGGCAATCTATGCAAAGACCACCACTCTTTGAAACCAATGGATTTATCTATTGGAAAAACCGTTTTGAAACATATGTAAAATCAAAAGATATAGATCTTTGGTTTATTATTGTTAAAGGGATTTTAGTTCTACAACAAAGGATATTTTCGTTGATGAACAAAAGAAATTAGTTGCTAAAAATAATGAAGCTAAAATGATGCTTTATAATGCTTTACCTAGAAAAGAATATGAAAGAATTTTTATGTGTGAAACCGCCAAAGATATTTGGGAATCTTTGATTGTTACACATCAAGGTAATTCACAAGTCAAGGATAACAAAATTGATCTTCTTGTTCAACAATATGAACAATTTGTTATCCCTGAAGATGAAACCATTGATTGTGGGTTTGCTCGCTTTAATACTATTATTACATCACTTAAAGCACTTGATGAATCTTTTCGTAGTAAGAACTTTGTCAGGAAATTTCTTAGAGCACTCCATCCCAAATGGAGAGCTAAAGTGACCGCTATTGAAGAATCAAAAGATCTCTCAAAATGTCACTAGACGAGCTAATCGGTAACCTCAAAGTACACGAAATGGTGATGGAGAAAGATTCGGAGATCATCAAAGGAAGAAGGGAGAAGATCAAATCCGTTGCTCTAAAAGCAAAAGCGGAATCAAGTGATGATGATGAATCTTGCTCCGATAGTGAAGATGAGGAATATGCCATGGCCGTTAGAGATTTTAAGAAGTTCTTTAGAAGAAGAGGAAAGTTTGTAAGACAACCTCGAGAAGAAAAGAAGCCATTCCGAAAAGATCGGGATGACAAAAAGGTAAAGGTGAAAGAAAGTGTTTTAGATGTGGTGATGCAAGTCATCTCATAGGAGAATGTCCCAAGCCACCTAAAAGCAAAACTCAACGAGCTTTTGTAAGTGGTGCTTGGAGTGATAGTGAAGACGATGAAGAATCAAGCAAGGAAGAGATCGCTCTAATGGCACATGAGTCAAACGAGGTACTTTCCGACTCTTCTTATTCTTCTATTGATGATGACACTTTGCAAAAACAATATAATCAATTGTGTGAGCTAAGTCTAAAAATCATAACTAAAAATAAATTTTAAAAAACCCAAAAGGAATTTTTGGAAAATGAAGTTTATGAGTTAAAAGAAAAAGAAAAGCGACTTGAAAAGGAAAAGCAAATGGCGATGGTTGTAAATCATGTCAAGAGCTTAATCTTGAAATAGAAAAACTAAAGCTCACACAAGATGTTCTAATAGAAAATAATTCTAAATTTAAAAGGTTTAACAAAAACATCGCTCTTGCCGATGAAATAGTTAAAATCCATAAAACACCTGGAGACATGAATGGGCTAGGATTTAATGAAGTATTAATTCCAAAGAGTCAAAACAAAAGCGGCGAAAAGGGCGAACAACATCAAAACTGGCTGCACCGCAGCACGGACCGACGGAACCAAAATAAGGGTTCCGTCCGTTGAACAAAATGGTGCGTGGGTACTTGGCAGAGACGATGTTTAATATCTGGGCTAATCTTGAATTTGTCAAAGTAACAAAGAAAACCAAGGATAGTGTTAAACTAAAACCAGCTGTTACATCAGGAGTAGGACTTGCAAAAAATGAATTTAGATCAAAAACTACTCAACAACGATATAAAACACCTTTTGCCAAACGCCCCTTCCTAAGAGCAACCACACGCATACAACCCAACTACCAACACAATGGTTGGAATCAAAACTTTCCTAGACCATATCAAACTCCAGATTACATGTCATGGAAATCTTACCCATCGTTTCCATACATGAATCAAATAAATGGTATGTTTAACCCAAACGGACCCATGAGATATTGGGGACCAAATGCTTGAGTTATTTGCTTCTTAGGTATGCTTGAAAGTTGGATTGGAACCTGATGAATGGATAAAAGATAGTGGATGCTCACGACACATGACGGGCAACAAAAGTCTCTTCTCATCATACCAAGAGTATGGCGGAGGTAATGTCACTTTTGGTAGCAATCTCAAAAGCAAAATCATTGGCAAAGGTACGATCGCTCATAACTTCCTAACTATTGAAAATGTTGCTCATGTGGATAGGTTAGGATTTAATCTACTTAGTATTAGCCAATTATGTGATAAAAAGTATAAAGTACTATTTGATGAAAATGGTAGTAAAATACTAAAAGATGGTATCACCATAGCTAAAGGAGTTAGGAAAAATAACATATACGTCATGAAAATAGATAAAACATATAATGACAAACTTTGTCTAACAACATTAGATGATAGCTCATCTCTTTGGCATAGGCGGCTTAGGTCACGCTAATATGAGACTTATACAAAACCTATCTTCAAAAGAGCTAGTTAGGAATTTACCAAAACTAAAATACGACCAACACTTTTGCGGCAGCTTGCAAAATTGGTAAACAAACCCATAGTAGTCATAAATCTAAAAATATGGTGTCCACATCTAAGTGTCTAGAATTATTGCATATGGACTTGTTTGGTCCATCCGCTATAAAAAGCTATGGAGGCAACTTATACACTTTGGTCATAGTAGATGATTACTCAAGGTTTACTTGGACGTTGTTTTGAAAACCAAAAATGAAGCTTTTGATAAATTTGAAATTCTTAGCAAGAAAATTCAAAATCAACTAGGTGCTAAAATTGTGTCGATCCGAACGGATCATGGTCGGAATTTGACAACGAAACTCAATTTGGAAACTTTTGTGATACAAATGGTATAACACATAACTTTTTCGCTCCACGAACACCTCAATCAAATGGAGTAGTAGAACGTAAAAATAGAACAATTCAAGAAATGAGTAGAACAATGCTTAATGAATAAAACATTCCTCAAAAGTTTTGGTGTAACGCCGTTGACACTTCTACATATATTTTGAATAGAGTCATAATACATCCTTTCTTAAACAAAACACCATATGAGCTTTATAAAGGTAAAAAGCCAACTTTAGGATATTTTAGAGTTTTTGGTTGTAAATGCTTTATTCTTAATACTAAAGATTATCTCACCAAGTTTGACCCAAAGTCTTATGAAGGTGTATTTCTTGGTTATTCTCAAACTAGTAAAGCTTACATTGTCCTTAACAAAGAAACAATGATAGTCGAGGAATCGTTGAACATAACATTCGACGAAAGTCCACCTCCCTCTAAGACATCACCTTTGGTAGATGATGACTTAGTTGAAAGTCAAATGATAGAAAGTCAAGAAATAATTAATAATAACAAGGAAGATGAACCATTAAATAAAGAAATTGTCAACATCAAAGAATCTAAAAGTCATCCTTTAGAAAAGGTCATAGGACAACTTAATCAAAGAACCTTAAGGTCACAAGCCCAAAATCAAAGTAATTATTTTTGTTTTGTATCCACCATTGAACCGAAAACATAAATGAAGCAATAAAAGATGAATCATGGGTAATTGCCATGCAAGAAGAATTAAACCAATTAGTTAGAAATGATGTTTGGAAATTAGTTCCAAAACCTAAAGATCAAACTATAATTGGAACGAAATGGGTTTTTTGAAATAAAATGGATGAAAATGGTATAGTATCTAGAAACAAAGCTAGGCTTGTTGCACAAGGTTATAATCAACAAGAAGGGATTGACTATGATGAAACTTATGCAACGGTAGCTAGACTTGAATCTATTAGAATATTACTTGCTTATGCATGTGCTTATGACTTTAAATTATTTCAAATGGATGTTAAAAGTGCATTTCTTAATGGATTTATTAATGAAGAAGTATATGTTGCTCAACCTCCCGGTTTCACCGACTTTGAGAAACCACATCATGTCTTCAAACTCAAGAAAGCATTATATGGTCTTAAGCAAGCACCAAAAGCTTGGTACGACCGACTTAAGACTTTTCTTATTGATAACAAATACACTATGGGATTAGTAGATAATACTCTTTTTACCAAGAAAAGGAATCACATATTATCATTGTTCAAATATACGTTGATGACATTATATTCGGATCAACTTGTCAAGAGCTATGTGATGATTTCTCTAAAATCATGCACGGCGAGTTTGAAATGAGTATGATGGGTGAGTTAAACTTCTTTCTAGGACTTCAAATTAAACAACTAGAAGATGGCATATTTTTTAACCAATCTAAATATATAAAAGACATGCTTAAGAAATTTGGTCTTGAAGATTCCAAACCAACTAAACACCCATGTCCTCGGACACTAAACTCACCAAGGATGAAGAAGGTGAATCCGTAGATAACACTAAATATAGAGGAATGATCGGTAGCCTACTCTATCTACGGCTAGTAGACCCGACATTATGTTTAGTGTTTGTCTATGTGCTCGCTTTCAAGAAAACCAAAGGCATCACACTTAGAAGCCTTAAAAGGATTTTTAGATACATTAAGGGAACAACGTGTTTAGGATTATGGTATCCCAAAGGAGCGGGTGTAGAAACCATAGTGTATGCCGACTTCGGATCATGCGGTGACTATGTCGATAGAAAAAGTACAAGTGGTATTTGCACTTTTGTTGGACATTGTCTCACCGCATGGTTTGCAAAGAAACAGCTTTTAGCCATCTCAACTCTGAAGTCAGTGCGTCTCAAGGACATGTCAACAAGCTCTTTGGATGAAGCAAGCTCGTAGATTACGAATTCATCTCCGACATTGTGATACTTTGCGACAACAAAGGAGCCATCGATCTCGACAAGAATCGTTCAACATGCTCGTACAAAGCATATTGAAATCCGTCATCACTTTCTTCGCGACAATGTTCAACAAGGAAACATTTCAATGAGAAGTATCCTCGAAGACAACATTGCCGACATCTTAACTAAGCCTCTTAAGCGAGAACCTTTTAATCTTCTTAGACTTGGTTTAGGGTTAATGGAACCAAACATGTAGGATAAACATAGCCCAAAACATTAGAATAGTCAAAACAAAACAATTTTGTCTTGTACGCTCTTTTGTAGCCCGCACCAAAGCGACAACAAAGACGGAACCAAAATTTTGGTGCCCGTCCGTGGTGTCTCTGAAGCAAAAGCTTACCTACAAAACATCTTCTTCCTCAAAACCCACTTTACCAAAACGTGTAAACATAAACCAAAGCTCATTATTGACACCTTCCACTCACTAATCGAAGATAACATCATTGTAAGTATCCTAACTACATTTCATCTCTTAATTCCGAGTCTAGGATTCTTATTTATGCACAAAACTATCACAAATCATTACATGGGGTTTTATGTATGCTTTTATACCAAATATGAATTCAATTGGCAAATTGCATAACTAGTCATTGAAATTAGGTACTACATTATCATATTGCATAAACAAATCATGCTTCCCACTAATTAATAGATAATGAATATAAGGCCTTATTCAAATAACCAAACACCCCATGTCAAAATTTTGAAAAGCTTCTCACTTGTAGGAAAACAATTTTTTCATTGTTAATACAAATAGAAACGTTAAATTTTCATCACTTGCATGCTCTTGAATACTAAAGGTATTGCATAACTAATATGCATTCCGGGTATATTCAAATGAAGCCACATTGAATTAGGAGCATTTGGGTTATCTCATGGTATTTGCCAAACATCCCACTAAAACCATTTTGTGCATAAAATGAGTCGAGATAACCGCAACTCCAAATTGTTTTCATATAGGCACACACTAGAACCAAAACGTTAAAGTTTATTCTCATTTTTAACATATTAATTCTTGTCCTTAGGAATAACCATGGTAGCCGCAAGATTCTATGATCACAAAGGCACCCTTAACTACATTCCCAAACATCACAAAACCAAAGGACTTTCCAAGGAACAAGTAGAAATATTTAGGGGTCTAGAATCAAGGTATTTCCATGAGGGTAGAACCATTCACTCATCCTTCCTTGAAAATACCAATCTCCGTGAAGAACTAGCCGCCATTCAATTTGATTGTCTTCTTGACATCGATGAACCAATTTTGTCCTAGGTTTGGTGTTAAATTCTATGCTAGTGTGACCCGGCTTTAGTGATGACGATGATGAATTTTGTCTTAGTTTTAGAATCAATCAAAATGACTACACCATCACCTTAGCCAACTTTGCTCAAGTGCTAGGAATTCCCAACCGAGGAACTTGTGTCTACTTGGATAAATGGTCACCGCTTTGATGCAATCAATGACCGCTTCTCCCTACCAAACCCGTTTGGCCGATAAGGATGTTGTCATCCGTGAACACCTATTTAACCCAAAGGGTGATACAACCCGAGTTACCCGAAAGGGAAAGGAGGTAAACCGAGATCCATATGGAATGGAGCTAAATGAACTTAAGCCGAATTTAAGAAATGGGAGGAGCTACTTAGAGCCAACGTCATTAGCACCATAGGAAATAGGGATCACATTAACGCTTGCCTTTGTCACATGCTCTACAACTTGTCCACCCGTCAACCATTCAATTTAGCTTACTACATCGCTAGGAGAATGATTGATATTCCAACTCAAGGATCGGTTGCTCTTCCATACAGGATGCTTCTCACCCGTCTCTATAGAAACTTTGCACCAATTCCACCAAGCCCCAAAGGGATGCACCTTCACTATGAGCTCATCCCTCACATCTTTGTACCTTTGAGTGATGGACGAGTTGCTAAGACAAAAGGCAAGAGAGCAAAACCTCCAACTCCATCATCATCATCATCAAATAGCTCCGAGGATGGTCTTCCAAGCTCTCATCTTCCACCTCATGAGTATTACGCATCTCTTCCCGAGATAGAGAATGAATCGTAAGAGTTCAAGCAAACTAAGGGAATGTTCAAGTGCCTTGGTAGGATGATGAACAAGATTTACAAGAAGTTGGACAAATAAGGGTACTTTAAGGAGTGTTTGGAACAATACATTATCGTTAATGTTTGATACAATTTAGTTGTTTTTATTATGTAGGATGATAATATAACTTAAAACAATGTTGTATAACAATCTATGCAGGGGGATAGCACAAGTATGCTATCAAATTTTACCCATTTTCACTATAATGTGAAAATCAAAAAGCCTTGCTCAAAATCTATGCTCCACTATGTTTATACATGTGTTATTTACTTTTCCTAACTAGAAATGTTTAGTATCACATGTTTTGAGAAAAATTTCAGGTTTCGAAAAGTCCCCACACCTAAAAAACGCATTCTCAAATTTCGATCAAGACGGATCGACGGCACCAATAATTTGGTACCGTCCTTATGTAAATGGTACCGCCGCACTGCATGTGGTGGACCAGACGGCACCCTTTTAGGGTTCCGTCCGTGTAAATTTTGGTGCCGTGGATCCTCCAGTAACTAATTTCACTCTTTCGTGATTCCAAATTACCATCCATTGCTTATAAATCAATCTTAACTAGTTTATACACTTATTAGAACTAGTATAATTCACTTAGGTATATAAGAAATCCATTTCCCACCAAAATTCAAAAATTTGAAAAATCCACCCAAGGAGCCCTTTGCATAAAGGAAGGAACCAAATTTTTGGTACCTTCAAACCGTGGGTAACTGAATATTAGGAAATTCCACTCACTAGAACACATTTATTGCAAATCTTTTCGTCTTCACTCCATCTCTTGAATGATTGACTTGGGTGATATGACTAGCATTCAACCCACTTCCAAATCATTAGGAACCTCATCTCTTCAATGGTTTAACATCAAATCAAACACATTTCTCCATAATTTTTCACTTCTATAAATTGAGAGGTTTTACCATGATCATCCTCACACCTTCTTCATTCTTACCATTATCTAGCGAAGAAAAACCCAAGTTAAAATGACAAAATCATCTCCAAAACCTTGCAAGAAGACTGCTAGAATTAGCGTTAGGCCTTGTTGCTTCTTAACCTTAGCCTCATCCAAGTCTTCTCCACTCACAATCTCATCTCCCATCCGAGATGATACAAGCCTTACCTTGGACACACCTACTCAATCACACATTGTGATCACCACTCCACCACCAACAAAACACCAACTTCACCTCCACCGGCACCCATCCAAACATCCAAAACACCCTCACCACCTTCACCAAGGTCTCCAACTCATTCCTATGGAGTTATTTTCCACTCCACCAACTTCACCAAATCCTTTCTTGGAGGACTTGGATGACTTGCCTCCTAGGCCAAATCATCCACCACCATTGCCATCCTTTGGCACAATTGAGCGGATTGCTCATGAGTCACCTCGGTCATCTTTTGACCTAAACGCCCCATTAGGCCTAAACCTCTCTTCCACCCCATTCACAAAGACATTCATGGTCCTTTGTATGGGGATCATCCACTTCACATCAATGTCCCTCATCTTGAGGACATTGAGGAGTGCATGTGGGATGCCAATCCCACTAGAGAGGAGATTCAAGCCGAACTCCACAACCTCCACCAATTCAAAGGCATGGTGGATTCTCACTTAAGTGAGACAATGCAAATGCAAAATGCTTTGCTTGCCTCCATCATGACCACCCCAAACATTCCCACCAACACCAACACATCTACCATTCCACCACCACAACCTCCCAAACATACTACCCCCTAGGCATGGTTGCTCAACTTGTGAGCAAACGGCCCAAACCGTGGATAGGACCCGGGTTATGGTCCATGACTTTCAAGAAGAAATGAGGTTCATCCTCAATCACATCCTTGAGCGCCTCAACGCTCTTTCTCATCCACCATCTCATTAGGATGATCATAGATTAGCATCTTTTAGTTTTTTTCTTTCTTAGGATTATTTTTCTTTCTTGTACTAAAACACATCATTGTGTTCTCTTTTCATGATTTTATTCATGAAAAATTTTAACTAATGAATGGTGTTTTTTATATTGTTGGTGCTTTACATAGTGTTTGGAAATGCTTGTGAATGATCATTATTACTAACATTTTTTGTAGCTTTATTTTCACAATCCATGTATCTTCCCATTAAGCACCCAATTTTTGGGGAGCTTTGATCAAGGGGGAGATAATGGCTCGGGCTCATTACATTCCGCATCACCTCTTCTTTTTGTTGAGACAAAAAGGGGGAGAAAATATAGAACTTGTTTACATTTGTTATATTTGACTTTTTCTCAAAAGTCAATCAGATACTTTGACTTTCTGAAAAAGTCAACATCATGCATCAACTAGTGAATACTTTGACTTTCTAAAAAAGTCAAACATCATACACTTGCATTATCATTCTTCTTTCAAGTTCTAAAACTAATATTTTTATAACTCTTGCACAAACTTTGTATCTTTAATAAAAATAAAATTTATATTTTGTCCTCAAACAAAAGGAGATTGTTAATACAAATATCGTCATTAAACGTTATTTATATTTTTGATCTTTACTAAGTTTTGTTAACGACAAAAGTAAATTTAATTTTTATAAAAGCTTAAAGCTTGTCAAGTTTAATAGATATTAAAACAAGCTTTTTCAAACAATATATTCATCATTCAAGCATTTACATTTATGATTAGTAATATCTTGATATGACTCTAATCATTATGTATGATAGTAGTTTTAGAATGTGTTAGGTTCTTAAAACCAAACACTACTTAAGTACTTGCATATTTCTAAAAATAGAAATACAACATATGACATCATGTGATGCATCATGGAAATCATTGGAAGATTTCATTAGATATTTTGTGTGGATTTGTACTCTTCATATCTTGCACAATCTTACATAGATATGGTTGACTTTGGCAAAGATTTGATATCTTGCTTAGACCCATGCCACCAAAATTGGTACACGGGCGGAACCCTTTAGGGTCGCGGTCCGGACGCCTCCGATGGTTTTGGCTATAAATAGCAAAGCCAAACCAAGTAGTTTTTCATCCCTTTCTATCATACTCTATTACATATCTTCTCTAACCTTTCTAACTCAGTTTCATATCATATTAGTGATCTCTTTTGTAGCAAAGAAGATCAAGTCACATTCAAGCTTCAAACGCGAAGTTGGAAGTCTTGTTTGTTTAGTGTTGTATGATCTTGTGTTGATTCATACTTCATTGTTGTATTAAACCATCATAATCTTGTGAGTGTGAGTGGTTAGTATTTTAGTCCTCAAAATACATTGTGTGTGGGAGTGGTTGTACCCTTGGAAAGAACTCGACATCTAGCTTAGTGTCGGAAATAGTGTAAGCGAAGTGTAAAGGTTTTCTCCGAGGTGAAAGGAGCTTGTTGACTAGTGAAGTTAACTCCCGAGTGTGAGACTCGGGGAGTGGAGTAGGGCAAGGAAAAAGAGTCCTTGTAGACCGAACCACTATAAACAACTTGTTGTGGTTTGATCATTTCTTTCCTTATTTACTCTTTACATATTGCTTGCATATTTCATTAACATATCTAAGATCAATATCAATTGATCTTTCAATAAGTTTCAAAACAAAGTTTTAATTGGTAAACTATTCAACCCCCCTTCTAGTTTTCTACAACCTCTGTCTCCAATTTCATCATCCGAATCATCGCTCGTGGTTGAATCACTATCTAAAGTACTAGTTGATTCTTTGGGGCTTTCATGCACCAATTATCCTATTCAATTCTTAAGTTCTCCAATTCACTAACGATACGTTTTCCCGGTTGGTTGGCAAAAAGTTGGATCAAGTGGTGGGTTTTTGTGCCTGATGGTTGTTTGACGATTGTTGTTTTAGTGGGTTATCACCTTCCATAATGAAAGTGATGGATTACCAACAAAGACACTGAGAAGGGGGATAGACTACAAGGAAGCTAATGAAAAAGAGAAAAATTATTACTTGATAGGAATCAAGAAAGGAAACCTAAACGAGATGAGATCTAACTAGCTATTCTTATTCCCGCTAGCAGCGCCAAAAAACTTGATCCGCGTACAAAGCTGCTTCGGGGTCAAAAGAAAACTTCCTTTTCGTCGGGAAGTTTTTTCAACCTCCTGTGGTAGTGAACCTAATCGGTAGAAGTAGTATTGGGTAAGCCTCTGGGATTGATATCGTTTCTAAGGAATAAAATGCTAGTAAGAAATGCATGACGGAATGGGGTTGGGATTATTCTTTTTATCTTTTTATTGGTTTTTAGAAAGCTAAGGTAAAATCTCGCAATTGGGGGTGGTACTTCACCGATACTTTATTTATCTAATTATCTAGTTTATCTAATTTCTATTTGGTAGCTATGTCTATTTGATGTGGTGTCGTATGATGATTAAAAATATGTTTACCTAGATACTATTACTCCCTTTAGTTATCTTTTGTTATCGGTTGAATTGTCACAACCTTATCTTAACGCATCATTCCTAAGGTCGTAGGTATGTAGTCCTAGTTCTTTGAGGTTATCTCTCTTATATAACCTACGGAATCGGCAATCCTTGGCTATTTCATCCATATACCATATCCTCATAAAGCATACTCAAGCATTAAATACAACGAATGATGCCTAGTTGCACTCCTAAGCCAATTTACAATTAAGATAAAAAACAACCTAACAATAATCAATAACTAGGTTTCATAGATCTAAGCAAACATACAAGAAATTTAGCTAGACATGGTAAACAAGCAAGCATACACACAATGAATCGAATAAGAGATAGAAATAATGTTACTTTGGATTAAAATACTTATCTCGAAGTGTAAAATAGGTAGACCCTAAGATATTGTGTCCAAATTGACTACAAACCATTTAGGATTTTTTATCCAAAAGTATACCTCTCTAAATGCAGAAAACTCGAATTCTATATATAGATTTACAAATGCGACAGTGTCACCTTTGCATCGCCGTAGCTAGCCGTCATTAGGGTTTCGTCAGGGCCAATTCATTGATGGGACGGCGTCACCTTAGAGTTGTGACGTTGTCGGGCTTCAGTTGGGACGTCGTCTTGATTCTAGATTTGGGCCGTCTGAGATGAAAACTATGAGTGACGCCCTCCAATATTAAGGGGTGACGCCGTCAGGTTATTTGACCAAAATTTCCACTGAGCCATCGCGTGAATGTTTTGATCAAGTCATCATAGAGGGACGACGTCGCCCTTTGATTGGGACGCCGTCAGATACTGTTGATCAACTTTGAGTGGCTTCGATCTTGACTTTGCCATTTTCTTCGTATTTTCTCCTTTTCGTCCAAATATGCTTCATTCTAGCATTTTGCTTCCAAGAGACCTAAAAAGTGAAAAGGAACGAAATTAAGCAGTAACGGATATAAAAGTGGTCGATTTAAGGCTTAAATGACCCCCTAAAAGCGTACGTTTTAAATACTTATCAAGAAATTTAGTCGGTTGAATTATGTTTACCTAGATACTATTACTCACTAGTTATCTTTTGTTGGTAGGTTGAATTGTAACACCTTATCTTAACGCGTTGTATTCCTTAGGTCGTAGGATATGCGTAGTCCCTAGTTCTTTGAGGTTATCTCTCTTATACAACCTACGGAATCGGCAAGCCTTGGCTATTTCATCCATAGACCATATCCTCATAAAGCATACTCAAGCATTAAATATAACGAATGATGCCTAGTTGCACTCCTAAGCCAATTTATAATTAAGATAAGAAACAACCTAACAATAATCAATAACTAGGTTTCATAGATCTAAGCAAACATACAAGAAATTTAGCTAGACATGGTAAACAAGCAAGCATACATACAATCAATCGAATAAGGGATAGAAATAATGTTACTTTGGATTAAAATACTTATCTCGATGTGTAAAAAAGGGTATGGGACCCTAAGATACTGTTCAAATAATTGAATTCTATATATAGATTTACAAATGTGACGGTGTCAACTTTTGCATGGGATGCCATTAGCTCGCCGTCATTAGGGTTTTGTCTGGGCCAAGTCATCGATGGGACGGCGTCACCTTAGAGTTGTGACGTCGTCGGGCTTCAGTTGGGACGTTGTCTTGATTCTAGATCTGGGCCGTCTGAGATGAAAACTATGAGTGACGCCCTCCAATATTAAGGCGTGACGCCGTCACGTTATGTGACCAAAATTTCCACTGAGCCGTCGCGTGCATGTTTTGATCAAGTCATAATAGAGGGACGGCGTCTCCCTTTGATTGGGACGCTGTTAGGTACTGTTGATCAGCTTTGAGTGGCTTCGATCTTGACTTTGCCATTTTCTTCATGTATTTGCTTTTTTTCGTCCAAACATGCTTCATTCCAGCATTTTGCTTCCAAGAGACCTAAAAAGTGAAAAGGAACGAAATTAAGCAGTAACAGATATAAAAGTGGTTGATTTAGGGCTTAAATGACCCCCTAAAAGCGTACGTTTTAAATCGTTATAAGTTATTTCAGTAATAAAATGCAATTGCTCCCACTAGATTTGTCAACATTGTAAGTGTTACATTCCCAGTAGAAAGCATATATCAATTTTTTTATACTTTTCCCATTCTCTTCGAATACCTACCAGTAGCAATGTACTTAGGTATTGAACTGAGTATATGAAGTCCTACTTATGTAGATAATGGACTAGCCATTCTTACTTTCAATTAACTTGAATCTTTAGCATGCAATTCCTCATTTATCGTCTACATAGCCCCAAGGGTATTTAGCACTTTAGGAATAATAAGAGTCCAAAAAATTACCTAGCGAATATTCTAGTAATTTCTTTATCTTTGCGGTTTAAACTCATACATTGTGACATGTGCAGAATGTCATTTATTTTGGTACCTATAAACAAAATGTTTTCTAGTTACACAAAATATTCTATCTTTCAATTATTTTCTAGACCTTAAAAGGGTAATGAAAGATCATAAATGAGTTTAACAATTTTGTAATCCGATCTTAGTTTGTCAACTATGGAGAAAAGATAGGAATAAGTCTCACTCTTCTTACCAGGAAAAGAGACTAAGTTTGTCTTTTAAAGAAAAAACAACATTGTTTACGAATTATGTTGCATTCAACACAATTTATTCAGAACATAGAAAGTTTAGTTATAGTATTTTCGATAATTACATTCTTAAAAGAATTAACTACCCAATTAATTACTAATTAAGACTAAGATCCATCTTGCACTCCCACTTATTTACCAGAGGTCTGACCAGTGAGTAACTAAGTGGGACAAGAGGTAAGCGATGAGCATTAATTGCATAATGTAACTCTTAGATTTATGAGACTGATCAAGACATTAGTAGACAAGTAATAATGTCATGAGCATGTTTAGTTCTAATCTTATGCCTCGGGTTCAAGGTCTGACCAAGACAATTCGAAATAAGTCGACCAAGTATGAACTTGCAAAAATAACCAAAGGTCTGACCTAAGAGAAATAATCACCATGGGTTGGAAAGGCCTTGAGGTCTGACCAGAGAAGTCAATCCAAATGCACGTGTTCATAGTTGGATGGCATAGACTTAAAATTAACAAATAGGTATTCACATAAATGTGGTAAAAGTCGTGTTCAAAGAAGCATGCAAAACAAATTTGTAACACTTATTTTAAAAAAATTTAGTCATGACACTGTAGTGATCATCATGGTTCATGATAGCTCCAATCGAACTCACAGGGAGGCGGAGGACCAGGTCAGCACTAGGCAATAACCGGAAATCCTTTAGGTGTGACTGCGCGCACCTCCTTAAACCCCATTTATAGTTTGTTCTAGTGGGAGAGCCGTACATCCCAAGTGTCCATAGCGTCTAGTTTTTAAATTCACGAAAAACTTGTTTCAATAGTATAGGTCACTTTATTTAACAAAAACAATTTTCCACGAAACAAATACCAGGTCACAATGAGCATGGTATTCAGGAGTGTAAATAAAGACCAATATTAATGTTATGGTTACGATATGTATTATTCCATATTGCATATAATTAGGTGTCAAAAACAAGTAACATTTATGCACATAAGGAATCACAAACATATAAACATAAACATCAATATATAAACACATATTGTTCCGAGTTCTCACGCGAGTCTTCCCCAAAAGTAGAACCATAAGACCGTCACTAGGTACGAAACCTAGATCGCTCCATACATCACAAAAGCAATTGAGTGGGTCTTGTGGCCGGAAAAACACACAAAAAGCATGGCAAACTTAATTAACAATTAATTACGCTATTTTATGTATTTAATAAATAATATTTAATTCTAATTAACAATTAATTCTAATTAACCTTTTAATTCTAATTAACGAATTTAATTCCAATTAACAAATTAATTCTAATTAACAATTTAATTTAATTTGTGTGTGTCTTGTTATTTTTTATTAATAATTGACAAGTATTGCATATAGTTTTCAAAAACAAATAAAACGAATAACTAATTAGATTTCATGCACTTTAAACATGTTTATTAAACCGTGTAACTCATAATCGCAAAAACGAGATGGCTCATGATGCCACTGTTGGGATTTTCTAATCTAGTTAACCAAGTAACGCAAACGAGTACGCAGCAGAATTGGATCTAGTTTATGCAATTAGGTAAACACGTAAATAATAAACAATAATAAATAAAAGGTAAATAGAAAACTAACCTTTGGCGTTAACTACACGGTATCAAACGAACAAGAAAACCAAAGAAACCAAGTATCTAAAATAGATACCTCTACGAGTATCACACACAAACACTTAACCACGAATACGCCCGATAAAGCTAGTCGTGAACGTTTACCCAAACAAACTTTGTAAACTTGAATAACTCGTACCAAAGTAACCCTAGAACAGCTTCTATACTTCTGGCCGAGAAATGTAGTAACCCGAGAACCAAACTAGGTTATGTCTGATATCGGACAAGGCTTGTCCGATAAGTTTCTGTCAGCATTCTGCCCGAGAAAAACAGTAAACTAAAACCCCATTTGGCAGCTTCGAATCACCAGGAAACATGCTAAAAATACAAACACTAAAACCCTATAAACACCTTGGATTTTAACAAATCAAGTTAGGGTTTAGTTGGGGTTGTGATCAACTGATCGACAGTTGGGGTCGTGATCGACAATTGGGGTCGTGATCGACACTTGGGGTAGTGATCGACAGTTGGGGTCATGATCGACACTTAGGGTCGTGATTAGGGATAGGAAACGTCATCTAGTTTTAGGGATATATATCAAGTATATATAGCTCAAGAACTATCCATCACTTTGGCTAAAACTTGAGCCCTAAGTTTTCCCACTTTCCTAATCCAAACATAAGTCCATCACCCAATCCAAATGTCCCATGGAAGCCAGTCGCTGGGCCTTGGATCACACTCAAATGGATCAAATAAATTGGGTCAAGTAATATACAAACGGGTCGTATATTAGTTCAAGTATAAACGTACATAACATACCCTCGTGTTTAATGTGTGTGCCCCCATAGGCTCACACATTCCTAGTTGTTTCGAGTGTTTTTAAATCCCACAAACCAACACATAGGATGTAGGTGAACTCCCACATCTCAGCCCGTTTACATAAGCGAAAACAAACGCACCTTATGTGTTTCAAACCATACCTATAATAAGAATGACCACCAGACTTATGAACCTACTATAAAAATGCCTACAAACGACAAGATTACAAGTGACTCACAATGACACCAACAATAACCCTATCATTTAAGTTTACCTTGAAGAGTGATATTGAATGGATTATAGAATGCCAAATATTGGTCGGTTAATCCAAAAGCATCATTCTTTTAACCATCATAAATATCATAATCTTCTCCTCAATAAAGCTTGCATCATTTGTACCCCTCCAGCTAATTTCGCTAAGGAAGCAATGAATCGAGCTGTTTCATCATCTACCTCCTCAACTTCACCATCCGAATTACCTTCTTGATCTCCCATTGAAGTACTAGGCATAGATGCCGATTCCAAATTCACCTCCTTTTTAATATTTTCACACGACCGAATAGTGTTTTGGTTCATGTATTTATCCTTTTGCCCATTTTCATCAACACCACTCGCATCTTGTGCAATAGGAGTTTTATTTTGTTCAATACCCCTTCCATCATCCACGTCCACCATATCGGCTAAAGCTTCAAAATAATTCAAATTAGTAATCTTCGTAACTTTTTTTTAGGATTCACTCCCTTTGTTTTCCCTTGTTTTGTCTTTGTCTTCTTGTTATGTTGAACTGGTTTATATACCATTTGAAACTTCGAACCAATATGAATTTCACGTACATTTTGCCTTTGAGTCTTCACATTCTTCAACACGTCTGAATCTGTTTTCTTAGTAGTCTTTACATCTGAATCAGATACAATTTTCTTAGGACACTGATCCAACGAATGATCAAATAACCTACAAGTTGAACATCTAGTCGGCGTCCACTCTTACTCGACTTGAATATAATGCAAGATATATCCATTACCTTCAAATTTTACCCACTGCCACAACAAGATTGTCTTTTAATCCAACGTCAACATGAAGATCAATAATTGCTCTTGCGAAACTGGACCGCCCCATGATTCAATACATATTGAGGCTATATAAGTATCTAACATTAAAAGGGGTACCAAGTTTAGTAGCGATAACCACTTAATCCATCCCCCATGACTACTCTGATAGGGACATCATAGAGTTTAACCCAAACCGTTATATTCTTAAAATCTTCCTTGAATACATTCGTCACAAGAGGCCACTGGCACAAATCAATGGCACATTACGTATCAACCATGGTCCATTCTCAAGCATTGATTCCATACACATATTAGAACTGAATTTGAAAAAGAAAATATCTTTCGAATTCATTATAATATGAACAAGACCAAATCTACTACATGCATTCTTTATGTAATTTTCAACCGTTGGATATGCTACTTCTTTGCCTAGAAAAAACCTGTGTATAGAGTTCTCAAAACTTTTTGTGACCTTAAGGACTGTTTCCATTGATATAGGCAACATCAGCCCCCTTACTAGTCGAGGTGATTCATGTACGAAAGTTAGTAAATTTCTTACTTGGTTCACCATTTAGACTATTAACATAGGAAACAAGCCCCAAAACATTCGACTTGTCACTCTTAGTCACATTAACCTAACCATCCTCCCCAACATTCGATGGATTATCGCTAGCACTAACAGCAACCACTTTGGTACATGTATTACGGGTACCAAACGTATCTGACAAGCAAAGGTCTTAGAGGTACCTCATCATCTCCCACTAACGCGAGCTTACCTTCAAACATTTGACATTCAATATCATGAATTTTTGCAGCAATAGAACTCATGTCCTTTTTATTCACATCACATTTATTAGAATTTGACAAGGTCCCAAAACATATCAGTTTAGCATCAAAGTTCGAGACATTAGTCTCTGTTTTCTTGTCCTTCTTTATACCACCCCCTCCCCCAAAACCCAAAAAACTACTTTTCATGTCGACACCATGCAATAACACGTTACAAAACAAGCAAAACATCAACCAAACCAGTCGTATACCGACAAGACAGCGTAAACCTTAGCTGGTACAGTTAGGTCGCAAACATCGACCAAAAGGAAACCCTTAGTAATTGGTTGGTTGTGTATATATTAACATGATGGTGTATATATGTTAATATTAAGGAGGAAAAAAAGGAGCTGCCATGGCCTGGACTCAAACTATACATACTTAAGGTTGAGATAACATTATTAGAACTTGCTTAACTAACCTATTTTTTGTATACATGTTATCTCAACCTTAAGTATGTATAGTTAAACAATATTGTAAAAGAGCGTAGTTATTGCATATTTAGCCTGTTTACATCACAAAATTGTCAAGTTGACAATTGTTATTGTTTAAAAATAGCTATAAGTGTTTGATGATAAAAAAAAGAAAAATAAAATAAAGAAAAGATTAAATATTGGATTAGCAAAGATGTAAATTTCACACTCTATATTTATTTGGAAAGATTCCTTAATTTAATTTGTATGCTAAGATGTTTTAGTTGAGAATTTGTATTACTAAATTGTTGGTTATTACAATCATTTTTTATTATGAAAATTTCCGTTATAACTTGTTGTTTTATGAAATATGATGTTGTAGGTAATTTATCTAACATTCTTTGGTTGCTTATTTATTCCAATATTTCTATGTGAAAATAAGCCACCAACTTTTAAGTTATGTCTAAAAACGGACGAAAATGTGCAAAAACGAACGAAAAACGCGTAAAAACGGACGAAAACGTGCAAAAACGAATGAAAACGCGTAAAAATGGACGAAAACGTATAAAACGGATGAAAACATGTAAAAACAGACGAAAGCTTAAGAAACCATATTTTAAGTTATTTACTAACGGCCGTTAGTATTAAAGACTAACGGTGAAGATGTTAGAGATGAATATGTGAAAAATTACACATTATTGTACATAATTTGAACTTTGGTTTAGCTTATTGGTACATAAATGACCATTTTTATTATATTGATACATCTGAGAAAGCATATTTATTATTTTTGACTTTTACTCTTAAAATAATAACATTACTTTTAACATTATTAAAACTAAAGATTAAATTTCTAACGCTACTTTTACTTCATTTTATATATTATAATTTATTTACATTTGCTTGATCAAACACTTTTATTGAATAAACGGCTACTGCTTTTTATAATCTCACCAAACATACCCGTAAATTAAATTTTAGAAAGCACAACTACTCTTATAATTTCCTGACTTGATTAAAGTTGTAAAATCACATGTGCCTGGACTTTAAATTTTCAGAACAATTTAAAGTAATTTTTTATATATACATTTAAAAGTGAGACATTGGGTAATTAAATTTTACTCCATGGTTGAGTTTGTAGGATTGTAATATTTAATGTGCTGATGATTCGGGTGGTCTTGGATGATGAAAATACATGTTAGCCATTTAGAGAGAGAAAGTAGAGAGATGGGTGTTCTAGTTAGAGACTTGCTTTGTAAAATGTAAAAGGTTAGATTGAGAAGCACCACCCCTTCCATGGATGGAAGGGGTATTTATAGTAACAAAGCTAACGTCCTCCTGACGGACTGTGGATCAGGCATACAGTGGGTAAAGACCCGTCCTTCCTCCACGATGATACGCTAAACTAATAACGACAAGTCTACGAGCTAACATATGCTAGACTATAATTGGGGTGACTGACACTTTAACATGGAATTTCCAATTTCTAACAATCTCCCCCTAAGGAAGGTCACCCCATGAAATACATTTTGCATCCTAACATTCTATCTCTGCCTTTAGTTCCTGGTGCTCAGATCTCCAATTCTTCAATGTCCGTGATTCTTGTGCTTTTTGTAGCGATTCTTCAAAAGTCCATTATTTTGTACTTTCAAAGGAGGTCTTTGAACTGATCTGACATCATTGATGATCCTCGAAGCTTTCTATGAGACCACTAGCGCAGAAATCTCCGGGATCATCCATAGTTGTGTTGCCTTAATGTGATG